>JAJOZX010002665.1:340000-370000 GCA_023014485.1 Bathynomus jamesi | reverse complement strand
TCGACCTCACTCATACTCAGTTGCCAGCACACACACACACTGATATATGTGTATATGCAAAAATGACCTCCACCAGGGTTTGAACTCAGCACCGCTTGAGTAGAAAGCGAAGGCGCTAACCAACACGCTACGACAAGGTAAAAAAAAAAAAAAGCACGCACAACCTTGTGCATATTTTAGCGTCAGTGAGACCAACGTTTTCGTGTTCAGAGGTGGCCTAAGAGCTGTGCCGGTTTCTGACCCTCCTGAGTGATTTTATATATATATATATATATATATTTATTGTGAATAGTTAATGCCTTATAATAGCTATTCCCAATATCTCTACCTTTTTCTAATGTGTGCTAATGATTTTATAATGGTGCCTGTCTAATTTTTCATATTTTTAACATTCAATTTTAAATCATTCCAAAATCCATTAGACCTTTCTTTTTTAGAATGTTTTTACCTTATAAATGTATATATAGAACGAAATTTAGAATCTTAACGAAAAATATATTACACGCTTCGTTATATGAAATTATGCCAAAAAATACTGAACAAAGGTTGGAAAGATTAAGAAGAAAATTATTCAACTTTAACATTATTTCGTATATAATTCGGTATTAAGTTATATATATAATATATATATATATATATATATATAATAATGTATGTATAAATTCTCTCTTGCGTAAAAAACCAGTTAAAATATGGCTTCTTGCTCAATAGTTTCGCTAAATGGCAAAGTAACCAACCAGCTAATTCACGACACGAAACACCTTAAGCAAGATTTATTTACAACGTCGGAAGAATTAAGAAGTCGATTCAGCGATGATCCGAGGCTAAAATCTTAACTGTTCATTACGAATATAACGACACATCTCTACCTATAAATCCTACTTACCTTCTGAATGCACACATTCCACAATCTTCTATCTCTTTTCTGCAGCAACGCTCTCTCCTAATTTTATATATATATATATATATATATATATATATAATGCAAACCCACAAAGAAAAAGAAAAATGATTCTAAGGCCTTTCGTGTATTCAGAAGTACACTTCGTCAGGGAATGAGGTATACTTTTGAATACACGAAAGGCCTTGGAATCATTTCCCTTTTTCCTTGTGGGTTTGCATCATTCATTCATTTCACGTGTTTACTTGTGAAATTCATCTCATATATATATATATATATATATATATATATATATAAGATCGTTATAAAGTTCTTCTGCAACTTAAACTTTAATAACTTTTGATGTACACATGATAGAAGCAAACTATAAACGGCATATGAAAACATAATTATTAAAGTCTATTAACAACACTGCATTACAAATTTCTCGACTTCAATATAACCGCCATCTTTCTCGATATATCGTTCAATCAGATTTTGCAATTGTTTGAAAACATTCTCCATTCAAAACTGTCGCACACTCATAGTGGTACTGTATAGTGACAGCGAGAACCGTTTCGCTGAAAGAAAGTGCTATCTGAAACATTCAGTCATCTTAGTTTCCCTGCCACTATGTTTTGAATGTGTGATAGAGATAGTTCTTGAAAGAAGTCCTCCCAACCGAGCAGATCGGTGGAGATGGACCAATTGCTTGGCTACTTCGTTTACCTGACCTGTCCCCATTGGGTTGTTTTTAAGGGACCACGTTAAAAGTGTTGTTTATCCATCAAAACCACATTCATTGGATGAACTTAGAGCCGGGACCACAAGTGCAGTACATGGAATCACTCAGCACCAACTGGAGAATGTTTTCAAACAATTGCACAATCGGATTGAACGATGTATCGCGAAAGATGGCGGTTATGTCGAGGTCCAGAAATTTGTTATGCAGTGTGTTAAAAAACTTTAATAATTATGTTTTCATATGCCGTTTACAGTTTGCTTCTATCGTGTGTACACCAAAAGTTATTGAAGTTTAAATTTGTGCACGAACTATGTAACCACCCTACATATATATTTGCATCCTTATATTTTGTACATACATATGTATTCCCCGTAATTTTGTTTCGCGCGAAATCTGCATGTGCTTCTCTCTCTCTCTCTCTCTATATATATATATATATATACATTCAACTGCAAAGAACACGCAGTATAAATAACGTAAAGAACGACGCTTGTATAGGAGATATTCCGCGCAAGACGAGAAAGAGAAAACAACAAATGAAAAAATGAAGTACCACCTGGGAATCGAACCCGGGATCTTCCGATTGCCGGTCAGACGCGATAACCACTACACCATGGACTCCACTCTTCCAAATGCCGTAATTCCTCTACATACTCGCAGAAACCAATGCCCCAAGGGGGCACCTCCCGCTTGCCGTAACATTATATACATTCAACTGCAAAGAACACGCAGTATAAATAACGTAAAGAACGACGCTTGTATAGGAGATATTCCGCGCAAGACGAGAAAGAGAAAACAACAAATGAAAAAATGAAGTACCACCTGGGAATCGAACCCGGGATCTTCCGATTGCCGGTCAGACGCGATAACCACTACACCATGGACTCCACTCTTCCAAATGCCGTAATTCCTCTACATACTCGCAGAAACCAATGCCCCAAGGGGGCACCTCCCGCTTGCCGTAACATTATATACATTCAACTGCAAAGAACACGCAGTATAAATAACGTAAAGAACGACGCTTGTATAGGAGATATTCCGCGCAAGACGAGAAAGAGAAAACAACAAATGAAAAAATGAAGTACCACCTGGGAATCGAACCCGGGATCTTCCGATTGCCGGTCAGACGCGATAACCACTACACCATGGACTCCACTCTTCTAAATGCCGTAATTCCTCTACATACTCGCAGAAACCAATCCTCAGGAACAGTGTTCCTGAGGATGTCATTAGACGAAAGCGCTTGAGCACCATTTTGTGTTTCCTTTCCTTCGTGGTTTTATTTATCATATATATTTTTTTTATGGTTATTATGTTTTGAACATATACCTTAGTTACCTTGGTTTTGCTTCCTCCCGAATCGTTCATTCTGACGAAGATCAAGCTTGTCACTCCCCCTTTGACCTACAGTTTAACGTGGAATCCGAGCCATGCCCGACCAGTAAGGGTGTGCGATTCGGATATTTTTATTTCGATTCGATTCGGCCACTTGTTTTCGATTCTCGATTCGATTCGACTGCGACTGTGCACTGCACTCACCTATACTTTACAATTTACATGCACCAGCAACCAGCAACAACATACTGAAAAGCGTAATAAACAACTGAACCCAAAGAACCGGTCCAAATTTGTCACACCGCAAGGCGCGCGCACGTGTTTCTGTGATATCACAAAATCAAAAGCTGACCATGCGCATTGAGCGCACTCAGATCTTTATAAGAGCGTAATCTCTCAAATATCCAACTATTTTATAACGTTATTATATTTTTATATTATATATAATAATAATAATATATATATATATATATATATATATATATATATATATATACACAGGGTGGTGCAAAAGTCTGGACCCATAGGCGGTTAATATGGAAAAAAAGTGTGGCCTGCAGGAAGTTTATTATGAAATGAAATTTAATTAACCATACACCAGTGACTAAATTATGTTAAATTTAACGTTCTAGTTCAGAATTTACAATAAGTGTAATGGTATTTCGTATAATCGAGGCATAAGGAAATTTGCGACTGAAGGTGAGGTGGCTCCTTCTTTTGCATACAAAAGCACAAGCTCTATTCTTTCTGCTATTGTTAACTTGTCTGCCATAGGGTAACAATCTGAAAAATATTTAGTAAAATTATAAACAAAAATTAAATTATAAAAACTATTATAAAAATCGAAAGATATTTTTTATATAGTAAATTGCCTATGGGTCCAGACTTTTGCACCACCCTGTATATATATATATATATTTTTTTTTTTCAATTGTTATTCCACAGTTTCGACATTCCATGGTTTTGGGGGAGTGCCAGTTTATCGTCTCGACAGGTTATAGTTAGCGAATCGAAGACTCGAAATTTTTTTTAGCTCTAAGTTAGGTCGGGTTTCGATTCTTTTACTGAATCGATCCGAATCGACATTTTCGATTAATCGCACAGGCTTACCCACCACCAGCCCAGCGTCTTAACCACTAGGCTACCCAGGGTACCCATTTATCAACCAACTAATTTTTTTATTGCGTGGAAGGATGAACAGCTGGGTTTTGCTGCTCGCCACCTGCCGTCACCAGGTCTCGATTCCAGTGGCGATGGATTTGTAGTCAACGACGCTAACCACTACACCACCTTGGCACAATATATATATATATATATATATATATATATATATATATATACAGGGGTGTGCTGGGACCGGTTGTTAAATTTTGATTGGATCACCGAACCGTTTGTTGATACTCGACCATCGCAGAACGAACTGGCTATAATCAGTGATGGCGAACCTATGACACGCGTGTCAAAGGTGACACGTTGCTGTTTTTTTGTTGACACGCCTAAACTGACATTTCTATCGTCCAAAAGTTAAACAAAAACTATAAAGAATGAAAATCGATCAAATCAAGAGAAGTTTTTAATTTCATCTAATTAAATAGGAAATGATTATATATATTTTTTGTAAATAAACATTCAATTCTCTATATTTGATGGCTATTTAATTACATATTATTGTGGTTGGATTTGAATTGAAATAAATTACCATTATAAATAGTATAAAATTAAGCATTAATTTTGGCTGGCAACTCTGAATTATATATTCATAATTCATAATTCAGAATTGGCAACCCTGAATTCTTCTTTCTCTGTCTTTAGTCGAGCCATGGCGTCGTTTTACACGGGCATTTTGATTTAATGAGTCTAATTAAGTCATTATTAATCACTGTTGTGTAGTGTTATGTTTCATTATTAATTAATATTAAGTGTTTGCTGTTGTTAATTATTAGTATTAAGTGTTATTGATATTATTGTGTTGGAAAATGAAAATTTATCTCCATTAACGTTATTAACTGTGGTACCGTTGAAACTAATTAGGCCTAACGTTAATTCATCGTTTTACTTGTTCTAACATCCATTTGTCACATTAAATATTTGTGTTAACGATTTTGAATTGCTATTGTTTTTTAATATTTCAGTCTTATCATAATGGCGGAATCGGTAAACAAAAAAATAAAATTGTCAAAGAAAGGAAGCGGAAGGAGTTTCCAAGATTGGTGGACTGAAAAATATGGCGTTATTGATACGAACGACAAAGCTCTATGCATCCTGTGTAGTGAAACAGTTGTGAGCAGAACTTGGAATGTGAAAAGGCATTTCGACACTAACCACCAGTGGCTTCTAGAAAAAAGTGAGCAAGAACGTAAAGAATATATATTGCGAATGTTAAAAGATAAACAGTCTCAATCAGACAATTTACTTAAATTTGTAAGTGGGCCTTCAAATTTAGTGTCTGCAAGCGTCAGTATTTCACATACTATTGTCCAGCATGGAAACTTACTGTACTTAGTGATGGAGATTTCGTTAAGGAAGCTTTTATGAAATGTGCACCATTTTTATTTGATGACTTTCAAAATAAAGCAGCTATTATTCAGTGTATTAATGAATTACCAATTAGTAGAAATATTGTTAAAGACAGAGTGATGAAGATGAACTCTGATATAGAAAATCAAGTGAAAAAAGACTTAAATGCATGTGATTTCTTTTCTATTTGTCTCGATGAGACCACCGATGCTACGTCATCGGCTCGATTAGCTATTATTGCTAGATATCCCAGTGGCAATGCAATATATGAGGAATTACTTAAGTTAGAAAATTTGCCTCTGAATACAACAGGAGCAGATATATATGAGGTTGTTGTTAGAATGTTTCGTGATAAACAGATAGATATGTCAAAAATAGTGTCAGTTACGACAGATGGTGCCCCAAATATGGTTGGACGAAATGTTGGATTTGTGAAACATTTTACAGAAACTGTTGGTCATCCACTTGTATGCTTTCACTGTATTATACATCAAGAGGTATTGTGTGCAAAGGTAGGTTTAAAAGAAGTTAATGATGTAATGGCAGTTGTGACAAAAATAGTCAATTTGATAGCTTCACGGGCTTTGCACAAACGAGAATTTATGTCACTGTTAAATGAAGTTGATTCAGTTTATAATGGATTACTTATGTATAATAATGTGCGATGGTTAAGTCGTGGTAAGGTACTTGAACATTTTGTGGAATGCTTAAATGAAATCAGGCTATTTTTAAATATGAAAAATATAGAAGTTTCCTCAATTAACTGATGTGGCTTGGCTCAGTAGACTTATGTTTTTCACTGATCTGTCATTACATCTGAATGAACTCAATATTAAATTACAAGGTTTTGGAAAAACTATTGATGTAATGTTTGGCTTGATCAAAGGCTTTGAAAGCAAGCTCAACATTTTTAAACTTGACTTGGAAAGTAGAAGTTATAAGTACTTTCATAGGTTGAAGAAACATTTTGATGAAATGAAGTGCCAAGACAGAGACGACTTGGAACAAGCTCGAGAACAATTTGTTGAAATTTTAAACTCTATAATTGAGCAGTTTTCAACGAGATTTGTGCAGTTCAGAGAGTTAGAAGGAACAATAAATTTTATAAAATATCCTGATAAAGCTGTTTTTATAAATCTGAAGTTAGATTTGTTTGACTGGTTAGATTTAAATGACTTCGAAATGCAGTTAGCAGAGTTCCAATCCAGCTCTATTTGGAAGCAAAAGTTTATTGATCTTAGATCTGAGTTAGAAAGTGTGGAACTGGATCCCGGAAACTTTTGACACTCTTAAAAGACTTGCCAAAGCTATACTGACAATTTTTTCATCAACTTACTCCTGCGAAACTTTGTTCTCAACTTTGAATAACATCAAAACGGACAAGAGAAACAGATTGGTTGATGATGTCAGTGCTGCTTGTGTAGCATTAAAATGTACGAATACACACCTGCTATAAAAGAGCTTTCTTCAAGAGTACAGCAACAAAGAAGTCACTAAATAACAGGTAAAATTGTAGTTTTTATTTTAAAACAGTTTATTGTCATTTATTTTTATTTTTCCTGTATTGTTCAAATGAGCTAGAATAGATAGTTTTATTATTATAATTGCGATGTTCCTTTGATAACAATGATCATTTATGTATGTGACACGCCACTTGAATATGATCACGAAAATTTTTAATTTTTGACACCCAGGGTTGAAAAGGTTCGCCATCACTAGGCTATATGGAAACGTCTTGAATGAGCCAGCATGATTGAGAAGGTAAATTTATATCTAAATTTTTTTTCAATTTTTCAGGATTTTACAGAAAAATAATAGGTATTATCACAAGCAGTGGTCGTTTCAATATTTATTTATTTTTTGATGAAAAATTAGTTTATTTTTAGATAATTATGTCATTAGTGAATATGAAGAATATGTTAAATAATTTCTGCCAAAATGTTATAAAATGCTGTTTGGAAAAGCTAATATGCGTTGGCTTCCGGGGCTCTTCCCCGGACCCCGCTGGGAGAGCTACCGCTTACCCCAGACCCCCGAGTTCAATGACTCGCGCCATTGGCGCTCGCCGACTTACACCTCTATCTGTATCAGAACCGGTTGTTAAGAAATTGGCAGCACACCCCTGTGTGTGTGTATATATATATATATATAGGCAAAATGGTCATGATAAATAAATTATTATTTATTTTTTGCAGGTGATGTGCTGAGATGCCTTTGTCCCAAGAAGAGCGTATTGAAATCATTCTTCTGGCAGGATCAGGAAGCTGTCGCGAGGTTGCCGAGGATTTTAACAGGAGACACGCCCCCGGCACGCACATCACACACGACATCGTTGCCAAACTCATTGAGAAGTTCAAGAAGACTGGAAGTGTTGCAGACCAACCGAGAAGTGGCCGTCCACGAACAGCCACCGATGAAGGCACAGCGACCATGGTGCTGGCAGCGTTCGCAAAGAGTCCCCAAAAAAGCACTCGACGGATGTCTGCAGAATGCGGTGTCAGCCAAAGGAGTATCGTCCGCATTATGAAAGAGCACAGATGGTATCCATACAAAATGCAAATGTTGCAGTATCTTAGCGAAGACGACCCGGACAGGCGGCTGGAATTCTGTGAATGGGCAAGAACAAAAGTGGACGAAAGACACGGAGTTCTCGGCTGGCATCCTGTTTTCAGATGAAGCTAACTTTTATGTTCATGGAGAGGTTAATCATCAAAACGTACGTTATTGGAGTGATGACAACCCGCGCTGGATGAGTCCCTCAAAGACGCAAGGCGCTGGAAAAGTGATGGTGTGGTGCGGGATATGGGGCAACACAATTGTTGGCCCTTTTTTCATTGACACCAATCTGAATGCCGAAATGTATCTAAACATGCTGCAAGACACAGTCATGCCGTCCCTGCTGAACGAGGACGGGGGATTTCCAGCGTACTTTCAGCAAGACGGGGCGCCACCCCATTACGGTATCTGCGTGCGCCAGTGGCTGGATCAGCAGTTTCCTGGTCACTGGATTGGCCGCCGTGGTCCCGTGGAGTGGCCTCCGAGGTCCCCAGACCTCACCCCCCTTGATTTTTACTTGTGGGGGCACTTGAAGGCCATGGTGTACCAGGTGAAAATACAAAACACGGACCACCTAAAGGAACGCACTCGTGATGCGTGTGCACGCATAACACCAGACGTGTTAGCGCACGTTTGTCATGACTGGGAGGAACGCATCCGTATGTGCATTCAGTGTAATGGTGCCCACATAGAGCATATTTTGTGACTTACAAGTGATTGCATAATAAAGTGACCATTTTGCTTATGTATGGAGACTTTTGACTCACCCTGTATATATATATCCATCGGCCCCAGGATCGAGACCCGGTGACGGCAGGCGGCGAGCAGCAAAACCCAATTGTTCATCCTTCCACCCAATAAAAATTGGTTGGTAGATAAATGGGTACCCTGGGTAGCCTAGTGGTTAAGATGCTGGGCTGCTGATCGTGAGATCGAGTCCGGGCAAGGGCTTTGTAATGTCTGACTGATGTGGGTCGTGGTTCGGATTCCACTTTAAACTGTAGGTCTAAGGTAGAGTGACAAGCTTGACCTTCGTCAGACTGAACAATTCGGGCGGAAGCAAAACCAAGGTTATATATATATATATATATATATATATAACAAACTAAACAACATTAATTTCTAACGCAAAATGCATGTAAACACAATTTCCTGTATTACAAATAAGATCTCAGTATATAACATCTCAAACCTTTCGTGCGCATGCACCGAATTGTACACTAATCTGCGTACCACATTAACTGTAAAGATAGTGTGCAGATATACTGCGAAAATAATAACCTTAAACAATACAACATCACACTATTATATACTCCGCATAATAAAACGTTCCACGTACATGCAAAGTATATCTTTAATACACAGTTCAATAACGCTAAATGTACATATTACAATGATACCTACATGTACGCGCGTCTGCGGCTTTTCTTCCACGAACACTTGAATCTTTTAATGGGTTTCTATTGACCATTTAATGGGCTGCAGTATATTAAATCATTTGCGGGTGAAACCTATTACTGCCTTCCATTACCTATTATAAATAGCGTCGATGGATAACAGAATCGGTTTAAATGCAAAACAATTTTGTCTTCTGCTCTTAATGTGGCAGATTCGGTAAAACATTCAGGCAAGTGTTGGACAAACGACTTCAACTTCATTAAGTCAATGTAGTCTAACCGTTTTTATTTGCAATAAGTGCAACATAAAGGTCTTTTGTTATAGCAAATTGCAATTAAGTTAATGTTACTAAGTTGCATATATATATATATATATATATACATACACATTTCAACTGCAAAGAACACGCAGTATAAATAACGTAAAGAACGACGCTTGTATAGGAGAACATTCCGCGCAAGATGAGAAGAGAGAACGAACAAATGAAAAAATGAGGTAACCACCCGGGAATCGAACCCGGAATCTTCCGATTGCGGGCAGATATGATAACCATTACACCACGGGCCTCACTCGAACAAATGCCGTAATTCCTCTACATACGCGCAGAAACCAATGCCCCAAGGGGGCACCTCCCGCATGCCGTATCTATATTTTTTCATTTGTTCGTTCTCTCTTCTCATCTTGCGCGGAATGTTCTCCTATACAAGCGTCGTTCTTTACGTTATTTATACTGCGTGTTCTTTGCAGTTGAAATGTATATATAGATACGGCATGCGGGAGGTGCCCCCTTGGGGCATTGGTTTCTGCGCGTATGTAGAGGAATTACGGCATTTGTTCGAGTGAGGCCCGTGGTGTAATGGTTATCATATCTGACGGTAATCGGAAGATCCCGGGTTCGATTCCCGGGTGGTTACCTCATTTTTTCATTTGTTCGTTCTCTCTTCTCATCTTGCGCGGAATGTTCTCCTATACAAGCGTCGTTCTTTACGATATATATATATATATATATATATATATATATATATATATACAGGGTGTTTATAAAGTCCCTATCTATTTCAGTGAAAACGTAACAAAAAGAGTAAAATTCAATAACAATATTGAATAGAAGGCATATATTTAATGAATACTTACGCATATGATTCTACATGAGCACCATCAGTATCTCTACAGAGTTCGAATCTGTCAACAGCATTGCGGAACACATTTTGGAGCATGACGGGGGTTATTTTTGTAACTGCTGTTACGATACGAGCACGTAAATGTCCCAGTTTCATTCAGATGACATTTTAAACACCGTCGTCTTTCAACAAGATGGGGCACCTTGTCATTACGCAAACATTGTTCGGGAGTACCTAAATGAATGATTTCCAAATCGGTGGATCGGACGTGGGGGCAACAGGCCCTGGGCGGCTCGATCTCCTGACCTAACGCCCTTGGATTTCTTTGCATGGGGCTTTATCAAATCAAACGTGGGTTACAGATCTGCAAGATTTACGTGCCCGTATCGTAACAGCAGTTACAAAAATAATCCCTCTCATGCTCCAAAATGTGTTCCGCAATGCTGTTGACAGATTCGAACTCTGTAGAGATACTGATGGTGCTCATGTAGAATCATATGCTTAAGTATTCATTAAATGTATGCCTTCTATTCAATATTGTTATTGAATTTTACTCTTTTTGCTACGTTTTCACTGAAATAGATAGGGACTTTATAAACACCCTGTGTATATATATATATATATGTTTTGGGAATTATTATATTGTGTTATCAAATGACAAATGTTTTCACTTTAGACTTCGGAATTATCAAGATAAGCTTTAAGAGAGTTTATAAATAAATTTCTATAATTTCTATAATTTTACAGAGTTTTGATACAGAATTTAATGCATCTTTATTATTAGTTACGCTTCTTCTAATATCTATTGTTAAATGTCGCTTCTATTTCTTACGTCTTATCTCGTGTAGTTTTGTTCGAATTGTGAAAACGAATTCTGTTTACATTTCACTTATCTTTTATCCTTGTATATATACTCTTCCATCGGTCTTAATTCTCTCTCTCTTCTCTCTCTCTCTCTCTCTCTCCCTTTCTTATGTATCCATTAAAACAAAATAATTGGCGGGCCCCAACTTAAGACTCAATCGAATTATGGAAATAAAAGGAAAAAATATCAGTTATAACAAACTACTTAAAACTTTTCAGGTTTTTGCTAAGCCTCAGTTCGGCAATTAAACTTTTTCCCATTTCGATAAATGAAGTTTCACGTTTAGTTTCATATTACAGTGATTCAACTTTGCACTTAATATCGCTCGGCGCAGAATCAATGGATCAGCGGAGGGAGGAGGGAGTTGCGTCACTGGAGCTCTGTCCGTCAAATTACAGCCGGCCCTAATGGATGGTATTTTTGGGATTAAAAGATTTACTTGTTTCGGTTCGTTCTTCATTTTTGTTTTATTTGTTTGTTTGTTTAGATAGTTTTTTGGTTCGTTTTTCTTCTTCAGATAGTTGGTTGGTTGGTTGGTTTCTTGGTTGCGTTTTTGGGTCGCTTCTTTTTCCTTTACTATTTTTTTTTCTCCTTTTGATTTCCGTTCTGTTTTTTGTTAATTATATGTATTTATGTATGCCTGTCTGTCTTTTTCTGTGTGTGTGTGTGTGTGTGTGTCACATAAACACACATACACGTGGGTTACAGATCTGCAAGATTTACGTGCCCGTATCGTAACAGCAGTTACAAAAATAATCCCTCTCATGCTCCAAAATGTGTTCCGCAATGCTGTTGACAGATTCGAACTCTGTAGAGATACTGATGGTGCTCATGTAGAATCATATGCTTAAGTATTCATTAAATATATATACTGTATATATACTGTATATATGCAAATTGAACATAAAAATAAGCACAATTACCCAACAATTAATCTTTGTAACAAAAGTTTTGGTCAGTTTGGGGGAAAAAAAAAACCCATATAAAACAGCTAATAAGGCATTAATTTTCTTTTATTGATATAAATATTCATGAGCAAATAAACTTTTAAAAATTATGACTTTTAAGCGACACACACACACACACACACACACACACACACACACACACACACACACACAGTATAAGTATATTGAGTGTTAATATTAGTTTTATCATCTGCCCCCTAATACTTTTCATTGTGATTATCACCCGAATTATCAAATCCATAAGAGAAACAAAATACTCTGTTAGAATTAATGACAATATGTTTGGGATAGCGAACGATAAAGGTCATTTGGAGCCCTCTTACATTCTCTGTTCTCTTCTTGTTAAGTCGAGTTCGTGGGTATCTCGTTGTTATTAATGGCTTTTGAAGTTGTTCTTAGCCATTCGGGTTATTATGTTAAGGTCGGATACTTATAAATGCGTGTGCTATATAGGGTATGTGCTGAGATATTAGCTCACTCCGGTTTAATGCATGGTGGCCCGTTCGCTTATCGATATGTATAGATTGGCATTCAGCGGTTTATATATTATTACTATCATTAATCATTATTATTATTATTATTATTATTATTAATCGGAAAACCTCTCGTAACTTGATATTAATATTGGTATTATATGCACCTTTCGACCTTCAAATGTTCCGTGTGATGTTTCCCTCATTTCACGAAGGTCAAGCTTGTTACCCCTCCTCTTGAGTTGGCCTGGTAAGATAGAGAATTGGTTTCTTGTGCTCTCCACTAGGATGATCGAATAACCGCAACCGCAACCGCACTACAACCGCACAAAAATTTCACAACCGCAACCGTAACCGCAACCGCCGTTCCATAAGTGCGGTTGCGGTTGTAACTTTCCAATGGTGGAGGCTGGGAAAGGGTAGGTGGATGAACAGGCGATGGTCCCGTCCTCATCATGGTAACACACTTAGTGCAAAATATGGTTTTAATTAATTTGACCTATTCTTTCATAATAGCTATATAAGTTTAGAATATACTTCATTTAAATAGTATTTATTTAGTAAATACCTTATGTTGAACACAAGTTTTGCAACACACAAATAGCGGTAGCGGTGTATGCAAAATTGTGTTCAACATAAGGTATTTACTAAAAAATACTATTTAGTATATATTATGTACCAAGTGTGGCTAAATCGCACTATAGTGGCTAAATCCAGTTAATAATTACGCATTTTTCCTAGTATATGATAACCGCAACCGCAACCCGCGGTTGGAAAAATTCGACCTCAAACACAATCGCAACCGCGCGTTGTGAAAAACCGCCACTCGATCCATCACTACTCTCCACTTCACATAGCCAGGTTACGCAGGCCTCATCTGGAATTGTTCTGAGCCAGGCGTCTAGTCTTCTTTTGAAGATATCCATCGCTACAGCAGTCGCGTTTCTTAGCTCCTTCGGTAGCTGGTTGTTGTTGTTTAGCCGATCAGCCCATCCTGATCGAGCAAGCCGGCGGCACGCAGGTAACCGATCGCCCTCTCCGGAGTGGACCAGAGGTCAGCGCACTAGTGATGTTGTGTTGTGTCTATGTTGTGCTAGAGCGGTACAGTCTGTCATAATGTGTTCATTGTTTGTGGTGTGTCGTGGCACAGGTGGCAGGTGTCGTCTGTGGAGTTGTCTAGTCTGTGTTTATACGTCTGTAAGTTGGGGTGATGCCCACATCGGAATCGTGCTGTTAACTCGATCCGATCTGCTCAGGCTTCGCACCTAGGACCGCATTCGGACCAAGTCGTGTCAGTGCTTTATGGGTTAGGTGTGTGTGTATGTTTTCTTACTGTGTGATGTCTGTGGGGCGTGGTATGGAATGGAGTATTTGGTTATAATGTCTCTCTGGTGTTACCTTAATGGCGCGGTGTGGTACATGATTACATGTAGTGCAATGGTGTTGTGGGTTAGTTGTCGCTGCTGCCATGAATGTGTTCCCTCATGTCTAAATGTTCCCTAACTTTCAGTATTTTTGTTTCTGTTTGTGATGTTCTATTGGTGTTGTTTGAGTACATCCTGTAATGATACGAAGTGTGTTGTTTTCTATTGCCTGTAAGGTGGTGTTTATGTGTGTTTAGATAATGGTGTCCAGCATGGGCAGCATAGTCCATAACTGAGCGAATATATTGTTTGTATATGACGATGTTGTTTCTGCTGGTGTCAAAGTTTGTGCCTGTTAGTGCCCTAAGCGTGTTAAGTCTTGAGTACATTTGTTTTTAATGTCCTGAATGTGGTTTGCAAAAGATAATGATGTGTTATATGTGACCCCAAGTATTTTGGTCCTGTGAGTATGTGGAATGTTGGTGTGTTTAGTGTAAGCTGTGGATTATCTGGTGTTATTTTGTGTTGCTTGTTAACAAGGTGATGGTTGATTTTGTGGGCGCTACTTTGAGTCTATTGTGTGTGAGCCAGTCTTGTATACTGTTTATGTATGTTTCTAGGTTATTTGTAGCGGTATCGATGTGTTGTGGTGATGTTAGAGTGATGTCATCTGCATATGATGATAGGTAATCTTGTTATCTATGGGTGATGGAATGTCATGCATGTATAAGTTGAAGAGTGTTGGTGAGAGAACAGAGCCTTGAGGGACCCCGTTCGGAAAAAGTTTTTTTTGGATGACTTGCCATTAAATGTGACACGTGATTATCTTCCTGAAAGATAGTTGCTCAGCCACCTTTTGGTGTTATCGTGCATGCTTGTGTTGAGTGTTTTGTTTACGAGAGGGAAGCGTGGGATAGCAACAAATGCTTTACTAATGTCTGTTGTTGCTAATAGTGTACGTTGAGCTGGTCGTCTGGAGCTGCTGCCATCCATGATGTGCTGCGTGAGGTTAGTGAGTAATGTCGTGGTTGAGTGGTGATGTCTGAATCCATGTTGAGTAGGCGATAGTGGTATATGTGGGTTGATGATTTGTAAGAGTAGTCTTTCTTTACTTTGGAAGGTGTGCATCGTAAAGTAATGGGTCTATAGGAAGCTGGTTCTGTTGGATTTTTGTTTGGTTTGAGTAGTTAATAATTTTACCTTGTTTCCATATGTAGGAATAATAGTGTTGGTATGAATATGTGCTGATATTTGTGAGAGCTAGTATTCCCTGTGGGCCCAAATGTTTAAGGTGTATGTTAGATTGTTGTCTGGTCCAGTAGCCTTCGAATTCTTAATGTTTTGATGATCTTGGTGGTCTGGTCTGTATTGAAGGGTGTAATGGTGGTGTCGAGTCTGTAGGTTTTCTTGTGTTGGCTTGTCTGTCTGTGTTTGTGGTTGTTGTCTCTGTTTAAGTGACTTATCTTTGCGTAGTGATTAACTAGAATGTTAGCTTGTTTTGTGTATGCTGGGATATTATTTTGGCTGCGACAGATAGCCGCGTGTGAGGTGTGAATGCCGTTGTTAGAGTGGGTAATGCTTTTTAGTCTTGTATAGCCTGGATGTATCTGCGGAGTGGTTTAGTATTGTTATGAATTCCCTGAATGTTTCTTGTTTTTCTTTGGTTTGTTGTTTATTTCTGTGTTGAGCTGTTGTATCTGCTGTTTTATGGTTTCTGTGTGTGGTGTTTGTGTGTTATGTTTGAGGTTGTTACGTTGCCTTTGAGGTGGGCTATTTCTTAGTGTAATTTAGGTTGTATTTCCTAATGCTCTTGGGTATGTATTTGTTTGCATTATTGATGATGATTAAATGTCTTGAGTGTTGTATTGATGTTTATGATGGGTGTGCTGTAGGGTGTCCCAATTTTTTTTTCTTAACACGACCTGACCACTCGTGTCATGCCCGGATGTGGTTTGGGCGAAATCATTGGCTGTGTGATTTCAACTCGATCATATGATATTTAGAGGTCCCGACGTTTGATGACTTTTTTTGGTTTTCAGAATTGATCATTATGGCGTTGACAAGATCAAACATCAAGTTGTGGCTTCTTGAGAGGTCTCCGATAGCAGAGCTGCTAAATCTCGATTACCAAGTAATATGGACGTGTTGCTCCTTTTCTTCTACCATCACCGCGACCAAAAGAAGACAGATTCCAACAGTGTCAAGGCTGTAATATCGGCTGTATTAGAAATCTGGGCTAGAGCCAACTCGAATCTGGCCACAACCTCCGTTCATGCCTCGACTAAACTGAAAGCTTTGTTCAGAGGTATCGAAATTTGCATAAAAACAAGAACAAGACTGGAATGACTTGCAATATGCAGCGGGATGTATTCTTGGCTGATATGGAGGATATTTTTGATGTCGCCCGCTCAGACGTTCTGGATCGGGGAGATATCCCTCTTGAAGACAAGGAATTCCTCATTTCCCAAAGAGCAGATCGACATACGAGTTACATGGGAGGTGAAGATAGAAAATATAATGCAGCCACAATGAAAAGACAGGAAAGGGAAAGAGCTCTTGAGCGGACACACCGGCGTCAAACGGAGGAGGCTCTAGCTGTAGGAGTCACAGAAGAGGCTACCGACAGCAGTTCTAGCACATCGTCAGCTGACAGTGGAAACGAAGCCGTCACTTGTGGACTTAAACTTCGAAAGCTCCCAAACGTGACAGACTAAAAGAAAGTCTGAGTGATCTTGACCTGGCAGCAACTTGGGATCGCGAGGGCCTTTCTGTTCGACAGGCAACATCAGCGTTTGCTGCGACTGAAAAATCCCTAGCTCGGTGCTGACAGTGTTCCATCAAAGAGCACGGTTCACCGCTTCCGACAAAAGGCCCGTACAATGATAGGGACCAAGTTATTGGCCACCTCGAGCAGCTTCCACCTCGACTGCAGATCCACTGGGACACAAAGATACTCACTGACATCGAACAGGAGGGTAAGTCAGTCGATCGGATTGCTGTTGTGGTGACTGGGGATGGTGTGGAAGAGCTATTAGCAGCACCGAAAATAATAGACGGCACAGGACAGCAAATGGCAAGCGCAGTTCATCAAGCGCTCACCCTAGTCGGAATTGAGGACAAGATCATAGGCATGGTGTTTGACACGACGGCATCAAACACAGGGATAGTGCAAGGTGCGTGTGCGCGTTTGGAAGCGGCATTGGGAAGATCTCTTTTATGGTTTGCTTGCCGTCATCACGTTCACGAAGTGATTCTCAAGGATGTCTTCGTCGTGTGCCTAGGAACACCACCAAGTCCTCAAATCCACTTTTCAGGAGATTCAAGGAGGCCTGGCCATCAATGAACCACTGTCAGTTGGATGCATTTGACAAGGACGAGGTGGCTAAAGCCTTCATAAATGACAATGCTTGCCTTTCACAAATGCGACTTGAGGTAATAGACTATCTCCGCGATGCCCTAAGAAGTGGTAATCATCTCGAGAGGATTATGAAGAACTTCTTCGACTGAGCCTCTTGTACCTCGGAGACGACGTAGGACGTTACAAGCTTCGGCCTCCAGGGGCTTACCATCAGGCCAGATGGATGGCCAAAGCTATTTACTGCCTGAAAATAGCATTACTGCAGTCCCAGTTCTCGAACTTCGTCTCCAAGAACTGCAAGGGGTTCGCCGTATGGCTCTCTTCGTGAGCCTTGTATACGTGCGTCACTGGCATGAGGCTCCCATCGCGATCAAATCTCCCAAAAATGACGTTAGGCTGTGCAATCTTCTTGTAGGTTACCCTGACAAGGACGTTGGAAACACCGCTTACCGGGCTGTGCTCCGTCATCTGTGGTATATCTCGGAGGACTTAATCTGTCTTGCACTGTTTGATGACAGAGTTGACGACAAAGAAAAGCGTAACATGACGGCTAACCTGAAAAAGCGCCCTGGGAAAGGACTCAAACGGGTCCAAGGCAAGGGACTGCAAGTGGATGGCCGTTTAAGTCCGTGGGTGACGAGTCGATCCACCAAACACTCCAGTTTCTCCAAGTTGAGCCCACGTTCTCACCAAAGACCCTGAAACATGGCCTACTGACGAAAACTACCGTCTGGCAAAGAGCCGAGCTGCAGAACTGATGGTGGTCAATGATGCAGCAGAGCGAGGCATCGCCCCTCATTGAGAAATACACAAGCAAACCTCTGTGCCGTGATGAAGAAGACCTCCAGTTCCTCCTTCGAACTGTCCACTCACACCGACGGAATGTGAGCCGGAAGGGAACAAAAACGGATCTCATGAAACACGTGTTTAGTTAAAATGCATAAATGTGATGCTTTGAAATTGTTGTTTGTGTGTCAAGATTAAAATACATGTTTATTTTGTATAATAATCTTTGTGATGGAACTTTTGAGAGAAATATTTCAGTTAATTTGCCTTTCAGTTAAGAGGAGAAATAAAGTGTTCAAAGTTCGGGACCTTTAAATTTCTTTCGATCTCTCTGAAATTTTACAGGAAGACTTCTAATGGGAAACATCAAAAGAGCGCAACACGAGCGGATTTGTATTCCGAAAACAAATTTGGCCCCCTATGAGTTTGGGACACCCTAGTGTGCTGTTTAATGTGGTGAATTGTTCCTCAGTCTGTATTTTGAACTGTTCCCAATCAGCTTTCTTGTAATTTTTGTAAGTGTGCCTAAGGCTGTTGGGGCAAAGTGTAGAACGTGTTGTAATGATGATGGGCAGGTGGTCTGATGACAGTTGTTTATCTGTTCTCCAGTGTGTATGTGTTGCTAGTGAGGGGGAATAGAACGTTATGTCTGGGGAGGAGTTTGAGTATCCTGCGTGATGTGGTATGTGTGTATGTTCTTCTGTATTATTCAGAATGAAGAAACTGTTTAGTTGTGTGGCTATGTTGGCGCCTCTGGTGTTGCTTTGGTTGTGCAAGTACCAACTAGTGTCTTTAGCGTTGAACAGTCTTGGTCCTCTCACAAAAAACTATTTTCCTTCAGGGTTGAGGATGTTTCCTGTCTAGCCTTTAATTTGGGAACACGACACATTCTTCCTTTTCTACTTTCCACCCTTGTTTGAGTGGTTCAAAGTAAGATTAGGGACTAGTGCCTCCATTATTTTCCAAGTGTAAATAATGGTGTACTCTCTTCTTCTTTCCACTGAATACAAGTTTAATTCACTTAACCTTTCCCAGTAATTTAGTTCTTTGCATCCACTGATCTTGGCTCTAAAGCTTCTCTGAATTCTTTCTAGCTGACTACTGTCTTCTTTTTAATATGGAGATGTTAAGACCAAGCAGTATTCTAACTTGGGTATGATCAGTGTTTTCAATAGAAGAATCATTATATTCCTGTCCCTTCTTTTAAAGGTTCTTAATATCTGCCCAGTTATTCTTTTTGCTGTAATTACTGCAATCTTATTTTGTGTTTCAAATTTCGCGTCATCAGTCATGACACCTAAATCTTTTGCTTTAGAATTTTTCTGAATTTCCTGTCCATTTGGGGCATAGTATTCCATGGATTTTAGGTCCTCCCTTCTTCCGTACCTTAATAGTTGAAAATTTTCAGTGCTAAATTTCGTCAGACCTTCAGACCAATTGTAGATTCTGTTCATGTCTGATTGTAGAGATCCTATATCGTTTGAGTTTCTCATTTTTCTACTAGTTTTTGTGTCATCGGCAAAGGATGTTACTGTGCTGTCACTGGTAACTTCCTCATCTATATCAGTTAGCATGATTATGAAGAGTAATAGAGCTAATACTGTTCCTTGTGGTACTGAGTTAAGGACCTCTGACCGTGTGCAGACAGAATGCCGAAAGTCAAAATGCCGACAGTCAAAATGCCGACAGTCAAAATGCCGACAAGACAAAATGCCGACAGGACAAAATGCCGACAGTCAAAATGCCGACAGTCAAAATGCCGAGAAAGTAAAGAGCGTAAAAAAACATCAAGCCAACTAAATTTTTATTTGGTAAAAATAATTTTAAAAAATATGCGTTTTAAAACGGAAGTAATTTATTAAAGAGAAATAGGTTTTAAATCTGAAGCAATTTTTTAAAGCTAGACAGGTTGTCAAAAATTTGTAGCTATTGAATAAACAAATTAAAATAAATATTTTTTTTTAAAAGCTAATGCAATATATTAAAAAGAGGAAGGTTCCAAAAATAATTTATTTATTAAAACGAAACTATAAATTGTGAGCCATTGACCTTAAGAACAACAAGGTGTCGGTCGAATTATAAGTTGCGAGTACCCTTTTAATACGATCATTAACCCTGGTATATTTTTTATTTATTCGCGTCACGTTAGCCCCAAGAGATATTTGTTCGAGAATTATTTCATTGCTAGCTTGCTCTAGCTGGATTTTCTTGACGAGTTTAGGCATGGTCGGGTGGGTTATCGAAACTCTGCTATTGAAAGCTTGGTGCCATCCCTCCAGAGAATTGGTTGTTCTGGGTAGATCCGATTCAATTCGGCTGCAAACGGACCATAACTGGATTTCAAAGGCTGGGCGCCTTCGACGACCGCCGCGCGTAACAACGCCGAGCCATGTTTTTTCAAAATATTCCAAAAACTCGCTTAGCACTGTATCTGTTTCTTCGTCTAGCGAGGCAACAAGTTCATTATATACGATGCAGTCTAGCCCTGTTCAAAAATCAACTTTTCTTATTTTCATAGGTTTCTGTACTTTTTCCCATGCTTTTTGACCTGAAAAGGCCGAAAATCACAACCATTTTGACCTAGGTTGTTGGGAAGCATTGCCGCATGGAGCTTTAAGTTTTCTGCCTTGAATCGGCCAAAAGCACCAGTTCCGGGTCCCTTGAATCATGTTTTGCACTATAACTTTTTATCTAAACAAGATAGAGCAACAAAATAGGCACCAAATTAAAGTGTTTTTAATCCTCTTTCTAACTTATACAATTATGATAGTCTTGGAACAAGAAATGGCACATTGGTACATACAAAGATTTCAGAAATACCACAAAATTCGTTTTCTCACACTCAAGGCAGACAAGGCTCCTTATTCATGACACAAATTTGAGATTAACATTTTGTCACAAGTCTAATCGATCAAGAAGTGAAAGCATTACATGATGATTAATTTCATAATGACATTTACACAGTCAGTTGTTGAGAGTTTGTTTCTTGAAGCTGTCAAAGCGGCGTCTGTTGAACTCCACATTTGAAGGAGATAGTCCCTTTGCTTGGCATCTGTTGTTATGACATTTGCAAAGTCGCTCATCATCTTGACACCACGTTCAGCAATGTCATTCACCGCTTTCAGATTCTTAACATAGTCCAACGCTTTTCTGTAGTCCTCATTCTGTGGCCAAGACGTGACAGGTTCCAGAAGCCACTCGGATCCAATGTTCAGTGTGTCCAGCAGGAAATGTGATTCTGGGTCAATGAGATCAACCAGGGTGGTCTTAGCTGTGACTCTCTGGAATAGAGGCTTTCCTGTTCTGAAGCTGTCTGGCTTCTCAGTGGCATGTAACTGGGCAGCAATGTCGTGCTTCAATGTGTCACTCAATCTACTGCTGAACAGGGCAAATGGCACGACTTCCTGCGTCAGGTACCATTTGTGGTTTTCCATCTTATTAAGTACTGCATCAGCAAGCTCTGGGTCAGTTTTCTTGTACTTCAACATGTCATGGATTAGACTTAGATCATTCACGGGAGCATCTGCAGCAGACATTGACATCATCCATACAGGAGTGTAGAACAGCGCAAGGAAGGTGTTGAGTCTTTCCAGCTTTGATACAGTGTCTTTGTCGTACTGAAGTTGATCTGCAAACATCAGCATTTTCATGGAGTACAGGTTTCTGGCCATCCACTGGCCTGATGAATGGCGCCTGGTCGACTCCAGTGAATACCTCGAGGAGGCGTTCCTCCAAGAACAATGACTGTCAGTTCAGCCATTTCCCTGTAGTCGGCTCTTGGAAGCCTTTCTGCTGTTAGAATGTCTTGGACGAGGCTGATGGTAATCCATGTCCTCTGTGTTAGCGTCGTTGTCAGTTGAGTCACCCCAGGTAATGTCATCCACATGAACAACTGCCTCTTGTTCTGCTGCAGCTGTAAAATAGTACAACATGTTAAGACAGTAATTGTTAAGTACATGCTAAATATCGCAATGGAGTAAAACTTAAAACTTTTTGTGACGTTCAAAGTAATTAGTTTTACCTTGTTCTTGTCTATGCTGCAGTCTTTCATTCCTCGCTGCTTGCTGCAGGGATCTTGTCTCAAAAATCTTGTCATGACCAGACATATGACCTTTCCTCTCGGTCTTTTGGTCTTCGTACAACCTGATATCCTCATCTTTCTTCTCTCTGGATAACAGTCTGTTGTTCTGCATTTCCTGGATTGCATCTGGAGCTCCTATATCGAACAGGCTGTCTAATTCCAGCACAAATGCTCCTCTTTTTCCTCCAGGGTTACTTGCTCTTCCTTTGCTTTTCACCAGAGCACGATGTTTCTCATGTAGTTTCATGAAGAGCTTCATTGCGTTGTACTTGGTCATTGTCTTGATCCTAGCCATCTGCCAGAATGGGATGATAGATTCAACTGTTTCATATGCAAGGTCTTGAACCATGGGCCTCCCTGCATTTTCCGGTAAATTCTGAAGATTAAGGAAATACTGGAACGCCTGTCTGTTGGTGGGAAGCTGGGAACCACTGATAAAAGCTGAAGGGTATCCAACCAGGAAAGTTTCAGTGAGAGATCTGGTAGATGGCCCAGTTGACACCTGCCTGTGGACAGTACGTGGAGGTTCTGAGATATCAACTGTGCGCCCACGGAGCTCCCTCAGCTCCTTGCTTAATGCCATTGTGAAGTTGTAACTTGTAGATGGTTTTCTAGATTCTGATTGAGTTTCTGTTGTTTCCTGAAAAATGATAGATAATTATTATTATTATTATTATTATTATTATTAATTATTATTTATTAATTTTATGCTCTTTCATTTGATACCTAATTTGTTGCTCTATCTTGTTTAGATCAAAAGTTAAAGTGCAAAACATAATTCAAGGGACCCCGGAATTGGCGCTTTGGCCGATTTCAAGGCAGAAAATTTAAAGCTCCATGCGGCAATGCTTCCCAACATCCTAGGTCAAAATAGTTGTGAGTTTCGGCTTTTTCAGGTCAAAATGCATGGGAAAATGTACAGAAACCTATGAAAATAAGAAAAAGTTGATTTTTGAACAGGCCTAAGTCGATGCACACATCTTGTTCGGGAACAAACGCTAAAGCTCCCAGCTGCTTGATGAAGAAAGCATTTTCTTGATTGGAATACCAACTTGTTAATCCCAAATGCTGAATTTTGCGCCATAAACACTGGCTAAAGTGAAAATAGCAACCGAATAGAGTTACCGTGGGAAAACACTTTTTCACGCTGTTTATTGCAGCTATTTCAAAGTCCACTGTAAGTGAATCTGGACAAATATTTCTCTCTTTAAGGAAATTGAAAATAATGTCGTAAGTCTTTTCGGCTTTATTCTTGATAATGGAGAAAACTAAGGGTAACGTTTTAGTTTCAGAAACAACGGCATGAAGAGTATAAAGCTGCATTCCGAGAGGCGCACAAGAAAACGTTCCATCACTAAGCCAATTCTTTTTCGATGCTAAAACTTCTAAATTTTTCATTGTTGAATAAATATAAACATCCTCATTTTCTAATAATAAAAATTTATCACCTCTTGCCGTTAGTGTTAAATCATTTGTATTATCATTACGCCTTCTTATTCGCCGTACACTGCGCGATAATGAGTCTTTATGCGGCAATGCACCACATGCATTTAAAGGAAGATCGCTCAAACAATTGTTAATTACCGAAGATGTCACTTCATCTGAGTGCGCTGCGCGTTGCTTTACGTTTTCAACTGCTTTTAAAGCACAAATACGGCTCGGATTTGGCGGATGCGAATGGTTATGAGTAATCTTTTGAATAACATCGGCACAAGTCACAATCCTAGCTTTGCACTCAGAGCGTATCTCACATCTCCAATAAACACGGGTTTCTCGTTTTCTGTCGACAACATAAGCGTATCCTTCAAACAAAAGTTTTCTGCCGCCTTTGTTACCAGTTACAAATTCCATTTTAATAAGCGGAAGGGGTCGAATAATATATTTAACAGTGCTCCAGTCTAAACTAGAGTCTAAGCAAACTTCACAATTGTGAAGTCATCTACCGTAGAGTTGCCAAATACTAATATCGCAGAGTTGCCTAATACTAATAAAGCCGATCTTGTAAAGATGAATTTTTTTTTATATTATTCGAAAATTTGACTGTCGACATTTTGACTGTCGGCATTTTGTCCTGTCGGCATTTTGTCTTGTCGGCATTTTGACTTTCGGCATTCTGTCCGTGCACCCCTCTGACTCTGATGAAGATATTCCTTGAACTGCAACGACGTGCTTGCTGCTCACTAAGGAAATTATATACCCATTTTCCTACTTTTCCTGTTTATTCCCAAATATTTCAGTTTGTGTTATGATTCCATGGTCATATTTGTCGAACGTCTTGACAAAGTCTGTGTACATTACATCATAGTTTTCATTACTTTGACGTACATCAGTAATGTTGTTATAGTGTTCCATTAGTTATGAAACTTATGATAGGCATGATCTTCCTGACTGGAAATCATGTTGGTTATCAAATTTTTTCAGGTTTCCAAAGTCATAGATTTTTTCTCTAACTATTTGTTCAAATATTTTCGTGAGAGGAGATGTAAGCGACACTGGCCTATAGTTTTTGCCTCGGAACTATCTCCTCCTTTATATATTGGAACTAGGTTCACTTTCTTCAGGATGCTCGGTATTTCTCCCGTGTCTAGTGATCGCCTCTATATCATATTATATATATATATATATATATATATTATATATAATTTCAACTGCAAACAACACAGTATAATTAACGTAAAGAACGACGCTTGTATAGAAGAACGTTCCGCGCAAGATGAGGAGGGAAACGAACAAATGAAAAAATGAGGTAACCACAAGGGAGTCGAACCCGGCATCTTCCGATTGCCGGTCAGATATGATAACCACTACACCATGGGCCTCAATCAATCAGAAGCCGTAATTCTCCTACATACGCGCAGAAACCAATGCCCTGAGGGGGCACCTCCCGCAAGCCGCACATATATACACATTTCAACTGCAAACAACACACAGTATAATTAACGTAAAGAACGACGCTTGTATAGAAGAACGTTCCGCGCAAGATGAGGAGGGAGAACGAACAAATGTAGGAGAATTACGACTTCTGATTAATTGAGGCCCATGGTGTAGTGGTTATCATATCTGACCGGCAGTCGGAAGATCCCGGGTTCGATTCCCGGGTGGTTACCTCATTTGTTCGTTCTCCCTCCTCATCTTGCGCGGAACGTTCTTCTATACAAGCGTCGTTCTTTACGTATATATATATATATATATATATATATATATATATATATATATATATATCAGTGGTGTGCCTTCAGGGTAAGCAAGGTAAGCCCCGCCCTAATAAAATATTAAAGATATTAAAGGCAGTACCATATTTTTCAGAAGAGTCTACACTCTACAGCAGCGGTTCTCAACAGGGGTCCGCGAGTTGTGTTTAACGGGTCCGTGAGTTGACTAGATTATATTCAGTAAAACAAATTTTTCCCCTTTTTTGTGGTGGCTAATTTTGACCTGTAACCGATAACATTTTCGGTTACTTTTGAAACTTTAAAAAAAAAACGTTTTGAAACGATTTTTTTCGCGTTTTCGTGAGTCTTTTATCGCCTTTTCCACGTTTTTCTCGGTCGTTCGATTGAAATTGTTTAAATATCACAGGTTCGTGAGATATGTTTTAGAATTTAGGTTACTGAATGGTTGGTTGTTTGTTTTGTTAGAATAATATTATAATTTTATTGCTCATAAAAACATCATTGCAATAACCTTACAATAGATTGTTAATTAAAATTACGGGTACCTAACGTCTATCTATCTGTCTGCTTAAATCGTTTTTATTTATTTAAA
The DNA here is from genome assembly GCA_023014485.1 of Bathynomus jamesi. Lineage (NCBI taxonomy): Eukaryota > Metazoa > Arthropoda > Malacostraca > Isopoda > Cirolanidae > Bathynomus > Bathynomus jamesi. Next base: position 343,788 of record JAJOZX010002665.1, on the reverse strand, counting down.
TATAATATTTTCATTGTTCATTTCTATTTTTTTATATATTACTGTAAATGGAAAATGAAGCACTGACTCGTAACTTAATCATATTTCATTGTTATTTACTGAACATTTTTTGGTTTCATTTTCGGAATCAAAGGAATCGATTCCTTTATGAAAAGGAATCAATTCCTTTATGAAAAGGACAGAACAGCGGTAAGTTTTACCATTTTTATTGCATTTTTACTCCGACTTTGAAGTATAAATCAAGACTAAAAAACTATACTAATCTGGATACCTCAATTTGTCTATATGCTACTTAATCATAATGCAAAAGATCATTTTTGGGGAGGGGTGGGGGTCCCAAAAATATCAAGATTTTGATCAGGGGTCCGCAGTACAAAAAAAGGTTGAGGAACGCTGGTCTACACTGCATACCCACTAGCCAGTTATGAAGTTTATCATTAGCTACTATAATTATATAATATGTTCATATAGTACGTGTGCTGAGTGTGCTCCACGCAATACCGCTTACCCTTTAGACATACCCACCGCACGCCACTGATATATATATATAATATATATGGGATGGTGATGATGATGTCTCTGTATGTCTGATGTTTTATTATGGTCTATATTCGTTTTTTACATGCCTAAACAGCTATAGGGTAGTTTGCACCAAATTTAGCATACACATTAAGGGAGAACCAGGGAGGGTTTTAGTAATACACACGCCTACCCACCCGAAATCCCCCCTAGGTTATGTTTTGGGGCTTTTGCTGCGCAAGGCGCAACGGTCGTTCTAGTTTATATATACTGTATATATGTGTGTGTCAGACCTAGGTCGAGAGAGTACTCCCTTATTGAAGCGAATATTTTCACTAAGCTAATGACACCATGACGCCACCGGCAGAAATGTTGACGTCAGGTGAAAGCTGGAGGAATAACAATGAAATATTTTCAGTCCATTTGCGAGGAACTGTGTTCCATCATGACTCATTCTCCTAATTCGTTTAATGAAATGGCATAATTTGAACGTGAAAAATACATGTACGAGTATGTATGTCTGAATAATCTATAGTTTGGACCACAATTAATATTAAAACGAATCTCTACTTACAAGAAATGTAAACTGTCGATCTGTTATAATTTAACAACTCAAAGAACATAGTTTTACATCTCCCTTTTAGAGATAATAGATAGATACTCGTAAATAGATAGATAGAAATGGATTGTTAAGTTATTCATACGAGAGACGGTAATCATTTATCAAAATCTAACCTCTTAAATTCAGAACACTTAAACTTCCCCACTTTTTATTGACATACGAGGAAATTCAGGACAGTGTCATAGTTTTGGTTGGTTGACTCTTGTTAGGTTTTCCATCTTCGAAGTGTCGGTGACGTGGGCTTATTGGCAACCAAACGGAGAAAACAGAATTGCAACATCTTGACGCTGTGTTTCCGCTTTCTAACTCTGAAAACTCAGTTGGGACACACTATTATAGAGCTGTGATGCTTTCCCGAATGTAATATTGCATTTTACGAATGAGATCACTCATCTTGCATAATATTACACCAACCAACATATATATATATATATATATATATATATATATATATATTATATATATATATATATATGTTACAGTCAAAGTGTGTAACCAGCCATTTCGCGTAATGGCTGAAACTTTTAGTCATTTCGCGAAATGGCTATTTCACTTGGTCATTTCGCGAAATGATTAAAATCTTCAGCCATTACGCGAATGGCTGAAATTCCACCTTGGTCATTTTGTGAAATGGGTAAAATGACTTTTGTCATGAATTCATAGAAATAACAAACATCAGAATAAAATTGGAAACCTTTATTTAACTAACTAAATCTGCTAAACATACATACATCCACAGGTTTGTTCAAATAAGTGAGAAACACTTCAAATACACATTTGAATTTTCAATATAGAGGTTTTCAAATACTAACCGGGCATTCAATGTTATTCCGATGTCCGCCATTCAAGGCCCGGTTAGGTCAACTGTATGCCCTTGACAAATGGTCGAGTCCGGGCCACGACTATGTAATTTCTGATTACCCGTTGTGGGTCGTGGTTCGGATTCCATGTTAAGCTGTAGGTCTAAAGTTGAACAACAAGCTTGACCTTCGTCGGAATGAACAATTCGGGTGGAAGCAAAAACCAAGGTGTGTGTGTGTGTGTGGGTGTGTACACTTGGTGACAAAAGTTTTGTCTCCGAAAATTAAAAATACATAGATCCCATTTCTTTACCGCTTTTACAACGTGCTCAGTTCCCATGGCAACTGAAAACAATTCGCGGAGGAAATATTTGTTTTTCTCCTTTTTTTTAACTTTTGCCATAAGGTGGTGAATTTTTCATATGTGTATGACGTATAAAGTAGTAGTACCAACTTTAAATCGAGAATTCATTAATCTGAAGTACTTTAGCTGTAATAATTTATAAAGATCTTTAATTTAATGTATAAAGTTACGACAAATTTAATTATAATTAATAAAACACACGAATATTTGGTAGATATTATGAATTCGTGGAAATAGAGTTGAAAGACAGGACATTGGTTTCCCATTCAACCGTTTACCAGATTCTATGCCGCTTCTGTTCGCTGATCCCACTGGAAGCGGTTCAAAGGCGTGGGTAAACCATTTAGTCTTTTTAATTCAAAATATACCGATACATAATATTTAATATTTTGTATACCCCCCCCCCCCCCCCCCATCTGCTTCTTTGACATTGCTGAGGCGTCCGCGCATTGATGCTACGAGACTTTCAAAATAGTTTGGAGTTTTTCGCATACTCTCCCATACATCAGTAATGTGCCTTATTAACCTCATTACGCAGTACTCTATCTTCAATTCCTGTACTATTGTACCAAAAACATTTTCAATTTGGCTTAAGTTCAAAAATTTGCAAGACAATCAGTTGTTACTCTGTCATCGCGTTATCAATACACTGACGCACCACGAGAGATACACTATATGTATGGAACTATTATCATGTCTTAAATAAAATGGTTCTCCTTCTGGATAAAATAGGCCCTAACACTCGGTAGCAAACATCACTTATATATCGACATACGCTCTCCTGTCAATCGTCCTTCAATCTTTGTAACTTCACCAATTCCAGCTGCAGACATCCATTCCCACATTAATTCTTCTGTTCCAATCTGTTGTTTGAATGTTAGCCTCAAGATATCTGGTACCGCGCAGTGACTTCGTCCATGACACTCGGTAGAGAAAGTCGTTTCATCACAAACTAGATTTCTGCGCCAAACATCCTCTTCACAGTCAAGATATGTAGAGCAAAGTTCCGTCTAACAAGCTTTTATTGTTCTGTCAACAAAGGTTTTATGGCAAGAATATGGTGGGGAAATATTGTTTTCCACCAAACGCCGAGTAACAGTACGACCGCTACAAGGTACAGCCAATTGACGAATACTGTCCTTCGAAATTGTAAATGAACATGGTCTGAAATTATTGAGTTTATTTCATGTTACACGTGTATTCATTTCAAAATAAGAAAACATTTACACCAATAATTATGCATAATATGTGAAATCTATCGAGTATTATTCGGTGATAATATCAATAATGATAAGAATAAGAGTAAAGTACTAATAATAATAAATGATAATATTACAATCAATTAATGTATTATTATTATCTACTTTGACCATAATAACAAAAAACATTTGGCGAAAACTAGAAGACGTATGCTAGAAATATAGTTAATAATAATAATACAGTATACTCTCTACCAGTGCCGTCTTAAGGATTTTGGGCCCTG
>JAJOZX010002665.1:290000-335000 GCA_023014485.1 Bathynomus jamesi | reverse complement strand
ATATATATATATATATATATTATATATATATATATATATATATATATATATATATATATATATGCAGTCTCCACTTTGCGCTGTCTCGCTACATGGCGCTATTTTTATATTGATGCCCTAATTCGCTTAGCGCTCAGCGCTATTCACTATAACGCTCTTGGCATCGTGCGCTAGGTAGCGTTATCGTACGCGATTGCCGCAACGCATCGGCGCAGCGCAACCACACTGTGCAATTTTGCCAGCGTTTCCACTTTTAGGGTAATCAGTCTTGCGTTAGGGTAGGGTCAAAATACTTACTTTTTAGGGTAATTCATTACATGCTTGGTTTTAAATAAATGCATTTGATTTTGCAAAATGTTCACTAGTACTTTCTAATTTTTACTTTTATCCACTGGCAGTATGCATATTAAAAATTTTCGCTATTCAAAGAAGGTATAGGGGAAATTATTGCTTTTATATCTTTGCTAATATTTAGATTTAGGGTAATTAAGCTTTCCATCTAGGGTAATATTTTTCGTTGGCGTGGAAGCCCTGAATTTAGCGCCAGTTTGTTTTTGTCGCCATATTGGTTCCTCAGAAATATTTGTGCTCTTTGTTTTACAATTGATTTTACCCATTGAAATCAAGCATCATGAGTCAGAAACGTGAGTTACAACCCCAAGATATTCAGAAGTTCATCGATTCTAACAGGGAGGAATTGTTATTGAAATGGAGCAAGAGAGAACGCATGAGGATGAGAATGATACTGAAGATGATGTTCAACCAGCAAGGGCCTTAACCACCAAAGGCATGGTTGAAGCTTTTAAACATCTTGAAGCTTTTCTTGCCTACTTTGATGAAAATGATCCAGATATGCAACGAAGTTCAACTTTGCTAGAGCTGTTAACAATGATGTCAACTGTTACGGGCAGCTGCACAGTAAGAAGAAGAAAGGCAAAGTGCTGCAGTTATCTTTAGACTCTTTCTTCATGACCCCTCAAAAGCCTGCTGCAACCCCTGCAAAAAGCCATGAACAAAGCCCTTCAAGTTCAACAATGTAACCAATCATACTGTAAGCTCCATGCACTATATTTTAGGGGGTCATGGTAACGAGTTAAACCTATTTACATTATTTCTTATGGGAAAATAGTCTCCGCTTAACGCTGTTTCACTTAACGCTCGATTTTTCTGGAACCAATTAAGAGCACTCAGTGAAGACTGCCTGTATATATACACACGTGTATATATATATATATATATATATATATATATATTAATATATATATATGTAATATATATCGAAGACGAAATCTAAAGGTAAAATCCAAGACGATGGATACAAGCTTCATATATTTCAGACATTTCGAGAACTAATCTCATCATTATTGAATAAAATAAAACTAAAATTACAAATAAAAATACATGAAATTAAAAAGACGATAAATCTAAAAATCAAAACATGACTTGGGAATAAAGGTTACAAAATATTAAGTGGAAATGAAATTGTTCAGTCATTTGAGGTCGGTTTTAAATGATTGAACAATTTCATTTCCACTTCATATTTTGTAACCTTTATTCCCAAGTCATGTTTTGGGGTTTAGATTTATCGTCTTTTAATTTCATGTATTTTATTTGTAATTTCAGTTTTATTTTTATTTCTTCACTGATGATCAGATTAATTCTCGAAACGTCTGAAATATATGAAGTTTGTATCCATCGTCTTCGCTTTTACTTTAATACTCGTGTGATATATATATATATATATATATATATATTATATATATATATATATATATATATGGTGTTTCATAACATGTGGGACGTACTTTCAGGATGGATTCAGGACTTGAAAACAATGAAAAAAGTTTATATAAACATATGCCCGAAATCGCTTTGATTCCGAGTTACAGCCCGTTATGTGTTCCAGCAAGTATCCGCCTTACCTTTAAAGGAAGTGCTCAAAATGACAGCCTTGCGCTTGAATACACGCCTGAACACGCCCCGTCATAGACTGCCTGACGCGTTCAAACATTCAGGTATTGCTCGGATTTTCTGGCATCTTTGTTCTACACGTTGGCGAAGCATTTCAACGTTGTCAATGGGTGTCACGTAAACGATGGATTTCAGATGAACCCACAGGTAAAAATCGAGTGGATTCAGTCCGGGGAGCGAGCAAGCCACGCGATGGGTCCTCCACGGCTTATCCATTTATCATGGAAATGGTCATCCAAATAGTCTCTGGCTACTCGACTAAAATGAGGCGGAGCGCCGTCATGCATAAACCACATACGACGTCAGACACCAAGAGGAACTTCATCTAGTAAATAGCTTAAATCATTCCTTAAAAAGTTGGAATAGGATTCTCCTGTTAATCTTCCAGGCAAAACAAAAGGACCGATTAAGTTGTCGGCAATGAGTCCTGCCCATACATTGATACTAAATTGTTGTTGGTGCCTTGACTGGATGATGGCATGCGGATTCTCTTCGGTCCAGTGATGAATGTTGTGAAAATTGATCACGCCATTTCTTGTGAAGGCAGCCTCATCAGAAAACAACACGGAGGATAGAAAAAGAGGATCGCGAGCACACTGTTGAAGGAACCAAGTACAAAAAGCTTCTCGTGGTGGGAAATCAGCTTCGGTAAGGCCTTGTACTCTCTGAATGTGATTCTCCTCACAGTTGCGTATCTTACACTCTCTGCTGCTGCTATCCTTCGGGTGCTAACACCAGGATGTTCCTCCACGCGATTCAGGACCCGCTCCTCCAACTTAACAGTTCTGGAGCTGATTGGTCTACCACCATCTGAAACTCGCTTGTTGAATGATCCTGCATCACCAAGATGCTCGTTTATTCTATGAAGGGTCTTCTTATCTGGCAGACGGCGATTCGGAAACCTTTCCGCATGCAGACGTCTTGCTGCGGCCGCATTACACTCGGCAAGTCCATAAATGAGATGCATGTCTGCCATTTCTCTGTTTGAATAAGCCTCCATTCTCACTTCAAATACACACTATCACTGAATAGCACAAAAACTTTTAAGGGTTTTTTTCACTGGACTGCACTTATTCACGGTAAGAAGTTATGAATACGAACAGTGAAACACCGCGATGCACCTCTGACTGACTGATGGCTCTACACTCAACGATATTGAAACATGTCATAGAATGTACGAAACATTACAATCGGCAAGGCCATACATGAAATAAGTCTCGTACACACTCACAAACATTGTCAGCAAGCAGTGTTTGTAAACAGTTTGTAGAAAGAATTGCTGGAACACAAAACTGGCTGTAACTCAGAAACAAAGCGATTTCGGGCATATGTTTATATGAATTTTTTTTGTTTTCAGGTCCCGGGTTCGATTCCTGGGAGGTACCTCATTTTTCATTTGCTCGTTCTCCCTCCTCATCGTGTGCGGAACGCTCTTCTACACAAGCGTCATTCTTTACATTAATGATACTGTGTGTTGTTTGCAGTTAAAATGTATATATGTACGGCATGCGAAGGTGCCCCCTCAGGGCATTTGATTCCGCTCGTATGTAGGAGAATTACGAGTACTGACTAATCGGGGTCTTTTGTGTAGTGGTTAACATATCCGACCGGCAATTGGATGATCCCGGGTTCGATTCCTGAGAGGTACCTCATTTTTCATTTGCTCGTTCTCCCTCCTCATCTTGTGCGGAACGCTCTTCTACACAAGCGTCGTTCTTTACACACACACACACACACACACACACACACATATATATATATATATATGAATGTTTTGTTTCACATTCTTTCTAATACAGTAAAAACTTATCAATATAGCTACCTTCGGAAGGTGACCAGTCTAGGGTGGATCACTTTTCACTTTTTTTTAAATTATAGCTGGTCAAAGTTTTTCCCATGATTTGGTTCAGTGGAAGTACACTGACACCATTTTTACCAAAATCGATCAATATTTAGGGGTCGCGCATCGACCTTGAAAATTTCAATTTTGGAAATTTGGCCAAATTGACAATTTTTACTGAATAAAGATAAATCATCAAACGACCATATTTTCTGAATCCTCTCAGTGAAAAAATCTTCTCAGATACTTACCAAGTTGATCGGACAAGTGGTTTAGAAGTTACACTCACCTAGAAATAACATTAAAATTTAAAATACCGTATTTGTCCCCCGTTATGGACGTAATCATAGCATCAGTAGCTGGCGCATCCTAAAATCCCAATTACACACACACGCTATGTCTATGACCAATATTTTTACTAATCACAGTTTGCTTTTTACAGATCAACTGTGTCAATTGATTCTTGTTTGATAAGTCTAGACTTTAGTACAATGGATAAACTGTTAACAACCAGGAGTGGGAAGACTCTGAAAGTTACTTATTCTGGAAAAGAGAAAGCAGCAACAACGGCACCACCTTCTCTAAGGTCAGCCACGGACGTCTTCTTAATTGGTCAGCCATCTTCCTTGATCGGTGGTGCCAAATTGCCAACCACCCATCAAGTTCTCCAGTACTTCTTCTATGCCAAGCAGGAAACTACTGACAGGAAGGCCGCCGTAAAAGACACGGTGGCCAATGTTCTGGCATTTTGGAACATGGCACGTATAAAGACGATCACGAGGCGTAACTGCGAAAGAAAACTGGAGTTACTGTGGGAAGAGTGGCGCTCGCTGCAGAAGACCAAGATGAGAGACAGTGACGCGGGAAAAGGCAGGGAGAAGTTTTCAGAAAATCTGAACAAGCTCTGGGACATCGGAGCTCCCGATGCTATTGAAGAGATACAGAAAAGTCGACTGCTCTCAGACAACAACAAACAAGAAGATATTAAATTTTATGAGGATCAACGGGGCCTGCGCCAGGCAACAATGAGTGGGAATGATAAAGTGTTCGTTGTCAAGAGAAAACGGCAACTCTCAAGACAACAATCTCGTGATGAGCCAGGCACCTCAAAAACGAAATTAGGAACCGAAGCTGAGAGCGACGATGAATCTATAGAAAGCAGATCTTCGAGCAACTCCGAATCACAGTTAGAACCACCATACCGACAGCCGAGAGAATCAACTGTATCAATCAGCCTTCCTCACCGCATCCTCAATGCACCGGCTGTTATTGAAGTGGCTGATCGCTTCCGGATGTCCAATAATCAGGTGTGTATATATCAGTAATCTTTCCTTGACAAAGATATAATAGACGTAACGACGGAAAATTTAGTGATTGTTTTGTCACATAAAAACCATACGCATCCTTGTCAATTTCCTTTCAATTTCGCACATAGGTGGCAAGTGTCGTGGCGGCAGTCCTACGTTCGGCAGATCCGCCCGCAGACCTGGACAAATTCAGTATCTCGAAGGACACGTCTCGCCGTGGAAGAGTGGCACATCGTTGTGAAGTGTCGACAGCTGTGCAGAAATCCTTCGTATCTCCGAGGCATGCTGTCGTCCACTGGGACGGTAAAGTAATCAAGGTCAGTTTTGCCCTCACCGTGGACGACAGTGAATTAACATGTTCCAGTGACGACAGTGGATTGACATATTCCAGTGGACGATAATGGATTGGCATGTATGACGTACGTTTCAGGACTCTCTTGGATGATTGGAGCACCGCCAGGCGATTCTCATCTCCGGAGCTCCCCAATGCACAGAAGGAAAGTTGCTGGCCGTTCCGACTGTTGCTGACGGCACCGGTCTGTCCCAGGCCCAGGCGACCTTTCGTGCTCTCAAAGACTGGGGATGCGAGAACAACGTGATTGGACTGTGCTTCGACACAACTTCCTCCAATACGGGGAGGGTGTAGGGTGCGGTGGTCCGGCTGGAGAACATGCTTGGTAAACCGCTCTTCCAGCTGGGCTGCCGCCATCACGTTATGGAGCTCATCGTGGGGGCAGTGGTCATCACCGCGTTTGGAAGAACCACAGCACCAACTGAACCTTTGTTCCAGTATCTGAGGAGAAGGTGAATTTCAAGTCTAAGGCGCATTTGTTTTCTCCAATGATTTTTTGCCTTCAGAGCAATTGAGATATCAGCGTCCTTCTACTAATGATGTTAATAGGAGTCGAAAAGGGAAACTTCAGTCGTTTTCATGCAATATTTTCATAACTCCCCTTTCAGGTGGGACAAGCTCGACCTCTCGACTTATCGCGAGCTGGAGATCGAACATTTGGCGGAGGTGACGTGGCTGATGGAGCTCCGAGATGAGGCAGTCAAGTTCCTCGGCACCGCTTCTGGTCTTGTCAGAGAAGACTACCGAGAAGTGGCGGAGATTACACTCCTGTTACTCGGGGCCCAGCCACGTCGTGGCACACACTTCATGCGCCCAGGAGCCTACCATCATGCGAGGTGGATGGCCAAGGTTGGTATTTTGAATTAGAAGTTAAATATTGTATTGCCTTCTGCAAACAGCCATTTGAAGTCCCTACCAGAAAAAAATAAGATAAATAATTTACATTAAACAAACTTATATGGAGTGGTATCGGTATTTATACATCACAGTGCGTATTCGTTTCAGATCATCTACTACACGAAGCTCCTGATGTTCAGCGGTCAGCTGGAGTTCGACGACGAGCTGGTACAGAAACTTCAGAGAGTGGTACTATTTACTGCACTCCTCTACGCACCTGCCTGGCTGGCGGCTCCTGTCGCAGCTGATGCCCCGCTGAATGACCTTGTGTTGTACCAGCGTCTTCTGCAGTACAGGGCTGTGGATCGCGAGATTGCAGAGGCTTCACTGGCAGTGATCAGGCGGCACTTGTGGTATCTGAGGCCTCAGACCGTCGTTTTCGCCCTCTACAGTGACAAAGTGGAAGACACTGTGAAGCACGAGATGGCAAAGAAGCTGTGCCGCCTCGCTGTGCCCGAGGACTTCACGTATGACAACGTCTCGGTTGATGACACGACGCGCCTTCCGGACCTGATCGATGAGTCATCGTGGTTCGTGTTCACAGGCCTGCAGGTGTGCGCGTCTACGTGGCTCACTCTGCCGGTGAATAAGTGGGATCAAGATAAGAACTACTGTGATCTGAAGAATGTCATCTCGCATCTGAAAGTTACCAACGACGTGGCAGAGAGAGGGATAAAACTGATAGAAGATTACGCGAACACTGTCACAAAAGACGAGTCACAGCTGCAGGGTCTTCTTCAGCTCGTGGAAAAGAGCCGGAAAGAACTCGGTGACTTCAAGTCGTCACTTGCCAAGATGACGTAGCGCAGAGGGAAAGGGAGTTAGCAGAGAGAGTACATGGCGCACGCCTTAAGATGACAGTAGTATAGCCGCAAAAGGGGAGGTGCAAGAATGTTGCAGGTTATTATGTAATGTTGCAAAGGGGGTGGGGGGAAAACTTGGCGGCGTTATCCCCAAGAGAAAGGAGAGAAAGGAGGAGAGGTGTTCACCTGGCAGGAGCCAAGTGCACATTAAGACTTCAGCCGAGTAGGCGTTGTTTTATAGGCTCCTAATCAGCCAGTTGGCGTAAATGGCTTGAGTTGTCAGATACCTCTTTTTAGCAGTATTATTGTATACATTATTATTATATACGTCTAATCAGCCAAGGGGGGAGAGGTACACATGCAGGAGGTACACACACATACGCACACATGCAGGAGGTACACATGCAGTAGGTACACATGCAGGAGAGAGAGAGACACCTGAAGGAGAGATAGAGAGAGTAGTTGCCTTTGATAGCAAGGCATATTATTTTCGTTTACCTAACCTAAGAGGCCACTAAGGGGTTTTACCAAAGGGCCTGAAAGAGAAGGACCAGAGGTCCTTCCTCGGCTGGGAGCCGAGGTGGAATGAGTCTTCACCAACTTCGCGGTCTTTTATAAGCCTCTATTCTGGCTGAATTGCCAGATAGCGCCATGTATTCAGTTGCTGAGTTGTCAGATCACGCAATGTATTCAGTTGCTGAGTTGCCAGATCGCGTCATGTACACCAGATAGCGCTATGTATTCCAGATAGCAATATTTATTAAATTGTACTTGTATATATAATAAACTAATGAACCATATAAAATACCACAATATATATTTATAGTTATTCAGTAACACATTATGTTTATATAGTTAATCAGTTGGAAGATTCACCCATATAAAATAACACATTATGTTTATATAGTTAATCAGTTGGAAGAATCAACCATATAAAATAACACAAGCGCCTCTTTCATGTTTCAGAAAGATTTACGCATTAATAGAATTAACAAAGTTACCCAATAAATAATTCGTTAGACAGAAACGAATTTTTATAAGGGATACCCAGCTTCATTAAACTTGAAGATGAACGAAACAAATAACATAGTTATCCATAATTCAGCCGAAAACAATTAATTTTATGGGTAACTATTTCGACATAAGTTTACTATAATTATATCAGTCTTTTAAATATCTTGTGATATATATATATATATATATATATATATATATATATATATATACAATGAAAATGTTTTATATTTATGCGTAACTTAGACCCACAGTTTAACCCATCTGTACACAAATCATATAAAATACCACAATATATGATTGTAGATGAGCCCTCACGAATAACGAAACGAAATGATCATTTACGATACAATTCGAAATACGATAATTTACGATACAATTCGAAACCCACCAAACGAGATGAAAAGTTATGAAACATACGAGCCTCATTCCCTGCGAAGGAAAAATGAAAAAAACGAAATTAAAAGAAACGAAGAAAGTTGGATTTCCCCAAAACACAGTCCACTATAGCGAGGTTGGTTTCGGAGAAAATCTGCTTGCGAGAGACCTTTCTTAAAGACAGCCCTTGATAAGTACCCACTGCTCCAAATATTAATATTGCCATTGTTATTACTTCTACAATGAATCCAATTAAATTCTGCTTATTAAATAACTTTTTTAGACACTTGATTTTTATTATAAATATTTAAGTCACGAATAACAGTGGGAAAAACGTACACACAATATATATATATATATATATATATATATATATATATATATATGCTACACACAGACCGTGCATGGAACAAGGAACTCTTCTGGGATAATTAAATCCACTATAGTCCGAGTAAGTAATGACAAATACCATAGTTTTTCTTTTTCATGATGCTAGCCTCATGAGGCGCCTCGGTGGTGTAGTGGTTAGCGTCGCGGACTACGAATCCATCGGCCCAGGGTTCGAGACCCGACGGCAGCCGGCGCGCAGCAAAACCCAGCTGTTCATCCTTCCACACAATAAAGAAAGTGGTTGGTAGATAAATGGGTACCCTAGGTGGCCTAGTGGTCAAGACGCTGGGCTGCTGATGGGGCGTGGTTCGGAATCCACGTTAAACTGTAGGTCTAAGGTGGAGTGAAAAGCTTGACCTTCGTCAGAATGAACAATTCGGGCGGAAGCTAACCAAAGGTTAGCCCGACGCGGGCAACGGGTCACTCGCAAAGAGAATTTAATCATTGGTAAACTTCCTTCCAGACCACTCTTTCTATATATATATATATATATATATATATATATATATATATAATATAGAAAGAGCGAGAGTTTTGTTCAATAAATAATAATCGAAAAAAACATCATAATGCACGATTTTTCTATGTAGCAATACTAATTAACTCTTTCTCGCCTACGCCGGTACAAGAACATAATACGTGCACTCGCTCGTAAATTAGACCTCCAGTTTAACATGGATTCAGAAATACATCTCGTCGATGGGGTTCGTTGCTTACTCTACCACATGGACTTTTATATGTAAGAGACCTAACCTAACCTACGAAATACATCTCGTCAGGGCCGATCCTAGAGCCATATATAGCAATGGAATTGAGCGCGATGTGTCGTTAAATACGTGATTTAAAATAACAGGACCATTTGACCCGAGGCAGTAGTATACCCGAAAAACATCGTAATGCACGATTTTTTCTATGTAGCAATAATAATTAACTCTTTCAAATACGTGATTTAAAATAACAGGACCATTTGACCCGAGGCAGTAGTATACCCGAAAAACATCGTAATGCACGATTTTTTCTATGTAGCAATAATGATTAACTCTTTCAAATACGTGATTTAAAATAACAGGATCATTTAACCCGAGGCAGTAGTATGCCCGAAAAACATCGTATAACCTAACTATAATTTACAACTATAGTTTACCTTGACTTTCATATGCTTCTATCCTGTTTTATTAATAAAGATTTTTAACTTTTAATAACGTATGAATAAAGATTTTTAACATTTAATTTTATTTTAGTATTTATTTATGCCACGCCGCCTTAGACCACAGCTTAACGTTGAAACCGAATGTTCTTTTTAAAATATAATTAGGATATAATTTCTTTATTATAAAATAAGTTAACAATTATGTTAACAAACAATACTAATAATTTGTAAGTAAAAAATATAATATAAGGGACTACCATAGAAATGTAAGTGCCTATAATTCGATTTTATATATATGTTACTCGTCCGGTCTCGTTATAGCGGATTGGTACACGTCATAGCTCCACCCAGCTACATCGGCAGCCAATCACTACGAACATCTGGTCTTTTGGGGCGGAGCTTGGCGATTGTGCATATAAAAGGGGATATTTTTCAGTTTGGAGTAACAGTAGCTATTTTCGCGTCAGTGAATAATCATTCCCTCCACCATGGACCTGTACGTCTCCCCAGACTTGTATGAAGAGAGTGATACTGCAGCATTAACCGCAATTAGCCTTTTTAATGCGGTTGACCGTGATGAATTATTTACAACGCAAACCGTAGAAGATATGTGCAGTGACGCTCCTTACAATCCGACGCAAGGGACTACCATAGAAATGTAAGTGTCTATAATTAGAATTTATATGGATGGGGTGTAGTATCTCGTCAAATAGATACTCGCCAAAAATGTCAATCAATGTTATTTTGTTACCCCATTATGCTAAAATCGAAATTTTATGGCATTCAATCCTCGAACCAAAGATATCTTCACATAATGGGGATCTGTCTGTATACTCTGTATATGTTTTAAAAGCATTATTCCTTTAAGGTCCGATGAGGATTTGACACGTGTTATACAATCTTTTGAAGAATCTCGGAATACGGGGGATATACTGAACAGTCAACAATGTCACACATCCTCCACCATGGACCTGTACGTCTCCCCGGAATTGTATGAAGAACGTGATACTGCAGCATTAACCGCAATTAGTCTTTTCAATGCGATTGACCGTGGCGAATTATTTTCAACGCAAACCGTAGAAGATATTTGCAGTGACGCTCCTTACAATCCGACGCAAGGGACTACCATAGAAATGTAAGTGTCTATAATTAGAATTTTATATATATATGGAGAGTTGTAGTATCTCGTCAAATAGATACTCGCCAAAAAATGTCAATCAATGTTATTTGGTTATCCCCATTATGCTAAAATCGAAATTTTTATGGCATTCATTCCTCGAACCAAAGATATCTTCACATAATAGGGATCTGTCTGTATACTCTGTATATGTTTTAAAAGCATTATTCCTTTAAGGTCCGATGAGGATTTGACACGAGTTATACAATCTTTTGAAGAATCTCGGAATAGGGAGGGTATACTGATCAGTCAACAATGTCACACCGAAATAATGTAAGTGTTTTTCGATCTTTTTGGGATAAGAAGACACATATATTTTCATAAATTTATTAAATGAAAGAAATCAGTACAATAAACGAATATATCGTTACAAATATACGAACAAAAACATTATAATATACAACGAGTACGTACAATTGGAAAAAGGTTTTTTATCTGTCTGCATACCATTTCATCGTTTCGGCGAGTGTGACACGGGTCAAATAAATTTAAAAAATTTATAAATTCTTTATCATTTGACATATGCATGAGAAATGAGACGCAGTACATTCCGCAAACATTAGTAAAATATCCTTGCATGCGAAATGGGGTCCACACAACTTCGGGAATATGTAACTGAGCGAGAAATTTTACAATAATAGGATCTCCAGGGTTGAGTACCGAGTGAATCAAAATAGTACAGGCGCTGTCTATTTTTAAAATAGACAGCGATCCAGTGAATCCCTTCATTACCGATGATGTCTGTGTTCACAATAAGACTACCGCATTCTCGCGTACTTGGCAAACTCAATGTTTCATTCTTCGCAAACACGCCGATAAATTTGGAACGTGTGACTCGCTCCATTACTTTCTGAAGTGTATTAGCATCCATTTTAAAAGTCAGTGATAACGCTTCTAAATCTATCTACTTCTATTAGGGCTTGCGATTCGAGATATACTAGTACACTAATAGGAGCGTCTATAGGCTTGGCGAATTCCAGCCGCACTGAGATGTTTCCGCTCTGCTGTGGTGTTAAATGGGTATTTACGCTAGCAGATAAGTCAGGTGTAATGTCAAACGGGTAAAGGTTAAATTGATCAATGAATTCTTCCTGCGTTACCCCATTACCAAGCTCATCACAATCACCTGCAATATGGGTCAGATTACTATAGGCTCTGGCACAAAGCGGTAACACAGCGTCTGATGAATAGTCCGTACCCATTGTTCCACCCAAAGCAGTGCCATTAACGTATAGAGTTATATTTTTAAGTCCGAAATTCTCGAATTTAAAGGCACTCTTTTTATATTTTCCATTCACCGAAGCGTGGTCCTGCATGCCGATTAATATCCTTTTAGGAAGATTTCCCAGGGCAATGTTTTCTATCTGCTTCGATGCCAACCCTGCAGGAACCGTATATAGTTTGATCTGCACTCTGTTAATAGGATATTTCACTGTAGCGTTTAGTAAATTTTTCTCAATTTCTAGTTGTTTTGGTGAACTTAATTTCACTCGCCGTACGCGGAGGTATGTGTCCATAATGTGAACCACAACGGACTTTGCACCCTCTTCTTGATTCACATCCAGATTTAAGCAGATCTCAGGACTCGTGCGGGTGAGCTTTATTTTCATATCCACCCCGTTCACAAGCAACTTCTCCTGGAAAGTGAAATCTGTGTGCAACCGTCCAAAACACTCGTATATTTTCTTTTTAGAATTTTTAAATTTGTCCTTTATACTATTTTCATCTTTAGTTTGATAATATCCCTCCGCACTTAAAAAGGTAGCCTTCGCTTCTTTGGAAAAGTTGAGGACATTTTCCAAATAGGCTCGTAGATGATAGTACCCCGTGCCTGCCGATATGTTGGTCTGATTTAAATATACGTCACACTGGTTGAATATGGCGTGCAGAAAGTTTGTTTCAGGGTATACAGCATATTTGTCATCGCAGACCGTTCCATCAGAATGGGCTATACGTAGCTTAGCGTACATGTGCACACAGCTTGGATCAAAAAAGTAAGGACCTGAGCTGGGTATCACGAATTCTATAGGTGCACTCGGGGAACTAATTGTGTTTAAAGGGTTAATTGTAATAAAGTCACTGTGCTCAATAGAAACTTGGGTTGGCGGGAGCTCAAAAAAGGACAGCTCCGATTTACAGCATTGTGAACTACATGGGTGGATGAAGCGTGCCATGGCGAAATAGTGACTCCTCTCTCGACAAGTGGTAAACAAACTATGATTCATGAGATCAATATCCTTAGCTTATATCAGTCAAAAAAGTGGTCAACCATAGGTTTCATTCGCTTACAGCATTTCTTTTTTGATAGCCTTTTACGTTTAATACCACGTGACCCCTTCTTCTTCCGGGGAGCCCTCTTCTTCTTCCCGCCACCACGCATTTTTCTCTTTGCATCTTTGATGATTTCGTTCCGTGTACGCTTTAAATGTTTTTTTAGAGCTTCTTTAGGTTTAGCCCCGGCCAATATGTCTTCTGCAGTGTTAAGGCCTGATTGTAGCGCTTTCCTTCCAAGGTATCTGGCACCCCTCTTCAGCAAAGGAACAGCCGTACGTAGTATGGATGAAAAAATGGATCCAAGTCCACTACCGCGCTGGTATCGCATCCCTCGATAGACGGTGAAAGGCTTTCTATCCATTATAACTCAGTGCGTCGAAAGTGTAGCTTCACTGTTAAGCTCCCGTTACCGAATGGGAAGTTTTCGCCCTCAATCGTTCTTATATATATTGTGATATTGGTTATTAAATTAGTTGCGACATTCACATAATGGGGTCTGTCATATGTAATACTCAAACTCCTTCCTCTATGGTTGGGGATGTGAGCAATGCGCAGCAGGCGTGCCTGGGTATCCCCAACAAACTGGTGCTCCACTATATTACTGTAAATATAGCACATGTCTGGGGACCTTTCAGCCAATTTCTCCATCTTCAATTGATACATTAATCTGGACAAGTTATACTGTGTCTCGTGAAATGTGTCTCTTTGGAAGGCTGCGCTATATCGGCCGTTGGTTAGAATTTTGAACTTTCTATGTTCTTTAAGACGTCTGTTAGTCTTTGATTTTAGGATTAGTGTATGTGCAGGGTTGTTTACGATTTCATATACTAAATCATTCGTAAGGTTTGAGTTTCTTAAACTTACGTTTAAGCCTCTCACAACATCCTCGGCCGAACCATATTGACCCGGCCCTAGTCTTACTTCTGTACTGTAATACCGTGCAATCTTAGTCCGAGCGATGCGCATAGTTTCATCCATAGCTACCCCAGCTTTTTCACACTCGTCAATGTCTCTAAGAATCGTAAAAACGGTTTCTTTATGTTCAATATTTAAAAAGACGGTGTCCAGCTGAATTTCGCATATCCCCACCTCATACGAATCACGACCCAATTCAATGTGCCCATGGAGTTCTGTTACAAAGTTGGCTAGCGTGTTGTTAGGGTGTACAGACAGGGACGAGGAGGACGGGAGTGTGACGTAGAAATGGTTAGGAGCCATGTTGCATACTATTTAAGCTTCATTATTGCATCAGCTTTTATATAGGTGTTGAAGCTTTCTGGGTACCCTAGCCATTTCACCAGGTACATTTTTCTCCTTCCTGAACCTTTGCTTCCTAAAATTTTCTCAATTTTAAACACATTTTTTTCTAAATTAAACGCAACTTTCTGCAATTCCTCGCGGTAAAAGCCTCCTGAGATTTCTTCCCCATTCAAATCTTCAATGTAATACATCATTATCTCACCTTTAGGTCTCACAGCCCTAACTTTAAAAATCTCGCGTGTCCATCCTTGCTCAAAACCCTTTGCGAATTTATTCCCCGAACGCGACAGCCTTACATAATCATTGATTTTGAAGCGCGCAGTGTGGTGGTGGTGGTGGTGGTGATCCATCTCTTCTCGGGAGCGTACCTCTTTCTAAAACTTCGTTAGGTGTTGCCCCAATCGTGCGATGGTGTGAGCGGTTGTAGGATGATGCCAATGATTCCAGAATGTCTAGAAATCTGTATGTGTTTTTATGTGTAAAATAACGGTGCATGCGTTCCTTTATGGTGCGCTGAACTCTTTCAGCTAAAGAAGCCTTATGTATAGAATTGGTTGTGTAATAGCTGATATTAAACTCTGTCAACATATTCTGAAAAGCACGGCCTATAAACTCCTTCCCCATATCCGTACAAAAATAGCCAGGAACCCTGTTTTCTTTTAACATTAGCGTTTTGGTGGCTTTAGCAACTGTTTCAGGTGATTTATTTTTCAGAGGAACTAGCCACAGATATCTAGAGAATACGTCTATTATGAATAGAATGTAGCGGTAACCATCGTTATACACAGAATATCTTTGCATGTCTGTTAAATCTGCTTGCCAAATAGAATCAATCGAGGAAGCCGTTGTCTTGGCTGTTTTAAACCTTTTTCTCACAGGCTTATGAAGCGTATAAGCGTCCTGCTCCCTCAAAAATCTTTCAACATCTTTTTTTCCTACTCCGTAAACACTTCTGTACAGTCTATCTACGCCGCCGTAAGAGGATGGGGTAGAAATGTCATAATAGCGTTTAGTTAATACGTTAGCCATTTGCGTATTTTAGAGGCACGTGGGTAGGGTTGGTTTAACCTCTTCTTGCTCCTCTTCAAAGGTGTTACCGCCGGGGGTGACGGCGCCTTCAATTGTGTCACAGGCGTTGCATGTTCCAAGTCTTTTAACCTGTTCAGATTTCCTATCAACGTTTTAGGGACATTTATTTGTTGTAGTCTTGCTTTAATATGCTTCCATCCTGATGGTGATGGCCTATCCCACTTTCTCACCAGATCATGGACAATGTCTACGATATTCGATCCCTGTACCTTTGATCCTTCCACAATGATCTCCCCTGTATCGGTCCATTGTATGGCGGGATCCTCATTCAATAGATTATAAAGACTTAAGCCTTTACTCCTCAATGTAAGTGGGAGGGTATTTTTTAATACATGTTCGATATGTTGTGTGGCTAATCTTTTTGGTTGGTCAGCTGTGTCGTCGGGTACAGATCCTATGTCGCCATCGTCCCCCGTGCTGTGCCTAATAACCACAGGAATCTCTGTAGGGCTCTTATAATTTTCGTACTCGTGAAGAAATTTCTGCAGAGCTTCTTGGTATAAGATTCTTTTCTCATCAGGTGTTTTTTCACTGTTTAATAGGGCTAACAATTCGCTTTCCATTCTTTTAAGTCTGCTTTTACGGGGATCTAGATACGTGTCTGGATTCCTTTGCAGTGAGGCGTACACCTCGTGGGGAATCACTACCACTTTCTTCATTATATTAATCTAGTCAGTAAAGGACCCAAAACTGAAAATAAGATGGGGAGAAATGACCCTCCTGTTTGTACAATAATTCGTTTTTTCTTCGCTACAGTTTGGCTTTTACGAGCGAGTGCACGTATTATGTTCTTGTAGCGGCGTAGGCGAGCCTTCTGATGGGTTTTCATTGATACATTGCAATTTATAACGTTAAGACAGATTTCACAGATGCATTTTAAAAAGTCGGCATCGATATTTTTAATAAACATCTGCTGCATTGCCCGAGGCAGTCGATGATAGATTTTTATTAATTCACGGTATTTCTTTAGTCTCTTTGTCATTCTGGAATATACACCGTTTCAGGCTCGTTTGGAAATATATTCGTTCGCAGAAGCACTCTAAACGTGTTTCGCGGATGAAGGTCGCAAAGCAAATATCCGTAACGCGTGCTTGTAGCTTCTTTATAAACTTCCAAAAACTCCTTACGCTGATTCGGGAACATTTGATTGGCTAATACCCCAATTTGTGATACATCTCTACGTTGCGCGAATAAGACTAGATATTGCGTATTTAACGACACATCGCGCATGTATCTATTTTTGAAAAATAGATTCTGATTGATGAAGAACACGCTTATGTTAAGATGGTGGGAGAATACTGTAAATGTCTCGGCAAACGTTTTATCCATCTCCAACATGAGATCGTCAATTACAATGATTGTATGTTCATTTCCCTTTAACGAATTAACGTCATATACGCCTTTGTGGAACAAAATATCATCTTGGTACTCGTTGAACACTGATTGATACGTCGAATAGCACCATATAACTTTATGCACAAATTTCGAGAACATCTCCCCCTTTTCTTTAATGATTTTAAGCATAAACACAGTTTTACCACATCCTGTAGGTCCAGATATAATACATGTGGATGGGCTCGTGAATCTGAATTTTTCTACAGAGTCCATTTCTAACACGTCACACTCCTAAGTGAGTCATTTACAAAATATTACAAATTTTGAGTGCTGATCCTTATATTTCTTCTCCCACAGAACCGTGAATGACGATGAGGTAGAGCAGCCCATCATTACGGATGACCTCGACGACAGTGTAGTTGTGATCTCCTCCCCTGAACCCTCACCAGCGATACCGGTAACACGTCCAAAGCGGAGGTATGAGATACCCACGTCAGGTATAAAGCGACCGAAATACGCGTCTGTTGCAGCGGTAATAGATCCCCAACCCTCAACCTCTTACGCAACAACACCCCCAGCAGCACCTAATATATCCCCTTATTCATCCGCCGCCCCCGTTCTGTTAAGTCTACAATAATAGAGCCCCAACCATCAACCTCCTACGCAACAGGGCCCCCATCAGCAGCACCTTCGGCTAATATATCCCCTTATTCATCCGCCGCCCCCCGTTCTGTTAAGTCTACAATAATAGAGCCCCAACCATCAACCTCCTACGCAACAGGGCCCCCATCAGCAGCACCTTCGGCTAATATATCCACTAATTCATCCGCCGCCCCCCGTTCTGTTGAGGATGGTATAACGCTGGAATTGGTGCGATCCGCAGCCCCCACCCCAGCCTTGACTAGAAATCGGTATAGAGTCAGGGTCGACCCTAGAGTCATGTATAGCAGTGGAATTGAGCGCGGACTACGCCGGGTTGTAGAGCGTATTATAGAGTTTGCTCTTCAGAATCGCGACGAGCGTGAAGTCAGGACGAGTCTGTCCTTTGGATTCGGGTCAGATGACGGTGATGTAGACGATTATTGGGTGATAGTGCCATTTAGACGTTTGGCGGCTGAAGATGTAGAATATATATTAGGACGTATAATGCAAGCCGCCCAAAGTAGTATAGCCTTCAATATGGACAACTTCACGGTAAATATTGACCATGTATACCGTGTTGCGGGTCATAGTGCCATACCGTATACTCTTAACTTCAATTCTCAAGCTATTTATAGACGGCATATAAACGTCGATCGTGGTTGCGGCTTTATAGCAGTACTCTTAGCACGTATGTTTACTGTACAAAATACACGAACTCAAAAAATTTGGTTGCCTACAGTCGTGGAGCATGCCCGTAAACTAGCTGTAGACTGTGAACTTGAATTTGACTGTAATATGGGTCCTGAAGAGCTGAGAAGGGTAGAACAGGAAATGAATGTCCGCATAGTTGTGTTTGGGTTGGATGATCGTCGTAGGACTGTGTATGTTTTTAAAAGCTGTGTGAGAGATCGTACAAGGCCCCTACTTATTTTAGGATTGTCAGGGACAACGTATCTCCCCATCCGTAATATAAGGTGGCTTTACGCGAGTTATGACAAAAGTCGAAAATATGGGAGACATCATGATTTGTGTAAGGGGTGCCTCGAGTTTGCGGATGATATAGTGAGACATTGTAAAGAATGTCACATGGTATGTGAGCAGTGTAAAAGCACCAAATGTGAAAGCCGTGTAGTTGAAGCTGAGAAGAGAGACTGTGATATGTGTAGACGCACATTTTTCAATAATAGCTGTTTTGATTTCCATAAATCAATTGGCACGTGCAGGAAAATGAGAATCTGTGAATGTGGTATGTTTCACACAATGGATAATTGGGGAAAATTTAAGCACAAGTGTGACGTAATTCACTGTCCTACATGCCAGGAGGAATATAAGGCGGATGGAGTAAAGCATGTATGTTATATGAAAGATGCTAAGCCTAAAAATAACCCTTGTATAACTGTATACTACGATATAGAAACATATACGAACGCTGAAACCAAAGAGGTAATTCCACATTTACTTGTGAGCCAGACTATCTGTGATGAGTGTATGGATATCGAATGTGACGAGTGCCCCAAATGTGGTAAACGGACAAACGTTTTTAAAACGAATGTCAGCGATAGTCCTGTGAAACTATTTGTGTCCTATATTGTCAAGTTAGCCGACAAGTTCAAAAAAATGACTGTGTATATTCTCGCCCATAACGGGGCAAAGTTTGACACGCAGTTCCTTTATAAGGAGTTGCTTGAACACGAATCCTCTGAGATATTTACAGGTGATCCATTGAAAAGAGGCAACAAATTAATACAGATGCAGATAAGAGGCAATGTACAATTTAAAGATACTTTATTATTCACACCTTGTAAATTAGCAAAGCTACCCAAGGTGATGGGAGTAGCAGCTGAAGTTTCCAAAGGATACTTCCCATACACTTTCCTCAGCGAGACTTTAAACTACGTAGGCCCACCCCCCCCAAACATTATTTTGACTGTATGGATGAACGTGAAGACTTTGATCGATACTACGACAGTTTTAATGAAAGTAACCCTTATAATATAGCTGATGAATGTGAGCGTTATTGCGTGAATGATGTGCGCGTGCTTAGAGTATGTTTCCAGGCCTTTAGAAGGATGTACATAGCCCGTTTCAAATGCGATCCACTGCAAGTCGCAACCACCATCGCATCATTATGTTTTACGGTGTTCAAGAATAACTTCATGCCGAAAGACACCTTAGCCATTATTCACCGAAACAATCCCCGCAGTTACGGGCACAAGGCTATTTACTGGCTCATACACCTACAGCAACAGACAGGTGTATACATAAAGCACGCCCGCAACACGGGTGAAGTACCCATTAAGATTAATGGACGTGTTTTTTGGGTTGATGGGTTAAGTGAAAACCGTGTCACTGGTGTGAAGACTGTGTACTCCTTTAACGGTTGCTGGTGGCATGGATGCCCCCGTCCTGAGTGCGGAGTCACCGGAGATATCCACGGTAGGTCTCCCGCCGACTGTCTTGCATCGACCCGCACCCGCGATCAACTTATAGGATCACAGTTCACTCACAAAGTCTTGTGGGAGCATGAATATGATGCACGGATGGAGACAGACGAGGTGTACCGTGAGGAAATAAAAGCGATCAAGCGTTCAATGGTGCTGGATCCTCTCAAATGTGGTGATAGCTTGTTTGGAGGACGTACAAATCCTTTCAGACTATACTCCCACCTACGGAGGGCGTGAAGCTCCATTACTACGATTTCTGTTCTTTATACCCATACGTGATGAAGAGCCATCCGTACCCCGTGGGCGCTCCTGAGAAACTGGTGGGACCTAGCCTACCATCCATCAATGAATTTTCAAAAAATTTGAATGATCGTTACTTTGGGATCTCTTTCGTAGACGTACTCCCCCCACGCAATTTATGGATGCCGATCTTACCTGTCGTTATCGACGACAAGCTCATGTTTCCCCTGTGCGTGAAGTGCGCGGAAGAGGATAACGGCGAATGTAACCATATACCCCACCAGCGTAAGATCAGAGGCGTATATACAAGTCCTGAGTTGGCCCTAGCCGTGCGCCATGGTTATAGAATACTGAAGATACATGAGGTGTGGAGGTTTCAGAAGCTACCCAACCTTTTCACACCATATATAAACACCTTTTTGAAGGATAAGGTTGAGGCATCAGGGTATCCGCGAGGAGTTGATACCGAAGATGAAAAGTCTGCCTATATTCAACGTTACAGCGACCGCGAAGGTATACAACTTGATCGTGTCCAAATTGTAAAGAATCCTGGCAAGCGCTTTAGTGCAAAGTTGTGTCTAAACAGTCTATGGGGAAAATTTGCGCAGAATACCGGCAGAGGGAGCATTCATTTGGCACAAAGTTATAGCGATGTCTGGGATTATGCCAATGCCCCCGATAAAGAGGTCATGGAGATCGTAAATGTAGGTAATACTTACGTAATAAAGTACAACAACACTGAATTTGCCACAGATACCTCAAGGGTTACAAACATACCTGTGGCCAGCTTCACAACAGCCTACGCCCGTATAAAACTTTGGGGTCTATTGCATTCTCTTGGCGGAGAGTATTGTATGCCGATACAGATAGCGTGATATTCACAGAGAGGGAGGGTGAATACATGCCCACTATTGGGGAGTTCCTCGGCGAGCTCACTGATGAGATCAAGGATGAGTATGGGGACAACGCATACGCCGACTCTTTTGCCTCAACAGGACCTAAGACTTATGGGGTACGGGTCAGGGTGGGGGAGGAAATGAAATATATCGTGAAGGCAAAGGGTATTACGCTCAACCATGCGAATCGGGAGGTTGTTAACTTTGAGTCGTTGAAGGATCTAGTATGTTTGGATGAACAACCTCCCCAACTAATTGTAGGCACCCACAATTTTCGGGCGCAGAAGCTGGGGGGCGTGAAGGAACTTAGGGGTACGATGGTGTGCCGTAACACCTATAGGAAACGTTACCAGATACCTGGTACCTATGATACCGTACCCTTTGGATACCAATGATGCTTCTAACTCACACGTCTTGTATATAATCGTATCTATTTGTAAAAATATATATATATAATATATATATACATGGAACCTTGCTTAACGAGCATAATTCGTTCCCGAATTGTGTCGTTATGCAAAATGCTCGTTAAACAGGCAAATTTTTTCCATAGGAATCAATGTAAAATATGATAATGCGTTCCATGCTTAAAAATACTTAAAATAATATTTATAATGATATTTAAAGGCGTTTTTTAAATTATTATTGCATGAAATGAAAAGATTATTAATAAAAATTAACCCAAAGAGAATGTAAATAATTAGTAAACGGTGAATTTAAATAACTTACGAAGAGAGAAGTGCTCCTGACGCACGCAAAGGAAATGAAGAGACAGGGGAGGAGGAGGAGGGTTATTGAGGGGAAGGAGGAGAATCGTCTTCGTTTAATGCAATAACATTCTCGACGAGCTCACAGTCCTAGCTTTAAATTTTTTAGAGGCACTTTCACTTTCTTTTGGATCCTTTTTCACGAGAAAACTGTCTAGAGACATTTGTTTTTGTCTACGCTTTAAATTTTGACGAAAATGCGTGATAACATTATCATTAAATAAATTTGTAGATCGCATAGTCACTGCCTTATTAGGATGATGCTTTTCAACGTATGATACAAGATCCCAAGATCTCAGCATCCCTTATTGCACTGGAGGGTTGTTGTTCTGCTACGGGCGTTTCTTCGTCCTCCCCTGACAAAACAGACTAAGAGCCGCGAGGCAAGAAACGGGAAACAGCACTGGGCAGTGAGTCACCCACACGTTGAACTTGGGGGTGGACATGCAGGAGGAGACTTGGGGGATAAAGAAAGCGAGTCAACGTAAGTAAGACGCTCGGATGGACTCCGCGACCTTACTGTATTTTGCTTTTGCGTTGAAAGATGTTATTTTATTTTTAAAATATTTTGCTCGTTAAGCAAAGTGTCGCTCGTTATGCAAGGTAATTTTCCCCATTCTTTTGGCTCGTTATACGAATTTCTCGTTATACGAGGCACTCGTTAAGCAAGGTTCCACTGTATATGTATATATATATAACTTGAATATCTCGTTTATTAAATCGTATTTGTAAATATATATAACTTGAATATCTCGTTTGTTAAATAAATCATGTTTCAAATAGCGTTTCACTTTCTCCTTTGTGTGTGTGTGTGTGCGTGTGTGTGCAGGTGAAAGTTCTAAGCTCCGCCCACTGTAAGACCGTGAGTCATGCTACTATCTGGAGTCCCTGCGTGGTCAGTCGACCGCAGTAAGCCCGAGAGATCAGACGTGTATTCAGATCAGACGTGTATTCAAATGGCTACCTTTAATATTGCTTGTACAACGTTTACGAAATGGTATTCAGTAAAGTGCCAGGATGTGGTGGATACCGAAAAACTTCCTATTCATCCCTCCTATGCCTCTTTTAAAAACACATTGGATTGTGCGAAGTTCCAAGATGTACAAATACTCTACGGATGTTCTGGTGAGACCGTTGAAGGCTTTCGTTGCACAGACGATGTGCTGAAGTATACTGCAGAGCTAAACTTTATAAAGTCTCACAAACACCGTGAAGTAAAAGAAACAACGCGTGCAGAAGAGAAGCAGCAGGTATGGATAATGAGTCTTGCTGATGGGTGGTGTGACAAGCGGTATTACGTCATGCTACACCATGTCGATTACTCATACCCTACGACTGGAAATGTGAATCTCGTGATCATGGACAATCTTAAGTATTTTATCACTATATTAACGTATATCATGATGAGGTTCGTAGTGAGGTTGTGGCTAGTGCCCTGCGTGAATTTTTAACAGAGTTTAGAGACGAGTATCGTTTGATGGGCAGAAAGGAAAATATGAACATATGTTCCTCTCAAATAGTGCGCCGGAGTGTGGAGATATTTAGTAAAACATAAAATGTTCCTAGTTCTTATCCAAAATGTCTGGTGCGTAGGCTGGTAGTGATATTCTTGTACCGGTACAACAATTCGACTCGCGGAACAAGCCCATTCACGTATCATCGAGTCAGCCGCCCGTCGAACCATTCCTGCCTACCTGCGTGCCTCACACGGCTCATAGTTATCTCAGAGCTTGAGCCGAGTGGACGTGCACTCCTCGAATACGATGGAACTTCCTTTGAGCAGCATTCTCAACGCCTCGTACGATGTGTCGGTGACGAAATCGTTGCGCGTGTTCAGGCGTAATTCCGGTACCATTAGCTATGTACTGGAAACGGAATGTAGACCGACAAACAAACGGTTTATTTAAGTATCGAGGAGATGAATAGAATCTTTGTGATAGTTGAGAAGTGGAGTGAAGATCGTTATAAAATACCTGCTAACGTAGGTACAAGAAGAGAGCAGATTAGTGACGCACCCTCATACGCCTTTGTATGTACGTTGTGTATAAATAACGATCGGCCGTGCATTGATATACGGTTGATGTGGAAGAATGCTTCTGATAATAACGCTCTTATTCCTACGCGAAACCGTTTCATCCTCGACAGAATGTTTGAAATCGTCGGATTCCGTAAACTGAAACCTATATTAGACGCGCGTGTTACGGATATGTTTTATTTTGATACAGTACTTGAATACGCATACACCGCTCTGCTCGATGGGTTTACCGAGTGTAGGGCTGGTGAGAATGGTCTAGTGCTGCATGTTTATTTAAAAAGTTTAGACTTTGAAATACCATGAACTTTGGTACAAAGCAATTGATCGGTACAAGGCTGAGCTCACCTACACTGTTCACCCTGAAGAACTATTTCTTTATATAACGCGCAGTTGTAACGATTTAGAAGATTATTTCAATTGCCGCTATGTTGAGTGAGTTCACGATTGAAAAGCTCGAGTCGGTAGAAATAAACCCTCGATTGGAAAAGCGTGTTTATAAACTTGTATTTAATAATGTAGCTAACGATGAACTCTTTGTGCGTGCTTTTGATTGTATTGTAGACGTATTTAAAGATGACTTACCAACCGGTTGTAAAGTGGGAACAAAAATAGTACTGAACGATATGAAAGCCCTTCATATCGAGTACAGGTTTCCCTATACTTTAAGCGGTGAAATATTATTAAGCCTCATATACTGCGTAATGCAGAGCAATAATGATGTAATTGTAAACTCGATTAAGACCGAGTTTAGTATTTTGAAAAAAAAGTGAATTGTATTTATATTTTGCTTGCCATTTCTCCTGTACTGATTATACGCATATTTCTATTGATTTGTGTTTTATATATATATTTTGCGTGATATTTCTCCTGTACTGTTATGTACATATTTCTATTGAAGTGTATATTATTTGAAATGTATATTTTATTTTATATATATCCATAATTGTGTGTATATATTTCCTGTACTGTTATATGCATATTCCTCAAATGTATATTTATTTTCTATTATTATAATAAACAGAATGATGCAATGTTGTTTTACTTAATTGTTATGCCTTCTATTACCGGTATTCAAATATAATAATGCATACAACGGTATTGCGGTATCTGGCAACATTTAAGCCTTCTAAGCCAACTGGCTGATTAGGCGTATATAATAATGTATACAATAATACTGCTAAAAGAGGTATCTGGCAACTCAAGCCATTTACAGCCAACTGGCTGATTAGGCGTATATAATAATGTATACAATGGTACTGCGGTATCTGACAACTCAAGCCATTTACAGCCAACTGGCTGATTAGGAGTCTATAATAATGTATACAATGGTATCGCGGTATCTGGCAACTCAACCATTTACGCCAACTGGCTGATTAGGAGCCTATAAAACAACGCCTACTCGGCTGAAGTCTTAATGTGCACTTGGCTCCTGCCAGGTGAACACCTCTCCTCCTTTCTCTCCTCCTTCTTTCTCTTGGGGGATAACGCCGCCTCCAAGTTTCCCCCACCCCCCTTTGCAATACACCACCCCTTGCAACAACCCCCTCCCCCTTTGCAACATTACATAATAACCTGCAACATTCTTGCACTCTCCCCTTTTGCGGCTATACTACTGATGACGTGTGTTCTAACCACGATTCACACAGTTTTTGAACCTAGTTAGGAGCACCGGAGTAAGTGCCTTTAGTGATATCGGTAAACCGTTTTAATACAAAAACATTTGATCTTTCCTTATTCGTTTTATCTTATCCTAAAAAGCAGACAATGGCAGACAGCATATGGAGGTACGGGACAAATACGGTATTTAAATTTTAATGCTATCTCAAGGTGAGTATAACTTCTAAACCCACTTGTCCTATCAACTTGGTAAGTATCTGAGAGGATTTCTTTCACTGAGAGGATTCAGAAAATATGGTCATTTGATGATTTATCTTTATTCAGTAAAAAATTGTCAATTTGGCCAAATTTCCAAAATTGAAATTTTCAAGGTCGATGCGCGACCCCTAAATATTGATCGATTTTGGTAAAAATGGTGTCAGTGTACTTCCACTGAACCAAATCATGGGAAAAACTTTGACCAGCTATAATTTTTTTTAAAAAAGGGAAAAGTGATCCACCCTAGACCACCCAACTAAAGTGACCTCTTTTCTGCCATCCCGGCAAAATTCATGAAGTTAGACTGTAAAATTTTCTCAGTATCGTGACCAGTTTTACCCAGCTGAAAATAATTTTTGTTCGGAATTTAATCTTGTAAAGTGATCGTACGATTTTAATAAACGCTGTTGTCTTAGAAGTTAATCCTGCCATGACTCGTACCTACAATTTCTGCAAAGATATTTCTACAGTTAAATAAATAGGAACTTAAAGTGAGTAGGTTTCACTAAAAAAAATGCATAATTTTTTGAAAATTAGTAGAAGAATCCTTTGTAGCACTCAAGACCGTGACTGAAAAAGATTCGGTCCATTTGTTATTAACTCTCTTTGGAGAACTATGAATGTTTCTCTAAAGTGACCGCTTTTGTTTGGTCTCAATAGTGGTCACTTAAAGCAGGTTCTACTGCGAGGATCGGGAACCTACCTGCATGTGGCTCCGAAGGCCCATTTTTATACCTCTTAAATTATATATACGAAGTATTTCTCTAATAATAATAATGCTTGAAAAAAAAAAGAAACACGTATGAATAATACACTACAGTATGTTTGTTTCAAATATTAATATTGCTAATATAATATCATCATTACTATTAATATTATTTTTATTTTTTTATCATTAATTTAAGATGTGCAGAAAAGTTTCTCATATTAATTTAATTGTGCTTTTATCGCTAGCCAATTTATATAAGTGTTCCTTGCATTAATTATTATTATTATTATTATTATTATTATTATTATTATTTCAGTTACATAATAAAAAAAAAGAGTGTGTTTATTCTGCGGCTTTTATTTCTGATAATTTTTTTTATGATCCTAATGGCTGACAGGCGTTAAAGGTATATTTTATCGTCTACGATTAATGCTATATCGTTTATATTTGCATATCTTAAAATGCATTCTATCTAATGTGTTTATAACAAGATCACTCGTCATTATACACTTTATTTAGTGCCACACGTTTTTGTATACACATCAGAGTACGTCTTACTCTCTTATGGATTTTTTTCGTCTGTTTGCAGGATAATAAACCAGCATTCGTAACTCAGTGGGTAACATCGTTTCCCCGTATGCGAAGTGACGATACTGAGGTCGGTGGTTCGATTCCGATGGTACTAGATAACAATCCAGGAGCCGCGTTCGTTCGTCTGGCCTGAGCGCGCTGTGAACCGGTTCTCCTCACTGATAGTTCATTATTACTGGATAAAGAACACAAAGCCCGGCACTCTGCAGGTTAGTTTCTCTTTCGGCATATAACATTATTGAAACTGTTTTCAGATTGCGCTTCATTCATGCATCTTGTTCTTGTAAACGGAATTCTGTTTTGCACTGAAAGTTCACGCTGGTTTTATCAAACTTTAACTGGATACTGGTCACACTGCCATTTATTTTTTGGCTTTCGTCAAAATTATATATATATATAAATATATATATATATATATATATATATATATATATATATATATATATATATATAGTGTCCCTCCTGTCTCATAAACATTTATTTTAAATTTGAATAATAAATTTTTACTATGAAACCGGACTTATGGGACACGCTGTATATATATATATATATATAAAACAATTACTTTTTTATTGAAAAGAGACTACATTTGCCCTGATTCATATTAATTATGTTGGAGAGGAATTGGAGACGTTATCTTATTTACTTTTAACAATGCACTCCATGGAACTATTTACCGCAGTATACTGTATAGTTTCGGAAAAAAGTTTGCCAAGAAACATAAAATTTATGAAAAGAATGAAAAAGTACTAACTGGTAATATTGTCTTTTTCTTTGAATATTTTATATTTATTCGGTGACTAATAAAAATTTCTGAAGCGAAACCCCAGTCAGTCTTTTATGCTTTTAGAAAATGTTATGTTTATAGTCAAACTTTTTTCCGAAACTGTACCTTCGCTCGAAAAAGGAACGTATAACTCTCAAAGCTAAGAGAGAACCAGGAATAAGAGTTCCAAAAACGTTCTCACTGTCAATGGAATTCCGAGAAAACACTTCTTTTGAAAAAGGAATTCCACGAAAAATGTTCACCGTGTAAACATTTGTTAACAATTTCACCGCATTTTTCAATGTTAATTTTCCTTCAATTTCGAATTATAATATTTGGTTGTTTTTTTTCACCTATTTTGATGTAACAGTATTTGACATTTTACATTTCATCGAAAGTATCATGTTTGATGCTTGTCTCTAATTATCCATGTTTGTTTAATGGCATGTTTATTTGGGAGATTACAACGCGTGTTTATGTATTTCAGATCTGTAAAGCGTTCGGT
The DNA here is from genome assembly GCA_023014485.1 of Bathynomus jamesi. Taxonomy (NCBI): domain Eukaryota; kingdom Metazoa; phylum Arthropoda; class Malacostraca; order Isopoda; family Cirolanidae; genus Bathynomus; species Bathynomus jamesi. The sequence continues at coordinate 306,293 of JAJOZX010002665.1, read as the reverse complement.
TGGTCATGTATATACATACAATATATAAGAGGGTGATTAAGAGGTTCATATTTCTTTTTCATTAACGTCGAGTGTATGCTTTATATTATGGAATCCATGCGTCTTTGTGTACGTGTGTATCAATACACATTTTATATATATATGTGTGTGTGTGTGTACATATATGAGGAGGAGATTATAGGCACCAACCGACCAGGGAAGTGCTCCCCGGGGGGGGGGGGTACGTTAGGCAGGAGACAGGGAATGCTGGAAGTACCGTTTCTCCTGTCACTGTCCTCTTTAGCTGATCTTTCCATATCTCATCCACCCAATGAGCTGTCCAGCATACCCTGAAAAACACGCTTCTCCCTCTGTTCTTCACTCCACATACAGTACATGCATTTTACAACACTACACAATCTTTTCAAAATTCCTCAAAAAATAATAATAATAATAATAATAATAATAATAATAAAATGGTATCGTGGGCCACAGAGACCTTGATTTTTGGCCCTCTCATTCTTATATAGGGGGATGGTGGATTTTTCCGGGCACTTGCCCTTGTCCCCCCCCCCCTTTCCTACATAAAAAATATGTAGTGATACCCATTCCATATCCAGTATAATGTAAATAAAATGTGCCGTATTCGAACATTTGAACATAACATATTCCGTAAATGACATTCGTAGTTATTATGTACATCAGTAAAACAAAGCTCATACATATATACTGTTTTGCTCCCTTTTTATGTCAATAGAAACACTGTCGAACATGGTCGCCCTTCTGATGGTAATTATGGAATCGGGTGTTTATATTTTATTTTAGTATAAAGATTTTTATTATTTCGTTGGGCAATGTACAGGGTAAATACAACACGCACCCAACTATCGTCCCTCGAGTCACCTATCGTTTCTCCTGTCCAAAGGCGCGCTGGGATGGTTCGTGGTTCAGAGATTACTTTTTCATTAAGATAGGAATGCCATGAAGCGCCACACGAGAGGGAACCTACGGTTTAATGTGAAATCTCTGTACTTCTACTTTGTGTTCAGAAGCTTCTTGGTTGAGGGAAATATCGGAAACGTGAACCAAACAATAGACGATTAGGCTGACGATTTTTTCCCGTAGTTCCGCAAAATATGAAATGGGAACAAACATTTTACGGTGTTTTCTTTTCTAAGATTTATTAAAAAACAGACATATTCTGTAGTATCCTACAGTGATCATGCATGCCAATATCGTATACAATGACGCATCTATTTACAGTATGTTTTCAAAACAAGGAAGGATAACCAATATAGATTCATAAGAATAACTTTTCATCACCGAAATTAGTACTGCAATATCATAATTTTTTAGTAAAAGTTATCTACATATAAACTTCAACTTGACCTCATTTATGCGCGCGCGCGCGCGCACACACACACACACACACACACACACACACACACAACACACAGGTGTATATATATACCTTACCTTACCTTACAACCTTACAAAGGTTCCGCGCGATGATTTCTCATTTCGCGAAGGTCAAGCTTGTCGCCCCTCCTCTCGAGTTGGCCTGGTGAAGTAGTGAGTTGGATTCTTGCGCTCTTCACCTCACATAGCCAGGTACGCCCTGCTCATCGGGGATTGTTCTGAGCCAGGCGTCTAGTCTTCTTTTGAAGATTTCCACTGCAACTCCCTTCGTGTTTCTTAGGTCTTTGGGCAACTGATTAAACAGTTTTGGTCCTCTCACTACAAAACTATTTTCTTTCAGGGTTATATATATATATATATTCATTTCCATTTTGCTCGGATTTCGTGCTATCTGTATAACTGATACCTCAGAAATTAATATCCCAGACTTCTTTCCCCGAGTTATTTTTTTAAAAGTTAAATTTGGTTAAGTAAGGTTAACCTAACCCAACCTAAAACAAATAACTCGGTGTGTAAAAGCCTGGGTACAATATCATCCGAGTTATTTGAATTTCGACTTTTTACATTAAACCCTTACGCGGGTGAAATTCGATAAAGTAATCATTGTATTGGGTAAAGAACTGATTTCTTTAAATTTTTTAATGGTATTCCTCCCCCCGTAGCTTAACATAAGCGTAAGTAAATAAAAATTTGAAGAAACAAAGTCCTCTGAGTTATTGACTTAGATTATCACGGACACACATATATATATATATGTTATGGGATTTATATCCTGCCAATAAAGCTTATCATTATTATCATTATATATATATATATATATAATATATATATATGGTGGTGTAACTCGTGAGATTATATCCACGATATGGTTTGAGAAAAAATTAATTGATTACTCGGACATTGTAACTACATGAGGTGTGCATGATGTCCTTGGGAAACGAGGAACTATCATTCCAGGATTCAAGATGGCATTTTCAAAATACACTACCAGACAAATGTGAAGCGTTCCTTTCCAGGTTACTGATGAAGCCTCAAGTGATAGTTTGCACCTAACTGGTGGTCATACCCTGCCCAATGAAGTGTTACTCTTTGATTGGCCGTAGCCGCGGGCCAGTCTAACTGACTCTTACCTCAGCATGACCTTGTAAACTTGTAATAGTGGTTCGACGCGACGACGACTCATCTCGTGGAGAACAGGCTCGTGGCCCTACCTCTGGAGTTGGTTTGGTGAAGGAGAGAATTGCTTTCCTGAGCTCAACATCTAACATAGCCAGGCACACCCTGCTCATCTGGGATTGTTCCGATGATGGTTCGATGTAATTATGACTTTAAGTGGGATTTATTTACAACCGTTATCGATTACATCCCAATTCCCTCGTAACTGTATTTGGTACTTTTCCGTTAGCTGGCCCCCTCGAAACCTACGGGAAAATTATTGAACGCCCGGTTAGGTCAACTGTACGCCCTTGACGATTGGTTAGGTTAAGTCGTGATAGTTTCGTTAGTTTTTAACAAAAATATCACGACTTAACCTAACCTATCGTGAATGGCGTACAGTTGATCTAACCGGGCATTCAATAATTTTTCCGTAGGTTTCGAAGGGGCCACGTAACAGAAAAGTACCCTGTATTTCAAAGTAATTGTATCTAATTATATTACCAGTGTGATTACTATATATATATATATATATATATATATATATAGTAATCACAACAGTATTAGACACCCTTCTAAATATATAGGGTATTGCATCGGTCATGTAATATATATAATATGAGGTGTCACTGGTTTGAAAGGCATGTTTACGATATATTGGGTGATTTTTTTTTAAACTTGTGACATTTTAAAAGGTTTGTATTTTTTTTATTAACTGAAATAAAAACACGAAAGTTTTACTGTACTTTCCCGACACATGGGAAATTAGTCCCTTTTAAAGTGTCACATGTTTAAAAAAATGGTATACCAAAAAATCACCCGATGTGATTTTAAATATTTGTAGACCCTCTCCCTTCCAGTTTTAATTGTTTCTAAAACGTTTTGGGACATGCTACCCGCAAGGTTCTTGCACGCGTCATTTCCGATTTTGTTCCATTCATCTGTATTAATCTTTTTTGAGGCCCTGACTTGGAATATGTTCATGCGTTTCCTGACACTTTTACTCAAAAGTGCTCAAAGATGTTCGATGGGGCTCATGTCTGGTAATTGGGGAAGCTATTGGATCAAATTAATTAAGTTAATCTATTTATTGGCGAACGAATTCCTTCTAGCTTTTGATAAATGACATTGGGCGTTGTCTTGTTGGAGTAGAACGTGTGCTTTTAGGAAAAGTGAAAATATTAATCGATGAAAGGCTCCCAAAAATGTTTTAATAATTCTATCTGTCGTGGAATGACAAAAATAATTTGCAAACTCCTACTGACGATACGCAACCCCGGGGCCCGGACCAAAATGCATGGAGCCAGGTACGCTTACTAGACTAGAGGAGAGACAACGCAAGCTAGTCTCCTCGACCCTCCTCTTCACGCGGACTGCATCGGGGGGTCAAAATATATGCGAAAGAATGTGAACGCTATAGTTTATAGTTCATACAAATAGTGATATGAAGTACGTTACCGTACAGAACTTACTACCCATTACTGTATTTTTTTTTATCTTCATCTTTTAGCACTGTCATTTCACCCGAAAGTTACTTTCGTCAAACGAAAGCATTTTTATTCAATCTTCGAAAGGCTGTATGTATTTCGTTTACTTTTACCCATTAAAGTCTTCGTGTACGATTGAACTCGGAAAACCAAGGTTTTCGCGCTTTTCGTATTCTGTCTTCGAACTGTTAGAGATGATACGATACTTGTAGTTACTTCCTAGAGGTAGGTCGTGACGAAGGTCAAAACATGTTTTTCTGCGGTTCCTGATGGAAAGGAATTGTAAATACTTGCCCTCACGACGCGTGGTCAACCTTGTTTTTGACTACTGGCTGATTTCCAAGCATGACACCGTTTCTGGGAATCTTTCATTAGTTGTCTGGATTGGGCATCTGGGGTATTTCCGATATCTAACAATAACATATTTGGAAAGTCCCTGAGAGAAGAGGAGCCGGATCTACATGGGTTCCTTCTTCTTTAATCATTTCGATAAAGAAATGAGTCTTAATATTTTCAAGTAATACATGAGATGGAAGTACACACGAAGTATTCAGACCATCATCCGTGTGTATATATATATTTTGAAGATAATATTTCAATCAAGGACACATGATATATCATACGTTTCCTGTAAAATTACATATACAGTAAATAACAGGAAACCCATTAACCTGAATCATATATCATCTTCCTACTAAGTAATTTTAGTACGTGCTAAATACTTTTCTCCAAGGTTATATATATATATATATATATATATATATATATATATATAAATATATATATATATATATATATAACTGAATGAAATAAACGTAAGTTTATGCACATATGTATTTACATTCTCTCTCTCTCTCTCTCTCTCTCTCTCTCTCTCTCTAAACCTAAATATTTAATCTCATTTATCAATCAAAAAGAGTGAAAAGTTAAACATAAAATAAAATATTGATCTAAACTTAAACATAATTTTCTATAATTTATTCAAATTATTTTTAAAAATAATTATTTAATAACTACAGTTATTAAATTACGGTTTTTTGAACTTCGAAATTTAATTTGAAATTTCATTTATTAAATCAGGTTAGAAGTAATAGGACGAGTTATTTTAAGTTTTTAATTGCCAAATCATATTCATTAAATCAATTTGTAATTCATTATTTTCCTAATAGCATTTAAGCTATCGTTATTATAATGATTAAATTTCAGAAATATATCTATAACGATGTAATTCAGTCAAAATGAACACAACACACACGTACTCATCTTCATATGAGCGAGGTATCGGAATTTTTAAACCCATATATCTAAAAAACTAATTAACAAAACCTAATTTAACCTAACATAACCTTCGTACCGTCGAATCGAGAAAGGCGTAAATGAAGGCTCAAAGGTTGGTTTCTGTTAAGGGATTAAATAGGGAGGTACTCGCTAATCTAGCGTAACTTAACTGAACCTAATCAGGACAAACGTATCTTTTTTCCGTCAATAAAAACGTTTCCAGAATTTTGTATATAATTTTTTTTAATATTCCGAGGTACCGAAAGTATTACCTCACAAAAAATACCTCACTACATCTAAATTATCACACATTCGACGCCACTTATGCCCAGATAAACACACACATACACACACATACAGTTGTGCGAAAAGGTGCTAGGTACAGGTGTGCGAAAATACAGTACAATGAAAAACTGTATTTTGATTGAAGTATTCGTGACAGTTGAAGGAAAATTACAAAATATTTTCAGAAACAGTAGATTTATTAGACAACCATAAAATGAACAAACTAAGCAATAATTCTATCTTTAAGATCTCGAGACAGCTCTTTACTTTTGCCCATCGTGGATGATGATTAAACAGTATTCAACATTCACGTTCATATATAGACTCTGACCAACGTAAACTATCTATCGAAGAAGCAAACTCGGGGATTTTATAGAAGTTGAAGGTTGCTTCTATTGTCAAACTTTCTAGAATGTTCTGGCTGCTTGACCACTTAACAATGGATCCTGATGTTGTACTTAAACTTGCGCAAAGAGAATAAGTAAATATTGATAGATACCTTTAAGATGTTTTAAACTATAACAAAAACTAACTTCGTATAAATTAGTTCGCGATATTTCACGTTTAAAAAATGAACAACAAACACGACTAATTTTCATAAGGATTTTAAATGAACAAACATCATGATATATTGCTCTTCTTAAATTTCAACGCATAACTGTGTGTGTACACACACACATATACATATATATGTATACGGCAAGCATTTTTCTGTAATGTTTTTGAATTTTAACCATAAAAATGTTTAACTTTAAAATATGTCACTAATTAAGACAACTAAATTTACGTGTATATGTGTGTGTGGGAGGTGGGGGGGCAACTGAGTATAAGTGAGGTCGAGTGAGTGTGTGATAATTCACAGATATAATGGGGTAATTTTTTTGTAATTTTTGCAATTTTTTAGATTACGTTAGTCTGGGTTAATTAAGTTTCGGTTAGGTTAGGTTAGCTACAACCTTACTAGTCTGTTTAATGACTTAACAGAAACCACCGTTCGATCCCTCATAGTGAAGCGTACACGCATATTCACTCGCGTGACTTTATGAACACCCTGTACTTATTACGCTCTTCTCGGTTGGATGGCACTACGGTTTCGTTAGGTTAAACTAGGTTTGGTTAATTAGTTTCTTAGTTATATAGATTTTAAAAAATTGATACCTCGCTTATGCAGAGATTCGCACATTTTGTGTGTGTGTGTGTGTGTGTGTGTGTGGTGTGTGTGTGTTTTACTAAAGCAGGAATAGTATCGAAGACGATAACATTATAAATAAACAATATTTAAAAAAAAAAAAGTTTTTCTTACATGTTAGATGTAAATAAATTAAATGAATTGCATTTTTTTGAAGAAAACCCAAGTTTTCAATTAATTGAAAGAACTGTTGTTTTACTGTAAAGGGATAATTATATATTAATTTCTGTCCAATTAGTTTTTCTCCTAATCTCTTAATTAATTTCTTTAAACCATTTTAATTAACGTGTAGTTCTTTTTCACCCGCTCGTAAGTATGTGCTGATTTCACTTAAATACACTTAATTTCACCAAATATCACTTAATTAAGGGTCCAAAATAAGTGACTCCGCCCTTAATTTAAGTCATTTGTCCTCGCGAGTAGTTTTTAAACTAAGAATAATTTCCAGAAAAACTGAAAGAAAATATAAATTTTTTTATATATATATATATGTATTTTTACAATCATTTTTCTTATCGCTAATTAGCGGATAATTAAAGTAAATTATGTAAATTTAATGACTAAAGGATCTGAAGGTTATTTACTCCTACCTTTTTTTTTTTTTTTTTTACATTTCTCTTTATGTACTTGTACATTTTTTAATTTCTCATTATATATATATATATATATATATATATATATATATATATAATTATTTTAATAAGCATTTATCAGAAGGTAATCTTATACACATCCAATTCTTCAATGACAAAATGCGTCATGAGACATCCCTGATTAGAACATTGAAAACAGAGGAAGAAAAAAATAGACAAAATAAAAGGAGTAAAAAATTTGAATAAAATACAAAAAAAGACATCGCAGAAAGACTTGAAAACTGCCCAATTTAAGTGTCTTTATCATGATCATGATAGAGAGAGAGAGAGAGAGAGAGAGAGAGAGAGAGGTTTTGTTAAACAAGAAGAGAAAGACTTAAATTCCAATTTGTGATTCATTAAAGTCGTAACAATAACAACAAAATACTTAATAAAACTTTGCGTAAATATTTAACTTCTTTTTGTTTTTTTTACAGTATTTACGTATTAATTTACAACCACATTTACGTTGTACAAAAAGACTTTTTTATGTACAAACCTGATTCTCTTTTTTAGATATAATTTATATATAATATATAATTTATATATAATTTTATATATGTATATATAATTAATTAAATTTAATTAACTTAAAAAAATCAATTTCCAATACTTCATTTTCAGCAGAGAACAACAACATGAAAAAAAACATCTCAATATTAAATTAACATTTGGATTCTTACATCTCTTTTAAACATCTTAATTCAGACATAAGTGTAACTCATTAGCGTCATCGAAATATCCGGTTTTTCGTTTTTTTTTATTTTTAGTCGAATTTCAAGAAAAAAAAAAAATTGTATATCGAAAATTTATCGAAAAATGTATCGAAGATTTTTATTTACATTCTGTCGAAATTAAATTAAAAAATTTTTTTTTTCCTTGTCGAAATATTTTTTGTCGATATCGAAAATCTTATTTTTGTTTTTTTTTTAATTTTATCATTTATCGAAGAAATTTTAGTTGATTCGGAATTTATTGTTTAATTGTAGTATTTAATTTTGCTTAATGATTTTTTAATCACTTTAAATGAATATAAATTTATTTTAGTTATCGGTGAAGTGTTTCCTTTTCAATTTTAATTGAAGTGTTATGATATTTTTGCGTGTTTAATTTCAGATGATTCGGAAGATATAACACTTTATAGAGGCTACTATTTCTTAATATATATATATACACACACACACCTTCGTTAGTTTTGCTACTGCCCGAATTGTTCATTCTGACTAAGGTCAAGCTTGTCACTCCACTCCACTCCACCTACAGTTTAACATGGAATCCGAACCACGCCCCACCAGCAGCCCAACATTATAACCACTAGGCTACCCAGGGTACCCATTTATCGGAGCTATTGAAGAATAGGGACCCCAGCCTTCTTTAGTTAGGCTTATAAGTCTAACTAACGAAAACATCACGACCTAGCCTAACCAATCGTTAGGGTAACTGTACGCCCTTGACGATTGGCTAGGTTAGGTCATGATATTTTCGTTAGTTAGCCTTATAAAGCTAACTAAAGAAGGCTGGGGTCCCTATTCTTCAATAGCTCCCATTTATCTACCAACCAATTTTTTTTATTGTGTGGAAGGATGAACAGCTGTGTTTTGCTGCGCGCCGCTGCCGTCACCGGGTCTCGATTCCGGGGCCGATAGATTCGTAGTTAGCGACGCTAACCATTACACTACCTAGCCGTATATATATATATATATATAATCTCGTTACCCTGGTTTTCGCTTCTGCCCGAATTATTCATCTCGGACAATGCATAAATATATATACACTGTATATCCTCGTTACCTTGGTTTTGTTTTCGCTTCTGCCCAAGTTGTTCATCTCGTCCCTAATGCATAGCACGGAATCCGAACCATAACCCACCAAGGAAGTCTGAAATCACAAACTCCGAGCTGGAACTCGATCCCTCAGCTTCCACTTTGCAGCCCAGCATTTAACCCCCATCGTTTGAAATCTTCTAAAGGTTATATATATATATAATATATATAATATATATATATATACAGGCCCTCTCGGAGTCCAGAGAGCCCGGGCCTCTTCCAGCTTTTGAGGCCCATAGCTAAACCCAATTATTACTTTCACTGCAAAACATTATATTCAAACCTGAAAGTTTCTAAATTTGAGACCCCCCCTTAAGCTTGAGGCCCAGGCCAAATGGCCCTCCTATCCCCCCCCCTCTCTGATAGGCCCTGTGTGTGTGCGTGTGTAAAATCAATTTAAAAATCGGCATATAAATTCTTTTAAAAATGTATTAATTTAATAATTTTTATGTACACAAACAAAGAAGAAAAAATAAAAAAAATCATGGAAGATATTAAAAAAAAGGAAATCTTTAATCGAATCCGTTACGAGAGAATTTTGAAGCCCATTAAAGCCCCGAGAACCTCAAACCAGCTAGCGTGCCGCTGCCTCCAAAGAACGACACCACTTCCCTCGCCCCTTCGTACGATGGGCCAAATGCATTTCTCGTGTCAGAGATAATGCTATCTGAGTCATCACCGTCTCCACTTACACCCATCCACTCCCACATCATTCCACACACACACACACACACACACATATATATATATAATATAAGCAAACAACCACAAGGAAAAGGAAACACAAAGTCCGAGCGCTTTCGTGATATATTCACATTATGATAATGTGAATATATCACGAAAGCGCTCGGACTTTGTGTTTCCTTTTCCTTGTGGTTGTTTGCTTATTAATAAGGTCACGTGTTATTTTGTGATTTTAGTGCATATATATATAATATATATATATATATATTATATAATACTCGCACGCTGTATACTGTAATAAAACACTCCAGATGGATGACTTGTATATTATATACCGATGTGAATTTTTATGTAAGCGTCGATATATATATATATATATATATATATATTATATATTGTTTTGATGCGTCTGTAAGTACTTTTCACAGACAGTTACAGGTACGATAAGTGTTATTTAAAAAAATAATCATAAATTGATATGAACTTCGTTGTACAGTTTCATACTGCACTCTGAATAATTATACATTATACAGTGTGTACATACACATTTATATGAACACAGATATTTTAATTTTTACATCAAGCACACGTTTATCCCTTTTAATTCACACACACACACACATATATATATATATATATAATTATACATATATAATATATATATATATATAATACTGTGTATATATATATATATACACAGATATCCATATATGCACTAATGACCTCCAGGGCTTACTTAGATATGTATTTGAAACGCATTAGCGGATTATTCTTGTCTTCCTCTCTTATTATTATTATTATTATTATTATTATTATGGGAAGTCAATAGTATTCACTTTTCCACCTGATTTTCAAGAAACCAGGGCTCAAATTTAGTTTTTCAAGAACCACATCCGACCTTTTCAGTCAGATCCCGTTTTCTTTGACTTCATGGGAACTTCCTTGCAGGCGTGTCCCCGCTCTAAAACCCTTTAAACATAAAAACTCTAAAATTCCAAACGTAATTTTTGTCACACTTCACTATTTACATATAAGTATGCTTGGATTGGCTCACCCAGGCACGATTCTCAATTTAATTTTGGGGTAGAAAGAGGCCGATCGCGAAAAAATATATAAATATTTGCCTAAAATCATGATACAAAGGTTTGATTAATTTGATACCTCTGACAAAAAGAGGATAATATATATATATATATATATATATATATATATTATATATATATATATATATATGAGAGAGAGAGAGAGGTCAGTGTTGTGTGATGCGAGTTTAATTTTAATTGGACTTATAGTTTTTATAAGCCATTATATGCGGCTCCTCTGCATTTTCAATTTCATAGTTTTCCTCACCCCTCCAAACATCCTTTAAAGTTTGTGTTTTGGCATATTACCATACTCTTCTTTAGTAAAATGTTTGGCTTGTATTCGATTCAGCAGCGTTGGTATATAACCGAATCTAATGTACTTTAGTATAAGAAATTTTGGATTATTTAAATCACAAAACTAACGTATCTTAATGGCGGAAAAAAAACCCACTAACGTGAGAACCTGGAGCTAGTGGGGCTCAAACCCCCGACGTTCCGACGTTTGAGTCCCACTAGCTCCTTCTAGTTTCCCACCTTATCGCCTTTTCCCTTTCAATCCTACCTAATTGCGGTTATTGCACTTAAGATGAATTCATAATGTATCGGTACTTTAGCAGTGTCTTTATGATGGTAGGAAGTTATTCTTTTATTCCTTCTACGGAGAAGGGACCACGTTTGATACTTCTTAAATCTTAGATCAAGCTTGTCGTTGGTTTGTTGGATTGTTTTGGAAAGTTCGTTTGAAAATTGGTTGTACTTATGTACAATTTTCACTTTTATGAAGATAACCATCCCACCCGACAGGTGAGTTGATATTTTAGCTAAACATGTCTGGTCTTAATAAACATTTAAAATGATCAATTAATTATCTGAAACAATATTTGGTCAATGTAAATGATCAGTACGACACGAAATGTTCAGCCAAACGTCAACGTCCATTTCATCTGAAAGTAGCCCCCAGTCATATGCTGCTTTCTTATTTTACACTTTCTATACGCTAGGTGCTTTGCTGAGTAAAATTCAGGAACAGCAGACTGTGTCTGTTTTAATTTTATAGACTTTTTACAACCTCTGCCTTTCTTCCTAAATTGAATTTGTTTTTTTTGTGTTATCTTTATATACATGTTATTATTATCCCTCTCAACACACCTCACGCACTTATAAGAAATAACTGTTTGTCAAGAAAATGTTGAAAGATGTTTCTAATTTAACCCTTAGTTCATCACCCTACTACAGTGGTTCTCAAATTGGGGTACTCGAGGGAATCTTAGAGGGTACGCGAAGGGGTCCTGAAAATATAACCCTTTTAATTTTATATACGATTAACAAACGACCACAAGTTACACGGTCGTAAAGAAAGTAAAAATCGTCTATCTCTCTCGAAAATCCAGAAAATCCCGTGAAAGAATTCAAGGGGTACAGAAGAAGAAAAAGTTTGAGAACCGCTGCCCTAGTATAATATACCCTTCATATAATTTACCATGTTTATGAAATAAGGACTAAATAGAGTTATGCAGCTATTATCATCTGTAATTATATTTTCTTCCTTTATTCTTTCTCTAAGCATCTTTAGATCTGTTAAGTATATGGACAGAGTGTTAGATGAAATTATTCTTATAACCAATATTATCCTTCGTTTCGATGAGTTAAATAAATATACCCCAATTTTTATTGGTTTACCCGATACTAAAAGATCATACCTGCTTTTCTAAATTCAATAACGTCTTTAGCCGAAGCAATGAAACTAGAAGGACCTAAAACTGAGCCTTGCGGAACGCCGTATAACTGATTGGCTCACTAGTGGAGATAAAATTCACACTTCTCTGTAAGGCTTAATTCAAACAAAATATCCGTCCACACTGAATGCTACAAAGTTTTCAACAAGTGTGTCATCAATGTATATCGAAAACATTTTAGAAGTAAATAGTAATATAAACATAAGTTGCGAAAAAGGAATTCTTTTGAGCTTAATTAACGTTGCAAGTGTTTACATTGTGAGAAATATAATTATCATAGACTGAATAAAAGTTGACGTCAGTGAAAAAAAAAAAACAAGTCATCGATTCTGTAATTCTTAGAAAAGAGTTTGTCCTTCATTTTAGAATTCACTTCTAATTAACGGTAGAATTAATTTGATTTCGAGGGAATTTAGTAGTTCTACTTCCTCACTTACAAATCTGGATCTATATACAATATACTGTTCTGTATACATATAGGACTACATCGTAGCCTCGTCTTAATACCTCTTCCCGTTATATAAAAGAGGTTAAGCAATGTTGGGTCTGTTCAGTAGTTTGATGGGTGGCCGTCTTCTCCGTTCAGGTGATGTAGCGACCTAAAGCTGTAGGTCCCCTCCGTCACATGACCTTTGCCGTTACAAAGAAGGTTAAATATCCCCAAACGTTATTATAGCATATATTTTGAAACAGAGAATATATTATATATATAATATATATATTATATATATATATATATATATAATATATGTTAAACACAGACCGTGCATGGAACAAGGAACTCTTCTGGGAAAATTAAATCCACTATAGTCCGAATAAGTAATGGTAAATGACAAATACCATAGTTTTTTTTTCATGATGCTAGCCGACGTGGGCAACGGGTCTCTCGCAAAGAGATCCCATAAATATAGCTTCCCTCACCAGCTATCTGCAAAGCAGACAGGATCCAGCTTTGGGACATGGACCTAGGGTTTAAAGCAAGCCTAGTCCCTACATTCAGAACCTCTATATAAGTAAAAGACTCGTTGCATTCACGTCGGATGAATAAACAAAGAAAAAAGGGGTAACTATTGTATTTTTAGCCAAAAAAACCAAAACTTAAACCTCAACCGGGACATTGAGCGTCCACTTTCAAGGCACGTAACACGTCCGTTTAATATACCTTTAATATGCCTTGAAAAGTGGACGCTCAATGTCCCGGTTGAGGTTTAAGTTTTGGTTTTTTTGGCTAAAAATACAATAGTTACCCCTTTTTTCTTTGTTTATTCAATCCGACGTGAATGCAACGAGTCTTTTACTTATATAGAGGTTCTGAATGTAGGGACTAGGCTTGCTTTAAACCCTAGGTCCATGTCCCAAAGGTGGATCCTGTCTGCTTTGCAGATAGCTGGTGAGGGAAGCTATATTTATGGGATCTCTTTGCGAGAGACCCGTTGCCCACGTCGGGCTAGCATCATGAAAAGAAAAACTATGGTATTTGTCATTTACCATTACTTATTCGGACTATAGTGGATTTAATTTTCCCAGAAGAGTTCCTTGTTCCATGCACGGTCTGTGTTTAACATATAAATTTCTCAGGGACCATTCTGAGTTTGTGTATATTAAACGGACGTGTTACGTGCCTTGAAAAGTGGACGCTCAATGTCCCGGTTGAGGTTTAAGTTTTGGTTTTTTTTGGCTAAAAATACAATAGTTACCCCTTTTTTCTTTGTTTATTCAATCCGACGTGAATGCAACGAGTCTTTTACTTATATAGGGGTTCTGAATGTAGGGACTAGGCTTGCTTTAAACCCTAGGTCCGTGTCCCAAAAGCTGGATCCTGTCTGCTTTGCAGATAGCTGGTGAGGGAAGCTATATTTATGGGATCTCTTTGCGAGAGACCCGTTGCCCACGTCGGGCTAGCATCATGAAAAAGAAAAACTATGGTATTTGTCATTTACCATTACTTATTCGGACTATAGTGGATTTAATTTTCCCAGAAGAGTTCCTTGTTCCATGCACGGTCTGTGTTTAACATATAAATTTCTCAGGGGACCATTCTGAGTTTGTGTGTATATATATTATATATATATATATATATATATATATATATATATATATCGTGGCGCTCATAAGTATTCGTACAGAGAAATATTTCAGTTATATTCGTCCTTATCTTTTGTACCAGGCATAGGATAGTTATGAAAAGTTTACCGTTCGTTTGGAAAAATTTAACAAATAAAAAAAAAAATAGTTCAACTCCACCATACAATGTAAAACAAAGGAATTTGAGGAAAATAAAATGCAAATGTTTTCGTACGTTTCATCGCTGTTTTCGCAAACCGGCGAATCTGCAATTTTTCAGTTTTGAGAAAATCATCTTTGAAGATTTATCCTACATTCAATTGCATGTGCACTGTCAATACCAAATGTCTGTATCTTGAAAAGTACTTGGAGTACAATCCTAAAAATTTGACAAGTTAGAGATCCAAATCTGGTTACTAGCCAAGTGGCATTATCTCAATTTGGCCAAAATTGCATATTCGCCGGTTTGTGAAAACAGTGACGATTTATTTACAGAATTATTTAATACTTTGTTTGTCCACCTTAGGCTTGAAGAATTTAAAATTTTTATCAGTAGTTGGCTGTTTACTGATTAGAGACCGTTGCTGCAGTTGTAAAGAAATGGAAAGGCTTTGGAACAATCAAAACTCTACCAAGGTGTGGACAACTTTGCAGAATTTCAGAACGTACAGCTAGACGGATTGAAAGAATGGCTGCTGCGAATCCACGAGTGACTGCGAGTGATATTTGCCAAATATTAAGATTGTCTAAGATCGATGTCCATCCCTCTACTGTACATCGTACATTGAGAAAGAATGGTCTACATGGAAGAGCTGGACGAACAATACGAAAAGCGCACAAAGAAGCTCGTTTAAAATACTCCAGGATCGGAAAAAATGATGGATTTGCATTCTGGAACAAAGTTCTCTGAACAGACGAAACCAAAATTCAATTATTTGGGAACAACGAGCAACTGTATGTTTGGCGAAAATCAAATACTGCATTCGAGGAAAATAAAATCCTTCGTACGGTTAAACATGGTGGTTGTACTTTGCTTCTTTGGGGATGCTTTAGTGCTTCTGGTCCAGGAAAGCTTGTTATCATCAGTGGAATAAGATAATGATCCAAAGCATAAAAGTAAGAGCACCACGAAATGGATTCAACGAAAGAATTTCAAATTTCTTGAGTGGTCCAGTCAAAGCTCAGATTTCAATTTAATCGAGAATTTATGATTTTGATTTGAATAAAGGTGTCCGCGAGAGAAACCCTTCGAATCTGAATGAATTGCAACAATTTTCTTCAGAAGAATGGGCCAAAATTTTACTGAGAGCTGTCGAAATCTCGTAGAAAAATAACCAAAACGAATCAGTGAAGTCATTCAAGCAAAAGGTGGACACACAAAGTATTAAATATAATTTTGTAAATAAATGTACGAAAACTTTTCCATTTTAACTTTTTGTTATTTTCTTCAATTTTTTTGATGTTTTACATTATA
>JAJOZX010002665.1:250000-287500 GCA_023014485.1 Bathynomus jamesi | reverse complement strand
TTCATTAGGACGAAATTTTCGGTTTAAAATAATAAGAATAACACGACCCGAAGTTCATTTCTTTTTACATTTTTGCAAGTTATTGCATTCGTTCAACATTTACGGAGATGGTATATATATATATATATATATATATATATATATATATATATGTACAGGGTGTCCCGTAAGTCTGGACCCATAGGGAAAAATAATAAAATTACAAAATAGTCCAAAAATTTATTACATAATCTGTTCAAAGTGTCCGCCGTTGTGTCGCACACATAGTTGAAGACGCAATCTCCACTGCGACAGCACTTTCTGATTCACAGTCGCAGAAATTTCTTGACACGCCTCCACAATGCGTGCTTTAAGGTGGAAAATGTTCTGAAGTTTGACCTCGTACACTTTGGCTTTCAAGTGGCCCCACAAATTTAACTCCAGCGGAGTAAGATCATAATAAAAAATAATAAAAATAATAATAAAAATAATAAAAAATATATTATAAATAATTTTGGACTATTTAATATTTTATATTTTGTAATTTTATTATTTCCCTATGGGTCCAGACTTACGGGACACCCTGTATATATATATATATATATATATATAACGGGTGCGGCAAAAGTAACGCCCTTTTAATAATTGTATCTTTATAGTTTTATACAGTATAATTTTTTAGTTTTATATTGTATCATTGTTATATGCCCTATTAGAAAATTTTTTGCATTTCTTTTAGGGCACTGATGTTTCTGCGATATATATATATATATATATATATATATATATGGTGTCCCATAAGTCCGGTCATAGGGAAATTTATTTTAAATTAAATTTACAAAAGTAATACATTAGAACTGAAACAGATGTTCAAACTGATGTCTTGTTTTGAGACCTTGTTTTAATTGCAGGTAGAATAACACGCAATAGCTAATATGAAAGCGAGTTACACTCATGATGAAAAAGCAACAAAATAAAGCTCCCAAAACAAGACATCAATTTAAATCTTTGTTTTAGTTTTAATGTATTACTTTTGTAAATTTAATTTAAAATAAATTTTCCTTGAAACCGGACTTATGGGACACCTCGTATATAATGACTAAGTGATGAAAGTACGACTTTTAAAATAAACGCTGAAAAGAGACTTAATTGCATTAACCCTTTGAATACGAGTGGTACCGTAATGTCTCACCGGAAATAGTAATGTAAATCGTACTAAAATGCAAGTTTTCTACACATGCTTCTGCGGGTTTAAAATAGGTTTAGTTTTGTTGTGGGGGAAAAGGAAACCAAAATGTGCGTAATTTAAGTGATTAGTTACTAAAATATTTGGTTTTCAATAACAATAAATCGTATCCTTCTTTTGGTTTAAAGATAAAAAATATGTTCGTGAATGAAAGGGTTAAAAGCCCATTATTATTATTATTATTATTATTATTATTACGTAAAAGTATTTAAAAATCAGTAACGTGAAAATAAAAATTTGTAGTGAAAAATTTAAAATTGTCACAACATTTCGCTGATTTTGCCATTAGCCAGAATACTCGTATGCCAATACTTCATTTAGTAAAATCTGTTGTTTATTCTGACTTGACGATGCTGAAAGTAAACTAACAAAACGTTTCATGTCACTGTAATAATGGGGTTGTTAACCTCCTTCGCATCGACTAAGGTCATATGACAGAGAGAAACCACAGTAGCTTTACGTGGAATCGGAACCACGTGTCGCTACACTCAAAATTAAACCTTCTATATTCATTTAGAACTTATAACTTCTTTTTGAAGGTGCATTCTAGGGAAAAATTTTTCCTTCTTTTGGGTAGCAAAGCATCTTGTCAGATGATATAATAACGTCTTTTTAATGATGCAAAACTTCTTTAAATAGAAAAAATGATCATCATAACTACTTTTTCGAGTGATTTGAGACGATAGACGATAATATTTCTATGTATAGAAGGTTGCGGGAAGTCTTTGTTTTTTTCTGTGTACATACTCTGTACATAGAGGACGGTACCCCATCCAACTACAACCCCATACCCTGTCGTTTAACTTTGCTGATTGATGAGAAACGCCGTTACGACACTCCATGACGTAGCTCCGTTTTATGTCAGTTTTGTTAATTTTTTAAGAGCTCCTGTGGTTCCGACAGTTAGGGCTTCGCGTTGGAATATGATAGTTCCGGATCGGACTTCTTCCTTATGGATTAAAAAAGTCGTCAGGGCGGAAGTTTCGCGGCAAGGAGTGAGAATAACGAGCCGATAGCTCCGTGAGACGAGGCTCTCGCCCGGGACGTACTCCGCTAATGCCCGACCTCGAGTAACTCACGAAATTCACAAACGCCCACCTACCACCTACTTCTCTTTGTAGTGAAATACCGTAGTGGAGGGCGGGGGGGGGGGGGTCATAACTAGCTCAAGAGGGATTTATATTAAGAGTATATAATTTCCAATATGGGTAGCGCATCATAGGAATTTTCAGTGTTGATTATAATTAATATATGATAGTATTATTATTTTCTTTTACGTAGGGGATGGCTGGGAAATTAACAATAGACGAGAGGGTGAGCTTGGTTTTAATGGACGGAATACCGGGTACATCGGTACAGAATTTAAATTCTGTACCGATTCATCGATTTATAGTACCTGGTGTGTATATATATATATACTGGTAGTACCAGTATATATGTATATATATATATATCTGAAATATCCTATAACATTTTAATAATAACAATAAATCAATTAATGAGAAGTATGTAGTTTTTATTCTTTTAATTAATTATTGGGGTCGATTATTTGTTTAAAAATAGGAAATACGCAATTATATTATTAGTAATAGACGTTTGTTATTGTTTTTATAATTATACTTTAACTTTGTTTTTCTAATTGGTTATTATTAATGATAAAAGAGAAGCTATTGTTCTATTATTTTGTAGGGTTAATTAGCAATGCTTCGTTGATTACGTAAAACCCCAGCAATAATTTAAATATGAATCTCTCTCTCTCTCTCTCTCTCTCTCTCTCTCTCTCTCTCTCTCTCTCTCTCTCTCTCAAAGTGCGTCCGCTGGGTATCGGTGGGGAAGTAGGTAGGTGGATTGAAAACTGGCTGAAGAATAGGCGGCAGAGGGTTGTAATTAAAGGGGCTAGCTCGGGTTGGGCTTCGGTCACTAGCGGGGTTTCTCAGGGTTCCGTTTTGGGGCCATTGTTGTTTATCATTTACATAAATGATATCGACGGTGGCATCGTCAGTAGGATCGCCAAATTCGCTGATGACACCTAGCTTGGGGCCAATGTTGGGACGCCCGAGGCGATCGAGCAACTGCGTGCGGACCTACGTAGGATAGGAGAGTGGTCCGAAAAATGGCAAATGCCGTTCAACTTGGGCAAATGCAAGATGATGCACATTGGCTACGCCAATCCCAAGTCAGACTACTCCATGTTGGGGAGTAATATCGAGGCCACTGATTTGGAAAAGGACTTGGGTGTGCTAATTAGCAGCGACCTTAAGTTTACCAAACAGTGCATAGAGGTAGAAAAGAAAGCCCAGAAGCTATTGGGTTATATGAGGAGGCAATTTCGACTTCGGAACAAGGAGATTGTGCTCTCTCTGTACAATTTTCTGGTTCGGCCGCACCTGGAGTATGCTGTGCAGTTCTGGTCGCCCACCCTCAGGAAAGATATTGAGAGGCTGGAGCGAGTCCAGGCGAGGGCCACAAAATTAATCCCTTCCGTTAGGCATATGGGCTACAATCGACGATTACGTGCCCTGAATGAATTTGTTTTCGCTGGAAACTCGGAGGCTGCGCGGTCAACTCATCGAGGTTTTCAAGTTCTTACGAGGGTTCAACGATGTCGATTTTAGAAGCATGTTTAGTTTAAATGATAATCCAACTCGCAACAATGGTTGGAAGTTGGATTTGAAACGGTTTAGGACTAGTGTGTGTGGGAATTACTTTACCTATAAGATCTGTGACACGTGGAACAGGTTACCTTCAGAAGTTGTGAACAGTTCCTCTGTGGATGAGTTCAAGAAAAGGTTAGACCGAACCTTGCTCACTATTTGAGGGTGTTGGAAATTTTTCCTGGCACCCGTTGCCATTGGTACCTCCTCGGTATGGGCCGCAAGGCCTTTTGAGGTACTTCTTTCCCTTGTAACTCCTTGTAACTCTCTTTAAATTCTGTTACCATTCAACTTGGACGAATGTAAGGTAATGCACATACGTTATAAAAACCAGAAGACCGATTACTCTCTCTTGGGAAAGAACTTGACTGAGACCGATCTAGAGAAAGACTTAGGAGTCTATACTGTATCAGCAATGATCTGAAACCGTCGAAGCACTGTGCAGAAATCGAAAAGAGGGCCTTAAAAATATTAGGTTATATTAAAAGACAGTTCCAGTTTCGGAACAAGGAAACTGTAATGTCTTTTTATAATTCACAAGTCAGACCTCAACTGGAATACTGTGCGCAGTTTTGGTTTCCATCCTCAGGAAGGGTATAGAAAAGGTTAGAAAAGGTACATGCAAGTGCTACAAAATTGATCCCTTTAATAAGAATGCAAAACTACCAACGGAGATTGGAGCGCCTAAATCTGTTTACCTTAGAGACGAGGAGGTTGCGCGGTCAGCTTATTCAAGTCTTCAAGATGCTCAATGGAATAGACAGGGTAGATTACAGAAACTTATTCTCACTTAGCGCCAATCTGACAAGAAATAATGGGTTTAAACTGGAACTAAAGACATTTAGTACCTCTGTCTGCGGGAATTTCTTTCCCTATAAAATAGTTAATATCTGGAACCAACTTCCCTCAGAGGTTGTTTCCAGCCAAAGTGTAAATGTGTTTAGGCTAGACAAAGTACTGAATACTCTCATAGTTTAAACCTAAAACATAACGTAACTCTGCAGGAGTTCGCTTGCACGATGTCTCTGTGGGCATGCTAATTATAGAACTTTTTATATATTCTCCACTTTCCTGTAAAATTTCCTTGGCTATTTTTTCAGGGTCAAGATATTTTCTTCAACCTTTTTCCGTACCTGCCTCTGGCAGGGAGGGAGCGGAGGGTGGGGAGAGAGCCTTATACTTTTCTATCCAGTTCTCTACTACTGCTAGGGTAGTTGAAAGAAAAATAAACTTGTTTAATAACAGGAACCTCCCAGAGTGGACGGGAAGATTTTTGAGGCTTCTTCTTGTCCTTGTAACTCATCGTAACTCTTTATGTTTATAATTAAGATTGTTATGGAATCATTGAAGGAATTTAAAATTTAATGACTTTTATCTATTGGAGAAGAACAAAATAGTAAACTGCATAATTGAGCTTTTTAAGATTTTGTCGTTGATTGTCCATTTGAAATTAAAACAATAGAAGATTCATGGAAGATACGTTTCTTTTGTTTTAACATCAAAACAAGGTTCAGTTGTTGCTTGAGTATCTCAATTCACGCTATGAAAACATTGTTAAACCAGTGACGGGGGAGCAAGATGGCTCGGCTCCCTTCATTTCTGAATGTTTTTGTAGGAAGATGCAACAATAGTTTTAGTACTTCTTTTGTTTTCTAGGAAGCCACGTTCACCGTATCAAATACAAATGAAGTTCCCTTTCCTACTTTGGTTTATAGAATGTACCACATTCATTCCAGTTACTTTTTATTCTATAATGAAGCACATTTTACTCAAAACTTCTCTAATAATTACTACTACATTTAGTTAAGTGATGATATACTTTAGAAATTTTTAAACAATCATTCTGATATCTCCCCACAAATGTTTTTTTTTTGTATACCAATCAACACAGGAATATCAACTCAATCAAGTTTGCCCATGCATGACAAATTTATGGTATACCCTGTTAGTGTACGCTTAATTAAAAGAAAATCTATTTTATATATTTAAACTATTCCTACAGAATAATCCCTCGTTTTTACAGCATATAATAGATAATTTACTGAAAACTATATACTTATTTTCTATGTCAGCGGCCTCTTTATTGCAGAAAACAAAACATTAAAAACAAAGGGAAAAAGCAAAAAAATAAGTCTTGCAACACACACACACACACACACACACACACACACACACACACGTGCGCATCTACGCATGAGCGAGGTACCGACTTTTTAAAATCCATATATCTAAAAACTAATTTGCCAAACCTAATTTAACTTAACCTACGACCTTTGTACCCTTGAACCAAGAAAGCAGTGATGAGTGTTTGGGATGGAATTGACGACTCGAAGATTGGTTTCTGTTAAGTCATTAAATATTAAGGTATTTAACTAATCTAGCCTCACCTAACTTAGCCAGACGTTAACTAACCGAACCCAGTGTAATCTAACCCAATCGGGACCAACATATCTCTCTTCCAACAATAAAAATGTTCCTAGATTTTTTATATACATTTTTTAATATTCCGAGGTACCAAAAGTGCTACCTCACAAAAATTTATATATATATATATATATATATATATATATATATATATAACAGTTTTACATATACACAGCACGCGCAGTAGACAAACATTTCTAAAAAAAATTTTCTCAATACTTCAGATATTTACTTCAATTCTTGACCATATATATATATATATATATATATATATATATATATATATATATATATATATACTAAAAAAAATTACACTATATCCGAGAATATCGTCTATAAGGGAAACTCGTCTGCAAACACGTATATATGAAATGGTGTATATATACATACATACATACAGTGTAAATGTATGAAAAGAAAATAAGTTTGGTCGCACGTCGTCCGATATTGAAAAATCAAAACCAAATTTTCCATTCCTTCGGCCGTCCATTCTCATCCATCTTCAGTGACAGAGAGCCAATGGATTGACCACGTGGTATTTGCTTTTAATATTGGAGTTTGAAACGTTACTGTCCGATCTTATGGCCGGAAAATACACATCTCCCGAAAGGATGGTATATAAGCCTCGTGTGTGTATCGAGGGGTACATCTCAAACAAATTTTGACATAACCATTTCGCAATATAAATTTACAAAATATGTAAATTTATTATATACGCGGGTGTATATATATATATATATATATATATATATATATATATATATATATATGTGTGTGTGTGTATATATATATATATATGTGTGTGTGTGCGTGCGTGTGGTGTGCAATTTTCATTTTACTTGTGATTACCACTGTTTTGTTTTGAGCGTTGATTGGTAAATATATATATATATATATATATATATATATATGTGTGTGTGTGTGTTGGTGTGTGCGTGTGTGTGTGTGTGTGTGAGGGAGGGGTAATAATAAAAGTCTGTTATTATAGGAGAGTATTTTTTTTTGTTATGAAGACAATAAAGGTTCAAATTGCATGCTATTTCGGTGTTGACACTTGTTAATTCGATCACGTAAGCTATATTGAAATTACGTAGGACATCTTTACTGATATTGTTACAATCTTGTTGTATGTTGTCTTTTAACTGTTGAATAGTTCGTGGTCTTGTTTGGTAAACAACCGACTTTAAATTTCCCCGGAGGAAGAAGTCCAGCGGAGATAAATCTGGACCCCTCGGAGGCCATTCTACTGGACTATTCCATCTCCCATGCAAATTATCATCTAACCATTCTCGAACAGTTCGTGCGTAATGGGGTGGAGCCCCATCTTGCTGAAACCCAAAGTTCATTGCAGGACTTGGAGAAATATTTCATTGAGATAAGTTTGTAAGACCTCTTCTAGTATTGCTAAGTACGTGTCACCGTTTACATTTCCTTCATAAAAGTATGGCCCAAAAGTACGTCGCCATGAATCGCAACCCACACCTTAATCCTTGGATCGATCTGAGTAGGTGCAACTTCGGTCCAGTGTGGATTATCATCGCTCTACTATCGGAAAGTACAGCGATTAACGGTGCCCTCTCGGTGACAACATGCCTCGTCACTGACTAAAATATCGGCGAGCAGTTTGGGTTGTACTTCCACCTGTTGCGATACCCATTCACAGAATTCCACCCTGGAATCGGTGTCATTCCCATGCAGTTCCTGAACCATATATGGGTGAAACCTATGTCGTTTCAAGATTCTGTACACGAACATGTGACTGGCTCCTGTTTCCTGGGCAAATTTCCGTAGTGATCGTTCGGGGCTACTTTGATATTCAGCAAGAACAGCCACGAAACTATCCTCGCCAGTAGAGGAACGAGGACGTCCACTTCGAGATCTGACCTAAACACTACTGATATCATTTAATCGCTTCAGTTCCTTCCCAACCTTTACATGACTTGGCTTCGATCTGTTAGGATAAAGTCTATGGAATTCATCACATGTTTCTCGTTGACTTCTACCAGTTACAGTACATGTAATTAAACTAATTTTACTTCCTCTTGTGAGGTGTAATCAGCAATATTGTTCATCAGTTATAAACCTGAAACAAAACTAGAAAACGTTAATTTCTCATGGTAACGGATTTTTACTGTACCAGAAATCATCTAAAACAAAATATTAGCTTCCCAAACGCAACACAACTTTAATACAGGACAATCAAAGACGTACATCAGAAAATTATACTCTAGAATCAGTGGTTCCCAACCTTTTTGAGGCGACGTCCCACTAGAGCTGATTCGAATAACTCATGGCCCACTTTCCATGTTGCTAAGCTGATATCATGTTTATATAATGTTTACATGCTATGACCATCCTCCATGGCCCACCGGTTGGGAACCAGTGCTCTAGATTGTGCGACTAGATCCTTATTCTCAACTGGTCCAGTTCTTTGGAATTCATTTGATCAGGAAATAAAACAATCTAGCACACTAAAAATCTTCCAAAGGAAACTGAAAGACAAATTCATCAACTCGTACAAGCCATAACTCTGTATCTATGTCTTACTTCAATAACAAAATTAAACTACATACTCTTGTTTCCATATTTATTTCCATATTTTAAAAAGCAAAAAAAAAACAAAAACCGGTGAAATAAAAACAAATATGAGCAAGGTCAAGGCATTTAAGGTTCTTAAAATACTCAATAAGGAAGGTATTTAATATTTCGATATTTTAATTATACGAGTATAATATTTAATTAAGTATATTTCAGCGTCTAATATCCAAATAAATACGAAGGTATAATCACAGCTGAATACGCATATATAATTATGTGTAGTTGTGTGAATGTGCAATCTTAGCTGAATATTCATTCTGTAGACTATATATTTCTAAGTATATATTTGTAGTTAATCTCTTTTTACCTCTATATCCTCAAAGCTAGTGTACATAACTTCGCTACTCTGCATTATCTATCAAGATTTACCCTACAACTCCATTCTGCCAATAAAGCATAAAATTTGCTTCTTACTGGCAGTTCTTTGCTATGTAAATATATGAAGGCAATACCGTCCCATTTGTCCAATTATAATGGGCATGTGTGTATATACTGTATGTATGTAGGTATGTATGTCTTTGTGTGTGCATATATATATATATATATATATATATATATATATATATATATATATATATATATAGTGGGTCTAGTTTTAGCCGTTTAAGGTGATAATGATTAATTTAATGCTAGTGATTAATTGATGCAATGACTCAGTATTAATGACAGGCTGGGTTAACAATTTATGATGTCTTACAGTATCACCGGTTGAAGGTGGCTAATGGAGTAGGCCTACTATAATATTTATGAGTGATACGAATTGCTTCGAGGTCACCAGCTTGGATTACACCCAAGCAAATATTGTTAAGGTTATAAAATAACACCTTATTGTTTTGTATTTAATTGAGAAAATAAATCAGTTATTTGTTCACAGTGAATAACAAATGATAAACAGTGATTAGAGTGCCTAACAATTCTATAACGACATTTGTATTAGGGAAAAGTCTGACTGAGGATTAGTAAATAAAAGGGATTACACAGATCAATTGTTAAGAAATACGCTCGTTTATGAGAGGCTAATGGTATACAAAAAATGGGACACAGCATGAAATATGAAACTTAGTGATTACAGAAATTATGCATGTGCGTTATAATACAACAAATAGATTATGTAACACGCTGATTATGAAGGCTAAAGGTTATGCATGAATGAACATTGAATGGGCCTAGTAATGACACAGAATGCACGTGCGTTTAGTACACTGAATAGAATGCGTAACACACTGATTAAATAGGCTAGATGTTAGGCATGAATGAACATGGAATAAATGATGCAACCAAATGATAATGGAAATTAGTGACGTGCGTTTATGGTGCTCTTTAGGTCACGTATTACACTCTTATGTAGGCCAGAGTTACGCAGTAATGGACTACTAAACAAGATGCTGGGGCCTAATGATAATTGGGAGAAATACAATGAATGATTATACAAATATCATTTATGTAAAAGCAATTATATGGTGCTAAGTGATTACGCATAACTGGAACATAGAAATAAGATGTTGCGGCCTAATGATAATTGGAAGGGATGTACTAAGTGGTACACCGTAAATGAATTAGGCCTTCAGTAAGAGAATACTTAAATCTATCACATAAAATAAACGGATGTAAATTATTTATTTGACTGAACACAATAACAGATGATACGCGGAGTTGCGGTACTGGAATGACACTTGAATTATGAACTAGGCCTACTGCGTTTTAACGACAGTCAGTCTGACCGAATTATGAAACACTGCGTGTATAGCCTACTCTCCTGCGGTTCACTGGGTAGGCTTTAAGTTATTGTTTTTAAGCAAAGAGACAAGGCTTACCAGTAAGATAAGGATACCTCTAGGTTGACGCGTCGCTTGGAGGGTGGCCTGTTGAACTAATAGGCTGGAAGTGTTGACCTTCCTATTGAAGCGATTTGACTGAGCGCTGGTCGCTTTGTTGATTAGGCCTCTTGAGATGGAGAAGACGTTTGAAGGTGATCTTGCAGACGTAGGCCTGAGTGTTGTTGCCTCTTGAGATGCAGGATGGCCTGAAAGTGATCAGGCCTAATGGATTCTCGTTGACGGCCGTTTTTCGGGAAGCGGTGAAAACTGACCAGATGTGAAGTGATTTGGGTTCGTAGCTTCGCCGTCGAGTCACGTAATGTGTCCACCTTGAAGATGTCTTCTCGTAGCGTTGAGCTTCGCCGGTGCTCTCGAGGATGACTCTTGACCAGTTGAGGTGTGGTGAAAGAGGCCAATGAAAACGCATACAGCGGGAAAGACTTACCTTACGCCGAATGATGATGATGCGTTCTTGGGTGAAGTGTCGAAGTGGGCACGCTGTGACGACGTGAAGGATGAACTTACGAGATGATCGCACGAAAAGGAGTAGCGTTTGGTAGAGAGCCTTACTTGATGCTAGACTTCGTGTATGCTCGACCGGAGCCTTGAAGGAACAGCGGGCCGCTCCTCCGGCGGGAAGCCGGAGGGCGGTTGACGTGACGAGTTATGCTCGTGAAGGTGGAGAGCAAGTGAGTCAGAGTGATTGTTTTGTTTGTTTTTTTCTGTTTAAGGTGCTTTCAACCCTGCTGGATTATTGACACCATTTTTTTTTTTTTTGTAGAGAAAGGTGGTGAAAGAAGTAGTAGTAGAAGAGAATGTATGATTCTCAATTAAGGAAGTGTATCTGTGGAAACTCGCTTATATAACCTCTGTGACGCAGAAACCTTCGCGGGCATTTCTTGAAACTCCGCCCACGCGTCCTTGATAATGGCTTGCTTTCGCGCCTTTCGGGAAGAAACAGACGTTTTCATTGTTTCGGATTCCTTGACCACGTGTGTCTACCAAGAATGTTTGATGATGGCGTGGAAGGACGAATTTGTCTGTCTAATTGTTAGTCTATTTCTTGTCGGTCCGCTATATACTGTATATATATATATAATATATATATATATATATGAAAATGAAAATGAAAAGGTTTATTGGCAGACTATAGTCCATATGACAAATATTATTAATACAATGACAGTTCATATACTAAGGAAATATATACAATTGATTAGAAATAATACTGCACTGTCGAAGTTAAGTGGAGCTACAGACAGACGTTTTCGTACCAAGAAGTCCATAGCTTAGAGGATAAATGGCAGGACTCATGGATAGCTTGGATGATCGGGTTGGTTGATTTTTTAATTCTTTGCATTAGACTGTGTTGAGCACGTCTTGTTACCTCCGGGAAGCTCGGACATTGCGGGTAGCAAACATTTGCGAAGCTGAGCATCTCGGGGGTAATTTATGTAAGAGTCTAAAAGACCTGTTGTACAGCAAATTTAGGGTTCTGCCAGAACCTTTTTTATAATTCACCCAGAGTTGCTGACCGTATATATTACTGCAGAAAGTACGAAAGAGTGTGTCTTTAGCTTCACTTGTACAGAAACGAAAGTTCCTTATGGTCATATTCGCTTTAGCACACAGGCTTCGAGATTGTTTTCTTATATCCGAGTCATCACTCAAGGAGCTGGTAATAGTTTGACCCAAATACTTAAACTCTTGTACTTCCTCAATTACTTCACCATTCATTTTAAACCTTATATCAGCTGGCTGATTACAGCTTTTAGGATGAAATTGCATAACCTTAGTTTTTGTAACATTAAAAAGAATATCATGTTTCTGCGAATACACTTCGCAGACATTTAGTAGCCGATCCAGACCTTTAACAGAGGGACTTATTAACACCATATCATCGGCATAAACTAAGTTATTTATCCTTGTGTTATCTATACAACATCCACTGTTGCCTCATTAAGTGAAGCAATTAATCCGTCAATATACACATTAAACAGCATAGGGGAGAGCAAGGAGCCTTGTCTCACCCCGCAAGAGGAGCCAAAACACTCGGATAGTACATTGCCCCACCTAACAGTGAAAGATTGGTGGGAATACCAAAATTTCAATAAATTTAATATGTACATGGGAACCTTCCTGTCTTCTAGTTTTGCAAATAAAATATTGTGGTTCACCCTATCATATGCCTTACTTATATCAAGGAAACAGCTATAAATGGTTGAATTACTGTCAATGTATTTAGATATTGTTTCTTTAAGTACATAGATACACAGGTCAGTTGAGTGGGACCTTTTAAAGCCAAACTGATTAGATGTCCATAGGAAATCATTTAATCGGAGTAACAAGAGTTTTTCTAGTAGTTTCGAGAAGCAGGAAGCGACAGCAATAGGCCTGTAATTATTGCTGGACAGAATGTCTCCGTACTTATTTTTGACCAGGGGCAAGATATATACCCTCATGAACTCTGCAGGGATATAGCTATGAGCAAGCATGGCTGATAGGAGCAATGATATATGCAGACATACTACGTCATTTGCATATTTTAAGTGCTCATTCGATAAGTCATCTACCCCTGACGCAGAACCAGTCTTTAACTCTTTAATTAACCTCTTTACTTCAGAAAATGATATCAAAATATTTTCCCTTGTCCCTCCCACAATCGTTTCGCTGCAATCTATCTTAAGATTATCCCTACTCACACTATTAAGAATGTTAGAGTAGTGGTTTTTCCACAGCTTTGCAATTTCATCCTCCCCCGACACCCCATCGATTGTCGGAGGGAGGACATTTTTGACACCCGTTTGATTCTTAACAAATTTCCAAAATTTGTTATTATCGTTATTTATGCGAGCTTCACAGGCTTTTGATGCTCGAATAGACTCTTCTTCCTGTTTACATCGCCTTATGGCCGCCTTATACTGACCCCGACTTCTACACATATGTATACTGGTCCTAATCTGGGTCTACCATGAAAGCACCACAAATCATAGGCGTCTTTCGATTCCCTCTTCAGGGGGGCAATAAAATCATTCCATCCAGGAATAACCTTAGTATGATAGTTGTAAGATTTAATCAAGGGGCTTCCTGCTTCTCTTAACAGGGATATTATCTTACTATAATACCTATCTATGAGTTTACAGTGAGAATCATTTGAGCAAGGATTATTACAGCAAGGTGCAAAATTTCTAAATTATTAAAGAGGTGACATGTTCTGTCTTTGTATTCTATTCTCTGCTGCATATTAACATTGGACCAATCGACGCGATTATTCTTACCTATTGAGTTCTTGTTAAGTCGTGTTGCGCATAAATTGGTAACGTTAATTAATATTTCTAATGGTCTATGATCAGAAAGAAGGAAATCATGCAAAATATGAACTCTAACAATTCGATCCTTTAGATTATTACTAGTGAGACAATGATCAATCCACCTGGTGGTACCACTCATATCGCTAACGTATGTAAAATTACCACTGGCTACCCCTAATACATCTACATCACTTATACTTAAATTGGCCGACTCGCACATGTTACCCAATTCTCCAAAGAATTCCGAGTTCACATGTGCGTTAAAGTCCCCCATTATTATACAGTGAGAATATTTGGGGTTATCTGATAATGACTTAATTTTGTACAGCAAATCAATGTATTCATCTAGATTACTGCCGTTGTTGTATGGTAAATAGCAGTTTACAATTAATATGCAATCATTGTTCACTTGTAATTCAATGCCTAACAACCTTACGTTATCGCTTGTTAAAAATCTTATATGTTTTGACAAATTTTTCCTTAATAAGAAAGCAACACCACCAAAAGGCCTACCGTACATTAATTCATCTGACAAGTCTACTGCTGATGACGCATGGTACATAAAGTCATCATGGATGGTAGAGAGGAATTTTAGCTCTTGCTTAGGTAGCCAGTGCTCCTGCAGGAGTATCAAATCTGCACTGTCGCAGATTTTATGAACATCTACAGTTGAATTCCTCACTGACCTTACATTATATGAGACTATTTTCAACAAGTTATCCGCCATGACTGATAGAAAATTTATTATTAGTAAGATTATTATTATTATACACAGTACAACTTTCAGGCATTACCGTTAGGGCGCCTATTATTATTATTATTATTATTATTATTATTATTATTATTATTTTGCCTGTTATCAAATCTCCTGGAAAAGTGAATAAACTCCTTAACAATAATACCGTCTGGCCATTGACTCATATTATACGGGTTGAAATGCGCATTTACACCTTTAATTATTACTTTAAAAGAGTTATAATACGGAGATTTCGTGTTTAGTTTATTAACTATCACTATACTGTGTTCACCAATGATTTCTTCTATCATGTGTCGAATATCGCTTGCCTCGTTCGAGAGCTGAATTCGCGACACAAATAGGGTGAGATTCTCCATCGGTGGCCTCGCCGCGGAGACCGGTTGAGGAGACCTTTGGGACTGGCGCCTATTAACAGTTACCCACCCGTCCTGCTCCCTCGATCTCCCTGAGGCAGGGTTCGCCTGCCTGGGGGATGGGTGGCACAACCTTTGGGGGATAGGAGGCCCCTCCCTTACTCTGTGGCTTGGTGAGGGTCTGTTAGCGGTGTTTATACCCTGACGGCCGCGCGTGCCTCTCCTTCTTCGGTGGGAGGGGGGAGGAACTGCGTACCGAGCGAGGCGTAATCGAACACCTCTCCTCTGCAGTGGGAGGCAGGGAAGAGGGCAATGATGCCTCGACTCTCGGCATTGGACCGTCCCTGTTCCTCATTGTGAGATCGGGAGCAGGAGTCCTTTCCTGAACGGGAGGGGGGTTGACCGCTACCCCTGCATGCTGCGTTTCCACCCCACCTTCAGGGGGGAGTTGGAGGCGGGGATTTCGTTTCCCTCGCTGCCCGACGCGTTCTTGGAGATCTGGCTTGCTGAACTACTTCCGAGTAACTAGGCTTTGGGAGGAGCGTCTCTTTCAACGCATCTAACTCTGACTGGAAATCGCGTTTTTCTGATTTGACACCACGTGTTGGTGTTTCAGTTCAACTATCGACTTTTGTACCTCATTATACTGTTTGAGGAGCACCGAGACGTTTACGTCACCCATAGAGATTACCGGTATTCTATGGAAGTTAGTAACGTAAAAGGTAATATTATTCTCATTATCCCGGAGGGTCGACACTTTATTTATAATGTCTTTCAGGGTATTCTCGTTTTTAGAATTACCTCTACGAGTTGGGAGGGAAGCACCGAACAGGGTGTTTAATTGTACCCTCGCATGTTCTATTTCTTCTGAATCATAAAAATCATGACAGACAGATACAAGAAGGTCTGACCTAATATGATCTACTTTGTCGAATATGAAACATAACAAGGATTTTCTACAAGATTTACAGCAGACGACCCCATTGTATCTGTTATATACATATATATATGTATATATATGGGCTACGTAGTGGCCGATGTCGTAACACCGCCTCTCGGAGATCAGCGAAGTTAAGCGACATTGGGTCTGGGTAGTAGTTGGATGGAGACCGTCCTCTGCGCCCAGATTATGTAGCGACCTGTGGTTCGGATCCCACGTAAAGCTGTAGGTCCCGGGACCTCCGTCATATGACCTTAGATGTTGCGAAGGAGGTTAAACAACCCCAATTAAAAAAAAATATATATATATATATGTTTATTATGTATGTATATATATATGTATATATGTGTGTGTGTACAGTATGTCACACGTGCGTGAATTATTATTGTTGTTGCTGCAGCTATTGTTTTATATTTTCTATTCTACTACGTTACATATGCTTAGGAAAGCATTAACTGTCGCACTATCATATGTATATAATATAGATATGTGTTATTATATGTTACTCTCTACATACCTTTTGGATGCCTTATATATGTAGCAAAGAACAATAAAATTATTATTATTATTATTATTATTATTCACTGGCATACCCCACTACCCTATTATTTATTACTTCGTGCCATGTAGTACCTCTCTCCACACACCCGTTGAAACGGGAAGAAGTTTCAGCAAGAGCAGCCCACGTTTTAGTTACACCGTTTAGTACATTGTCTTCTTCTTTTTGCGTGAAAATGAAGCACTCTAGAATTTTCATAGAGAAAAACTTGCTTTAATTACTTACTCTATAACTAGGCTGACCATATTTCCTTGAGACAAAAACGGGACATTGGGATGGCAAAAAAGGGACGGGGGTTATGTAATATTCTGTATTCATGAAAAAGTAAGTACATAAACCGGGACAAAATTGACATTTTTATTAAAACGACGGGACGGCCAGGAAATATAAAACAAACGGTACTGTCCCGTTCAAAACGGTACGTATGGTCAGCCTATCTATAACCGATGATGATGATAACCGATCTTATGGACTGGTCGAAATCATCGACTCGCACTCGCTTTTAACCTAATCTAACCTAACATATGGCGTAACCTATGACCAGTTACCTTTTAATCTAATCTAACTTAACAACCTAGCCTTATGCTTACTCAACTCACTGTACTGTCGATGAATTTCACTTGTCCATAAATAATTTAGAATAGGTCCCCGGAGCTACATGACTTATTTTAGTTTTAACATCAGTGGTTGACATAATGTTTTAACTGTATGTAATGTCAGCCTTGAAAATTTCAGATGTCAAGCGCAGGTAAATCGAATTAAGAGCTAAATTAGTAAAAGGATTTATCTCGCATTGTATGACGGAATCCTGCGTAATTATTAAGGTTTGCGTTTGAATATATTAAAATGTAAATTTTTAGAAGGTTAAACACTGTAAATTTTAGATACAATGAAATTTATATTATAAATATTTATATAGATTTGTGTTATCAGTGCAAACGTTACCATAAAAGGGAAGCTGTGTTTCGAAATTGAAAAAATATATGAAGTGAAGAGAGAGAGAGAGAGAGAGAGAGAGAGAGAGAGAGAGAGAGAGAGAGAGAGAGAGAGAGAGAGAGACTCTCCTCCACCCCAAATATGATTTCAGCAAACACTCCTGATAAACATATGCAAAAGGGAATAATTCACGGGAAGAGAAATATATATATATCTTGAGCTCATATATGTACGAGTTTGATGATGATAATGATTTAGCGCTAACGATAATTAAAACATAAATTACTACGCTATCAGATCATAAATTTGGCAACGATTTAATATCTAATTTAAAAGTTTGAGTAAAAAATTAGAAACTTAGAAAACCCTCCCGTAATTACCTTTTCTGTGAAGTTGTTAAACAAGCGCTCTAATTGAGATGGTGGGAACTAATTAAAACTGGTAAAGGCAATCAGCGGTAGGAACTA
Source organism: Bathynomus jamesi (assembly GCA_023014485.1). Lineage (NCBI taxonomy): Eukaryota > Metazoa > Arthropoda > Malacostraca > Isopoda > Cirolanidae > Bathynomus > Bathynomus jamesi. The sequence goes on along the minus strand of JAJOZX010002665.1, from coordinate 269,459 downwards.
AATTTTAGGCCCGCGTTCGCCTTTCGTTGTACGTTACCGCTCGTTCGCTTTCCGGTTTTTAAAAAATGGTTCCGTTCTTATTAGCAATTGGCGAAAATATGAATGATTTTGAAAGTCATTTTTAATGGATATCATTTTCGAGTGTTTTAATTTGATCTTCATAATTCAGTATTTCTTTATTTCTGGTTTTTTCTTTCTGTGTAAGCGGTAGAGGGTTTGCCAAGTGTTGGGTATTGCTGGTATATTCGTTTGTAATGTTTATTTATGTTTTTAAATATTGCAGAGTATAAAGAAGTTAATATAGAAATCCTCGTGTGTATATATATATGGGAACCAGTAAAAATATACAAAGGATAAAAAAAAGAATTATTGGAAGACCAAATAATATTTGTCAACGTGATGCTGCCAAAACAAACAATAATCTTCCAATTTCCCTTCTACTCGAACAAAAGCGGCAATTACAGAGTGGATTTGCGGACCGTCTCTCGTCACGCGTGTGCAGTTTCGTCTCTTGTTTTATTAACGTCCTCGTATTCAATTCATTTCCTGGACGCTAAACGCTGTTTACTTCTCAATCACGGAGCTGGACGGACACAGGCACCGTAATTCCCGCGCAGTGCCAAATTTTCCAACGAGGGCTCTTCGACGCGAGACGCACAGATTTGACTGCCATAACAAACAGATATCTAAACTCCAATTATAGGATGATGGAAGCTCATGTTTAAATGTCAATTAAGGGGATGGATAAGTTAATTCTGATGAGTCGTTACAAGTTCCTGATTTTGCATCGTATATTGCGAGTGAGGCAACGAAGTGTAGGAACGCAGTTGGTTTTGAAATGGGGTTGATGTATTCGCTTGTTTATTTTAAATTTAATTCTCACTCTAATTATCAATATTACGGTGTGTATATAATGACAGTCAAGTTGAAAGCTTCTCCTCCTCTTCATTACGAAAACAAGGAAACACCAAACTAATTAAATATGAATCGGGAGCCCTATTTCATTTTCTTTTTAGTTCATTTCACCGCTTGCTTTGTCGCGCGCACACACACACACACACACCACACACACACATATATAATATATATATATATATATATATATATTAGAATATATTTACTGTATATATACAGATAGATAGATGGATAGATATATTACGAAAGTGACAGATAAACATAAATATTGATAGATAACGCACAGACCCAAAACTCAAAATCTCACCGATAGAATGGTGTATAATATATATTTTTTCTCTTTGACCATTAGAATAAAGTACAATTGCAAACGCAAACAAAAATCAATATGGAAATGGTTATATACTGTGTGTATATATATATATATATATATATATATATGTATATATATACCGAAGGGAACTCAATTATTGGATAATGATTAATTAAAAAAAATCTAATTTGAATCATGCAAATTAAATAATAACTCACGCGGCTCCACAGACAAGGGAAGGAGACAAATTTTCATCTTTCTCCGCGTTATCGAAATTGCATTGGCGTTGGGGCTCCAAATCTTGCAATTGAAAATAGAGTAAGTGAAAAATTAATTTTCTAATTAAAAGTGGAGTTTTGCTATACTCGCGTCACTTTGAAATGTATATCTGAACACGATTCAATAACGTTCATTAAGTGATAAACACTTCTCTCTCTCTCTCTATCTCTCTCTCTCTCTCTCTCTCTCTCGTTTCGTCAATGAAAACATTGCATAAATCATTTGACAGATCAATAGCAAAGTTGCAACTAATTTATGTCCATAATATATTGAACTAATAATTTAATTTTATAGTCTGAAAATTAACATTTACATATTTACGATTTCCAGCAATAGAGTTAATATATATATATATATATATATATATATATATATATATATATATATATAGACAGTAGGGCTGGGCATCCGGGATCTCGGGATATTATTTCATCCCATACGCAAGCGAAAACGGTTTTCAAAGTTTAAAAACAGGTGAACGAAAAGTTCAATTGTGAAAAGCCTTTGCATGAAAAAATATACCTCATAATAAAACTATTTAAAAGTCTACCCCTGAAAATAGAATACGGGGAAATTCTGGGATCGAAATCCCGGGAAATGAGCTGTCTACTTTACTTCCTCCGGGATCCCGGATGCCCAGCCCTAATAGACAGATAGTGACAGTGTAAAAACTGCCTCGTTTTCACGGTTAAAGGTACGTTTATAAACGTTCCTTTAAATGGAGCTTTGAGTGTAATAATGACTGAATTGTTCAGTTAGTGATACTCTGTTCAAGGAATAAAGAGTATATATTTTTGTCATTATGAGAAAATTTGACTGGACAGCTGCTTATTGAGCTTTAAACCTTATCTCTACCAAAGATACACGAATGATAGTTTTTTATTCTTTCGATCATCATCTTACTTGGCACTATTTCTTAACTATTTAAATGACTTGCATCACACTACAGAGTTTACAACATCTGAGGTAGAAATGGTGGAAAAATGCCATTTATGGATGTAACTATGAGTATATCAAGAAATTCTAATAGATTCATAACTTCCGCTTACAGAAAATCAGCATTTACTGGTTTAACAATGAAGTTTAGCTAATTTTGGGATTTTTCGGTTTGACGGCCTGCGATCCCCCCCACTCAAAAAAAAAATTCCAGCTTTTTTATTTAGTTAAAACTAATGAAAATATCACGCCTTAATCTAACCAATCGTCAAGGGCGTGCCGTTGACCTAACCGGGCATTCAATAATTTTCCCATAGGTTGCCCCTTTTGATTGTACCAATTGATTTGTTAAGTTTCGTAAAAATCTGTAGCAGTCCGCCAAACCGAAAAGACCCCAGTTTTGACTATCAATTTTAAAATCAATTTACACTTTATTTGATAAAGCCTATAAAATTTTTTCTAATTATAAATTGTTTACTAATGATCTGGGAAAACTTTTCATATCCAATGATTCCCCTTCCTTCATTATTGACATTGTATTTCGAGGGGAGTTAAATAATATTTCTAATAACAATAATCAACTAAAATTAACGGTACCTAAACAAATATTGTATTTCAAATTACCCTTTCTTGGACACACTAGCTTTTAATTAAAGCGTAAATTAATCAACCAACTGAAATAGGGATCCCTTCAATTTCAAAGTAGATGAGTTTTCTCCTCAAATAATACAATTGGTAGCCTGTTTAAGGTTAAAGGCAAAATTGCTGATTTCTCTGCGTTCGCTTATAACATATAAATATACATGTATGGGCTGTAACGTCGCATTCGTTCGAAAAAGTGCTCGTCACCTTTCCACTCGCATATGCGAACAACAACAACAACAACAGTTGACAAAACCAATAAATTTAGCCATTAAAGATTATTTCGTGTCGAGTTAATCATACCCTCTATAGCTCAGAGTTCGCCATTCTAACCACAAATGATTTTGAAATTGACCTTAGTATTTTAGAAAGTTTGTTTTTATGACATTTAAGGCCTCGTTTGAGTTATTATTCATCATCAAAGGATCTTTTAATTTTAAGGTAATGTTTTCTCATTTGTATTTTGTTTTAAAGTTTTTAGATTTTAACGTTTTAAATTACTCACTGACAAGTTCATTGATATATTAAGTATTTTTATTTGTATTTTAGCCTTGAAAATGGGTACAGGTGACCCGAAACTAGGCGGGGTGTGTGTGTATATTATATATATATAATATATATATATATAATATATATATATATATATAAGCGACTATTATTCTTCTAATAAAAAACCATTCATTCATAGTTGATTTTCGATCAAAAGTGTAGTTTTTAAAAATGTAGAAAAAACTGATAAATTTTGAATCCTGGAAGGTCAGTGAAGAACCGCACACATAGTGACTTGTGTTGGGTTTACGTAACCCCCATAATGAAAGTTACGCTTATAGAATGAATTAAATTGTTTGTAACGCCTACGTTTTTGCTTCAAACTGTGATTTTTCTGCTCACACAAGCTTTATCGTGTCCATTTTAAATTATTACGGTTGATTGTTTTTCATTGTTAACTGTTAGTGGGGAATCTGTTTTTCTCAAAGGAGGGAGACATACCCATTTTACCCCACTGGTTGGGTAAAACGGAGTACATGTATAAACTGTACTTAAAAACAGGTGTTTACAGACAAAAGAAATGCTTTATATATTTTATTTCAAACTAAATGACATTGCATTGTCAAAAACATTTTTAGGCCTACGTAAAAGTAACAGGTCCTATAGTCAATCAGGCCAGCAAACTACTCGCAAATTTCACAAAGAACTATATCACAACACTCCTTCAAAAATGATAGGTTTTCTACTGCACACACAAAAGTGTCTCTATTACACGAGTTCCACGTCCATACCGACGACACATTGTTGAACAATTAGTAACTGCATTCACAACCAGATAAGAGTAGAAGCACCATCCGAGCAGAAAAGGAGTGTACCCTGTTTTACCCTACCAACCCTGTTTTACCCCACTCTTCCCTATGTGCTTCTTACGCAGATTTGGTCTTTCAATGCATCATCCAACATTCTTCTCTCTCTCTCTCTCTCTCTCTCTCTCTCTCTATATATATATATATATATATATATACACACACACACACACACACACACACACGAGGGTACTTCATTAAGTATCCGCACTTTTTATTTTAGTGATAATATAGTAATTATTATTGAGTGAGTGCTTAGACAGAGCTGGGCACTTGCGTTTTTTTGCGCGTTTTTTTGCGGTACTGCGGTACTACTACCGCACTACCAAACCGGTACCGCATAACGCAGTACCGCAAAGGATCGCTGAAAGTACAGCAGTACCGCTACCGCATTCAAATTTCCCGCGGTACTTTCCGCGGTACCGACCAACACGGTAGTACCGCAGTACCGCAGTACCGCAAAAAAAACCGCAAGTGCCCAGCTCTGCCTGAGCAGCAGCAGCAGCAGCAGCAGCAGCCGCCGCCTCACTATATATAATATATACTCGTAATAACGAGCCAAAATGAGATCTATAGGCTTATTTAGGCTAGCAACAGTATAGGTTTATTTAGGCTACTCGTAGCTATCACATATCGTACGAGTAGTGAGCATGGCTGCGCCGCTTTCAATTTGTATTCTGGAAGAAGAGAGATCCGTGGTTCGTTTTTTGTGGGCAGAAGGTGTGAAAGGAGCTGAAATTCACACGCGTTTGTGTGTTCAGTGTGGGAATAATGCGTTACCACGGCGAAGTGTGTACGAGTGAATTCAAATGTTCAAGGAAGGTCGGACATGTGTGACAGATGCTCAGCGCTCAGAACGACCGTCAACATCAACCAATGGTGACAAGCAGGAAGAAGCCAGAGCCATGATTTTCGATGACAGAAGATTAACAATAAAATAAATTGCATCTTCATTAGACATCAGTCAAGGGTCAGCCTATTCGATAGTTCATGACATTCTTGGCTTTCACAAGGTTTGTGCAAGATTGGTACCCAAACAGTTGACAGAAGAGCACAAGCGTAATCGTATAGACGTCTTCTCTCATCTTTGGGCGCGGTATCATAATGAAGGTGAAAACTTTTTGGAGCGCATTATCATTGGAGATGAAACCTGGATCCATCACTATGAACCAGAAAGCAAACGACAGAGCATGCAATGGAAGCATCCAACATCTCCCGTTGCAAGGAACTTCAAAGCGCAGCCGTCAGTAGGTAAAGTTATGCTAACACTGTTTTGGGATTCACGAGGCCCTATCTTCGAACGTTATCTAGAGCGTGGAACTACAGTAACAAGTGCATCGTATTCTGACATGCTTCGGAATGAGTTAAAGCAAGCAATTCGCACAAAACGGAGAGGGAGATTATCGGAAGGTGTTATTCTGTTACACGACAATGCGCGCCCTCATACCGCTGCACAGACTAGAAAATGCCTTTGAAAGGTCAGCGATTCCAAGGCGATGATGACCTGAAGGAGGCGGTGCATGACTGGCTACGCACAGCGCCAAAAACATTCTTTTGAGATGGCATTAGCCTCGTCACCGTCATTAGGAAGCTTGTAGATCGCTGGACTAAGTGTATTGAGAAACAGGGAGACTATGTTGAGAAGTGATGTGTTTATAATCTATCAGATGTGAAAATAAAAAGTGCAGATACTTATTGAATTACCCTCATATATATATATATATATATATATATATATATATGCGCCTCGGTGGTGTAGTGGTTAGCGTCGCTGACTACGAATCCATCGGCCCCGGGATCGAGACTCGCTGACGGCAGCCGGCGCGCAGCAAAACCCAGCTGTTCATCATTCCACACAATAAAGAAAGTGGTTGGTAGATAAGTGGGCACCCTGGCTGACCTAGTGGTTAAGACGCTGGGCTGCTGGTGGGGCGTGGTTCGGATTCTACGTTAAACTGTAGGTCAAAGGTGGAGTGAAAAACTTGAACTTCGTTAGAATGAACAATTCTGGCGGAAGCTAACCAAAGGTTATATATATATATACAGTGGAACCTTGCTTAACGAGTGCCTCGTATAACGAGAAATTCGTATAACGAGCCAAAAGAATGGGGGAAAATTACCTTGCATAACGAGCGACACTTTGCTTAACGAGCAAAATATTTTAAAAATAAAATAACATCTTTTCAACGCAAAAGCAAAATAAATACAGTAAGGTCGCGGAGTCCATCCGAGCGTCTTACTTACGTTGACTCGCTTTCTTTATCCCCCAAGTCTCCTCCTGCATGTCCACCCCCAAGTTCAACGTGTGGGTGACTCACTGCCCAGTGCTGTTTCCCTCGTTTCTTGCCTCGCGGCTCTTAGTCTGTTTTGTCAGGGGAGGACGAAGAAACGCCCGTAGCAGAACAACAACCCTCCAGTGCAATAAGGGAGATGCTGAGATCTTGGGAATCTGTTGTATCATACGTTGAAAAGCATCATCCTAATAAGGCAGTGACTATGCGATCTACAAATTTATTTAATGATAATGTTATCACGGATTTTCGTCAAAATTTAAAGCGTAGACAAAAACAAATGTCTCTAGACAGTTTCCTCGTGAAAAAGGATCCAAAAGAAAGTGAAAGTGCCTCTAAAAATTTAAAGCTAGTGACTGTGAGCTCGTCGAGAATGTTATTGCATTGAACGAAGACGATTCTCCTCCTTCCCCTCAATAACCCTCTCCTCCTCCCCTGTCTTCATTTCCTTTGCGTGCGTCAGGAGCACCTTCTCTCTTCGTAAGTTATTTATAAATTTCACCGTTTACTAATTATTTACATTCTCTTTTGGGTTAATTTTTATTAATAATCTTTTCATTTCATGCAATAATAATTTAAAAAACGCCTTTAAATATCATTATAAATATTATTTTAAGTATTTTTTAAGCATGGAACGCATTATCATATTTTACATTGATTCCTATGGAAAAAATTGCCTTGTTTAACGAGCATTTTTCATAACGAGCACAATTCGGGAAAGAATTATGCTCGTTAAGCAAGGTTCCACTGTATATATATATATATATATATATATATATATATATATATATATTGTAATTACACAAATAGTAAAAAATAAAATTAAGCCCTTAGGGAATACATATCTACTGGCATGCATAACTTTCTCTGTACAAATCTTCATAACCGCTCATATCGTAACAGCGATTACAAAAATAACCCCCGTCATGCTCCAAAATGTGTTTCGCAAAGCTGCTGACAGACTCGAACTCTGTAGAGATACTGATGGTGCTCATGTAGAATCATATGCTTAAGTATTCATTAAATGTACGCCTTCTATTATATTGTTATTGAATTTTACCCTTTTTGCTACGTTTTCACTGAAATAGATAGGGACTTTATAAACACCCTGTACAGTATATACAGATGGTTGACAAAAGTAAATAGACAGCTTAGGTTTTTCCATCGTTTTTGATTTGATAATAAAAGTAAATAAATAATTAAAAAATTTATTGAATCAATATATTTAGAATCGCGTTCCTTTCCCCCTTCCATTATGCAAAGCTGACACACGTTCTGGCATTCCATTGACGAGCTTTGCCATTTGTTCTTGAGGACAATGAACGTGGTGTCTAATATGTATACTTTGTCAACCCCTTATATATATATATATATATATATATATATATATATATATATATATATATATATATATATATATATATAAAACAACTTTGATGTCTTTTAATCCAATTATAAAAATGAGTATGTAACAATGATCCTATTAACAGGAATATTTTCAGCATATTTTCAGCGGTAAGCTGTACATAAATTATTATTTTGAAAACCTTTTATATATATATATATATAATATATATATATATATATATATATATATATATATATAATATGAGGGACACGGGAATATAAACCAAAAATTTTCATGGATCCTTCCGTATCAACAGAGAGATTAAAAGAATATTTTTTTAAATAAAATTTTAATCCCTTTGCCGTACCTTACCAGAACGATTTAAAATTCTCTTTTGCGGATTATGATTTCAGAATATATATTATATATATATATATATATATATCAGTGGCGTGCAGTCAGGGTAAGCTGGGCATGCGCCGCCTACCCAGTTAAAAGTCAAATTACAAAAAGTCAGTATATTACTAGTAATCGAAAACTAATATAGTTACGATGCTTGTATAATATATATATATATATATATATAAATATATATATATATATATATACACCCCGTTATGCATAGCTTCGATATTCATAGTTTCGCTTATACGTAATATATTTTTTGACACCAAATTCCGCTATTCGCAAACCCAGCTCCGTTATTTGCACTGCCAGATAAGGAAAAAATAATTCACAATTCCACCTGCTACCAAACGCAGCGCAGCATGCCCGTATCGCAGGCCATTATTCAAGACAAGGCACGGTCTTTCTGGGGAGATGTGAGGAAGGAAGTCGTTGGTGAAGATGAGACCATGAGAGCGGTGGTGGTGAATCTTTCAGTGCGAGTCGGGGGTAGTTTGACCCCAGTCGGGGGTGGTTTGATGAAATAAAAGTACAGTACAGATATGTTTATGCTTTTATTGATGTTATTCATAACTTACTATGCTAATACAGGTCTGTATTTGTGTTTTATACTTGCTTTTATGTATCGTATGGGAACGTATCCAAACATCTTACCTACTGAAAAATGGCCACCGGAACGCATCCCCCAATAAAACATGTATTTATATGGGAAAAAATTATTCGTTATTCGCAATTTCGGTATTCGTAATGAGTCTGAGGAACAACTCTTGCGAAAACCGGGGTGTATATATATATATATATATAATATATATATATATATATATATATATGTGTTAAACACAGACCATGCATGGAACAAGGAACTCTTCTGGGAAAATTAAATCCACTATAGTCCGAATAAGTAATGGTAAATGACAAATACCATAGTTTTTCTTTTTCATGATGCTAGCCCGACGTGGGCAACGGGTCTCTCGCAAAGAGATCCCATAAATATAGCTTCCCTCACCAGCTATCTGCAAAGCAGACAGGATCCAGCTTTGGGACATGGACCTAGGGTTTAAAGCAAGCCTAGTCCCTACATTCAGAACCTCTATATAAGTAAAAGACTCGTTGCATTCACGTCGGATTGAATAAACAAAGAAAAAGGGGTAACTATTGTATTTTTAGCCAAAAAAAACAAAACTTAAACTCAACTGGGACATTGAGCGTCCACTTTTCAAGGCACGTAACACGTCCGTTTATTATGGGATCTCTTTGCGAGAGACCCGTTGCCCACGTCGGGCTAGCATCATGAAAAAGAAAAACTATGGTATTTGTCATTTACCATTACTTATTCGGACTATAGTGGATTTAATTTTCCCAGAAGAGTTCCTTGTTCCATGCATGGTCTGTGTTTAACATATAAATTTCTCAGGGGACCATTCTGAGTTTGTATATATATATATATATATATGCAGCTACCATTTACCCTGTGGACACACCCACCGCATGCCAGATATATATATATATATATATATATATATATATATATATATATATATATATATATATATATATATATATATTGTAAATTATTTGTGTATATACATCCTTTGTTAGATAGACGCCCCTTTTTTTCTAACTAAAGTCTTTTATTTTAAAACTCTGCAGAAAGTAATTAAGTTTATTAAAGAAATTTTTTATGTAGTTAAATTTCGGTAAATTAGTTAATAGCGGTTGCGGATTCTCGACAATTTAAAGAAAACGGTGATTTATTTTCTTTTCTTCGTTTTTTAATAATAATACTAATAATAATCAGCGAGAAGTGCCAGAAACTGGCACAGCGCTCAGGCCAGACGAATGGGGACCCTTTGCGCTAAATTCTGGATTATTGTTGACCAGCATCATCGAGGGTCGAACCCTTGAACTAGGTGTCTTCAATTCGCGTATAGAGAAACTGCGTTAACCGATGAACCACAGACGCTGGCTTAATAGTACTTTCTGTTGGAAAATTAAAACTCTTATACTGGATTGTAGATTTCTTTCTTCTGTGCTTTGGGATTCAATGATTTAGTTCTATCGTCAAGCACAGATACTTGATTTTAATAAACAAATATATGATTAGATAAGTATATGACAACCAATTCTAAGTGGTTAATTACGCTAAACACACACACACACACACACACATATATATATATATATATATATATATATATATATATATATATATTTGAGTCTGTATTGTGAACTTTCACTCCGTATAGTATGCATATAAATTTACTTAAAAAAACAATGCCACTCGTATCAAAATATAATTCACTGCTTCGCCTACATTTTTTTAATCTTTAACATGACAAACAAATGAAAATAGTTTTAAAGCCACTAATAAGGGAAATAATCTTTCAATTAGCGACTTTTTTAGACCTAAAATTAATCTTAAAACGTCTATTTTAATTAAGCGAAATTACCCTAGATGGGTTGTTGAATTTTCAGAGAGTGACGCCTCCCTTTGTCCGATTCTCGTATCTCTGACGGTTACTAATTACCCAAATTTTCAAATTCCAAAAATAAATTCCAACCTGTTTTTCCTTAATTTCCTTAATAAATAAAAGCCTGAAATTATCGTTAAGTTCAAAATTTTTGTTACGAGATTTTTATTCGAAACTGGAAAAACATTGAAATAAATAAATAAATAATAATTAGGTTCGCCAAATTTGGGCATTAAATGTCATTTATAGTTGTCGATATATATATATATATATATATATATACATATATATATACCGGTATATGAAAATGAAAATGAAAAGTTTATTGGCAGACTATAGTCCATATGACAAATATTATTAATACAATGACAGTTCATATACTAAGGATAGAAATATATACAATTGATTAGAAATAATGCTGTAATGTCGAAGTTAAGTGGAGCTACAGACAGACGTTTTCGTACCAAGAAGTCCATAGCTTAGAGGATAAATGGCAGGACGCATGGATAGCTTGGATGACCGGGTTGGTTGATTTTTTAATTCTTTGCATTAGACTGTGTTGAGCACGTCTTGTTACCTCCTGGAAGCTCGGGACATTGCGGGTAGCAAATATTTGCGAAGCTGAGCATCTCGGGGGTAATTTATGTAAGAGTCTAAAAAACCTGTTGTACAGTAAATTTAGAGTTCTGCCAGAACCTTTTTTATAATTCACCCAGAGTTGCTGTCCGTATATATTACTGCAGAAAGTACGAAAGAGAGTGTCTTTAGCTTCACTTGTACAGAATCGAAAGTTCCTTATGGTCATATTCGCTTTAGCACACAGGCTTTGAGATTTTCTTATATCCGAGTCATCACTCAAGGAGCTGGTAATAGTTTGACCCAAATACTTACACTCTTGTACTTCTTCAATTACTTCACCAGTCATACTTCACATGAGAGAGAGAAAAAAAAAACGAATTACTACATTTAAGTGTAGCTTTTCTTACCTACTGTATAGTACATTGTACAATACTGTCATATCACTGATATCATTCCACTCAATTGCCATTTCATTCTGCAGTCAAAATTGTGAATCTCAAAGGAGGCAATTCTCAAGTCGATCTATTCTCATCTTGTGATAGTCTCATTCTCATCCACGGTTTTCGCGTTTTGGTTCGGTTCAGTTCGGTAATATTAGCCATTTTATATTTCGCGCCTTTACCACGAACGTGAATGTGCGTGACATTGTTTCTCAAGTCGAGAAACTCTTTTTCTCAAATGTGGATTTCTCACTTTGTGCACTGTGCAGTTTTGCATCCGGACAACGAACGGGAATGAGAATGGGAATGATATTGAGTGGAGAAGTAATTCCGATATTAAAGATTTAATTAATCCATATATATATATATATATATATATATATATATATATATATATATATATAAATTAAAATGAGTTAAATTAATACATGATGCACCCCAATGGGAAATAATAAAATTATTCCAAGGTCTTTCGTATATTGCTATACCTCATCAGGGATGAACTATAGCAATATACAAATAGTCTTTGTATAATTTTATTTCCCTGTGTGTATATATATATATATAAAATTTTAATGTTTGTACTCCTTTACATGAGGAATCTATAAACAATCCACGTAGATATAGATCTGTAAACTAGTTCCAAATAATTACAGTTATTCATTTTACCTTAATTACCGCTACAGTAATTAACCCGCATTCTCGAATTCAGTCTTTGAAATATAAAAAGAGTAATGACTTTTTCGAGCTAGTTTTTGGGAATTATGATGCATTTCGTGGGAGGGAAATTTGATCGGTACTCTAATAATTTTAACTGAACATAGCCTAACTTAATCTAATGTAACCTAAGTCTAGCCTGACGTAGCTTTACTGACTCTAACTCCCGCCTTCACAAACTTGTCAATGTGATGTTTTGTTGACGAGGTGTCGCGCGACCTTCATTGTTCAGAACTTAAATCATAGACTTGTCTTTGGGGCAAGTTTGCGCAGAACACTGACTAGAGGAACGTGTATTTAGCTCATAGTTTTGACGAATTATGGGATTACGCCAAAGCTGACGATAAAGAGATTCTTGAAATTGCAGCATGTAGGCAATACGTACATAATGTTACAATAGGACCCAGTTGGCTACAGACGCATCCCGCGTCACAAATATCTCTGTAGCTAGTTTTACAACGGCTTACGGGCACATCAAGCTTTGGAGCCTAATGTATTCTCTGGGTCGACAGGTCCTCTACGCCGATACCGACAGTAGTGTTTACGGCGAAGGAAGGTGAATATATGCTTCCTATAGGCGAGTTTCTCGGTGAACTCACTGACGAGATCAAGGACGAGTATGGCGACAGAGTTTACGCGGAGTCTTTCGTTTCGAGTGACCTCAAAATTTACGGGGTACGTGCGAGGATCGGGGATGATTTCAGGCACATCATGCAGGCGAAGGACCACTTTAAACCCCGCAAACCGCCGAGTCACCAACAGGGGGCGCTTCTATCTTAAGACATTTGACTGTAGCCCTGTTCAAAAATCAACTTTTTCTTATTTTCATAGGTTTCTGTACTTTTTCCCATGCTTTTTGACCTGAAAAGGCCGAAAATCACAACCATTTTGACCTAGGTTGTTGGGAAGTATTGCCGCATGGAGCTTTAAGTTTTCTGCCTTGAAATCGGCCAAAAGCACCAGTTCCGGGGTCCCTTGAATCATGTTTTGCACTATAACTTTTTATCTAAACAAGATAGAGCAACAAAATAGGCACCAAATTAAAGTGTTTTTCCTCTTTCTAACTTATACAATTATGATAGTCTTGGAACAAGAAATGGCACATTGGTACATACAAAGATTTCAGAAATATCACAAAATTCGTTTTCTCACACTCAAGGCAGACAAGGCGCCTTATTCATGACACAAATTTGAGATTAACATTTTGTCACAAGTCTAATCGATCAAGAAGTGAAAGCATTACATGATGATTAATTTCATAATGACATTTACACAGTCAGTTGTTGAGAGTTTGTTTCTTGAAGCTGTCAAAGCGGCGTCTGTTGAACTCCACAGCTTGAAGGAGATAGTCCCTTTGCTTGGCATCTGTTGTTATGACATTTGCAAAGTCGCTCATCATCTTGACACCACGTTCAGCAATGTCATTCACCGCTTTCAGATTCTTAACATAGTCCAACGCTTTTCTGTAGTCCTCATTCTGTGGCCAAGACGTGACAGGTTCCAGAAGCCACTCGGATCCAATGTTCAGTGTGTCCAGCAGGAAATGTGATTCTGGGCCAATGAGATCAACCAGGGTGGTCTTAGCTGTGACTCTCTGGAATAGAGGCTTTCCTGTTCTGAAGCTGTCTGGCTTCTCAGTGGCATGTAACTGGGCAGCAATGTCGTGCTTCAATGTGTCACTCAATCTACTGCTGAACAGGGCAAATGGCACGACTTCCTGCGTCAGGTACCATTTGTGGTTTTCCATCTTATTAAGTACTGCATCAGCAAGCTCTGGGTCAGTTTTCTTGTACTTCAACATGTCCTGGATTAGACTTAGATCATTCACGGGAGCATCTGCAGCAGACATTGACATCATCCATACAGGAGTGTAGAACAGCGCAAGGAAGGTGTTGAGTCTTTCCAGCTTTGATACAGTGTCTTCGTCGTACTCAAGTTGATCTGCAAACATCAGCATTTTCATGGAGTACAGGTTTCTGGCCATCCATCTGGCCTGATGAATGGCGCCTGGTCGACTCCAGTGAATACCTCGAGGAGGCGTTCCTCCAAGAACAATGACTGTCAGTTCAGCCATTTCCCTGTAGTCGGCTCTTGGAAGCCTTTCTGCTGTTAGAATGTCTTGGAGTATTTCTTCACTGTTCTTCTTCTTTTCCTTCAGCCATTTGCTGTTGATAGCCAGCATCTTTGGGTTTTCCTTGGACAAGTCCGTCCAAACATCCTTCAGATGCTCAAACCAGGGATTATCTGGCCCCTTCACCTTCCCAAACAGCTTCTCCCAAACTGCTCCTACTAGGATTTCCAGGATGTGATGTCGACAGGCCAGATAAAACACCTTTTTGTTCAGCATTTTCTCTAGCAGTTTGGCAGCTCCTCTGTGAACTCCACTGTTACTGGATGTAGTGTCAAAAACAAGGGCAGTAACATTATCCGTAAGTTCCCATGTCTCCAGTAAATCCATTGAAGCCTCAGCCTGAGCTGTGCCAGAAGAATTGTCGATGACAGGTACTCCCAATAACTTTCCTTCAGTGTATGAAGGTGACCAGACACTAGCACAGCTAAAGTCTCTGAGGTACTTCCAGGTTCACTGCCCAAGACATCTTGAGCAACTTTCCATCCCAGTGTAAGGCAGCGTACTGTGGGGGGTTTTCACAAAACTTGGACATGTGACTCTGGCTGATATTATACCTGGACAGCATTCTGTTGCGACGTGTTGTTGTGGTTGAGATGACGAAGTTATCCAGATCAGCCCCTCCAGCTTTCAAGGTGGCAGAAACCATGGCAGTAACTTGATTGTCTGATAAACCAAGACGATCAGCTGTATTGCAGATGACATCACATTCCATGACCTTCCTTGGAAACGTCAAAGTCTCACTAGTCACAGTGTCTTGATGGTGAGAACATCCAGGACGAGACTGATGGTAATCCATGTCCTCTGTGTTAGCGTCGTTGTCAGTTGAGTCACCCCAGGTAATGTCATCCACATGAACAACTGCCTCTTGTTCTGCTGCAGCTGTAAAATAGTACAACATGTTAAGACAGTAATTGTTAAGTACATGCTAAATATCGCAATGGAGTAAAACTTAAAACTTTTTGTGACGTTCAAAGTAATTAGTTTTACCTTGTTCTTGTCTATGCTGCAGTCTTTCATTCCTCGCTGCTTGCTGCAGGGATCTTGTCTCAAAAATCTTGTCATGACCAGACATATGACCTTTCCTCTCAGTCTTTTGGTCTTCGTAGAACCTGATATCCTCATCTTTCTTCTCTCTGGATAACAGTCTGTTGTTCTGTATTTCCTGGATTGCATCTGGAGCTCCTATATCGAACAGGCTGTCTAATTCCAGCACAAATGCTCCTCTTTTTCCTCCAGGGTTACTTGCTCTTCCTTTGCTTTTCACCAGAGCACGATGTTTCTCATGTAGTTTCATGAAGAGCTTCATTGCGTTGTACTTGGTCATTGTCTTGATCCTAGCCATCTGCCAGAATGGGATGATAGATTCAACTGTTTCATATGCAAGGTCTTGAACCATGGGCCTCCCTGCATTTTCCGGTAAATTCTGAAGATTAAGGAAATACTGGAACGCCTGTCTGTTGGTGGGAAGCTGGGAACCACTGATAAAAGCTGAAGGGTATCCAACCAGGAAAGTTTCAGTGAGAGATCTGGTAGATGGCCCAGTTGACACCTGCCTGTGGACAGTACGTGGAGGTTCTGAGATATCAACTGTGCGCCCACGGAGCTCCCTCAGCTCCTTGCTTAATGCCATTGTGAAGTTGTAACTTGTAGATGGTTTTCTAGATTCTGATTGAGTTTCTGTTGTTTCCTGAAAAGTGATAGATAATTATTATTATTATTATTATTATTATTATTATTAATTATTATTTATTTATTATTATTATTATTATATTATTATTTATTAATTTTATGCTCTTTCATTTGATACCTAATTTGTTGCTCTATCTTGTTTAGATCAAAAGTTAAAGTGCAAAACATAATTCAAGGGACCCCGGAATTGGCGCTTTGGCCGATTTCAAGGCAGAAAATTTAAAGCTCCATGCGGCAATGCTTCCCAACATCCTAGGTCAAAATAGTTGTGATTTTCGGCTTTTTCAGGTCAAAAAGCATGGGAAAATGTACAGAAACCTATGAAAATAAGAAAAAGTTGATTTTTGAACAGGATATAACATGACTGTCATGACTCGCTACCAGGTCAGTAAAACGAACTGAAGCAAGCAGCCCACCTCCCACCTGCATCTGAGCTTGGAGTATCGTGACGTGCTATCCAGATTCCTCCTCGCAGCTTCACCAAGAAACACCTGCACCTACAGTAACAAAGAAAGCTGGAACTACCACTAAGCAGTATCCTTAACGCTCAATACGCAATGACTTTTTCTAAATCAGTGAGAGTGTTTAAACGCAGCAGTAGTGCGATTAATTATGTGCTCTAGACAAATTACAAACGTACAGACTTCCCCAAACGTAATGTTATTTATTTGAATGTTGATGAGATGTCGAAAATTTTTGTGTTGATTGAGAAGTGGTCGGATGAGAATTATAAAGTACTAGTTACTGCGAGTGCAACAAGAATAACGATTAATGACACTCCCCTCATATTGTATTATTTGTACGTTAACTGTGAGTCGCAATACGCGTCAACCGTGCGTTGAAAAACGATTGGTGTGGAAATCTAATCTAAAAACCTTCAGTTAAAAACAATGTGAATAACGGACTAGTGCCTACTCGTTGCCGAGTCATCCTCGATAAACTGTTTGAAATAGCCGCCTTCCTCAACTTGAAACCTTTATTAAATGCGTGAGTTGATGACATGCGTTATTTTGACACCGTTCTCGAGCATGCCTATCCATTTTTAATTGTTAATTGACGATTTCATGAAGTGTAGAAATGAACAAGGTGAGAATGGATTGGAACTTAGAGAATATTTAGAAGGCACTTCCCTCGAGAAGTACCACTCGCTTTGGGACGCTGGTCTAGAGCGTTACAAACCATCCCTCGCCTTCACTATTCATCCACAGGAACTATTTCTTTATTTATGCTATCGCTACGATTTAGAAGATTCCCCTCACACATCAGTGTGTTCTGAACAGTTTTCAATTGAAAAACTGGTGAAAAGAGAATAAACACTCACTTGGAACTTTTCATGATAATATTATAATAACCGACCTGTGCACCCAAGTGGTTTTGAATCTATATGTTCAAAGATAAGGAATTATGAAAGTATTACGTCCAGTTGTAAAGTAGGAACAAAAATAATTCTAAATGATAAAATCTTAAATCCTAAAATCTATACTCTCTATACCGAGTATAGATTACCTCATACATTAAACGGAGCATTTCTAAAAAGAATTGATTATATTATACAAAGCAATGACAGTGTAACTATTTCCACGATTATTTGGGAGTTTACTATACTAATAAAAAATAATATCTTGACATGTTAATAAATATTGTATGCAACCGTGTTTCTATTTACTTCTCACTCATTTTTAAATTATGTCTATGTATGTGTCTTAAGATGATGGGAAGATTGAATTATTTTCTTAAGCACCGCTAATTTGTGTGTGTGTGTGTGTGTGTGTGTGTGTGTTGTGTTGTGACCTGGTTGGAAGTGGTCAACCAAATTGATTTGTAGGCGCAGGCGCGTCCGATAGTAACGGGCACACAGAAGCGTTCGGCATCATTCAATGGCATGTATTTTTCTTATTAATATCAGTGTTATGCCTAGTCAGTGTTGCCGGTGGTCACTATACATTTATAGTAGCATTGGGTCAGCGTGCTGTATTACATCAAGTGTTCTCTAAACCTTATACACTTAAAATTTTCTACTTTTTTATCTTTTAAAATGGTGGTCGCCAACGTTCATATTATGACGTCACATTTATTTTTTATTATTTTCCAGTTTAGGTTAGGTTACTATATATACAACTGACACTCCCCATGGCAGTGACATCCCTACCCATCTTCCCTCACTCCCCCATTACCCCCGTCTCCCTCGCACCAAATGCACCATACTACTATTACAATTAACCTGAATATTAAACGTAAGTAGTAAAGCCAATTAATTTTATATAAATATTAAAAATTATGTTTGAGCAGTAGTTTCTATCAGTCGACTAATTAACTTGTGCCAATCCAGTTTCAGCCCAAAAAAAAACTCGAAGTATACCCAAAACGATAGCTCTCACGATCGACCGATTGTCGATGATGATGATAATTTTAGGGGTTGTTTAACTTATTTCGTAACGTCTAAGGTCATGACGGAAGAGATCTACAGCTTCACGTGGGAAACGAACCATCTAAGAATCACTACATCATCTAAACGTAAAGGACGGTCGCCCATCCAAATATACCCAGACCCAATGTCGTTTGTTGTAGATGATGATATTGTCGATCCAGATGCAACTCCTTTTTTAATATGTCGCCAACCAAATAAATTTGGAGAGACCATACTGGATTGCACTTGTCTGTTCGTACGTCTGTTCGTCAGACTTTCGTGCCCAGGCTATAACTTTTCAACCGCTCTATTTAAATCGATGAAACTTCAAAACTTCACATATACCGTAATGGATGATCATAAGACGATGTGTTTTAAGCAAGATTCGGGTCCCTGCATCAGAGGTAAGGTCACAAATAGAGGTCAAAGGTAAAATGGAGGTCCGCGCGATAACTTCTGAACCACTCAACGTAAACTGATAAATCCTCATACGCAAGACAATGAGCAGCGAGCAAGAATCAGATTCTTGCACTAGAGGTCA
>JAJOZX010002665.1:20000-245000 GCA_023014485.1 Bathynomus jamesi | reverse complement strand
ATATATATATATATATATATATATATATATATATATATATATATATATATATATATATACAGGGTGTCCCAAAAAAACTATATACTCTTTATAGCATCATATATTTTATAATTTAAAAAACCAAACAATATATTGTTATAGCAATTGCCAATGAAAGGTAAATTAGTAATCTAAGTGATCAAAATGTTATAGCGAGTTGTTTGCATATAAAATTTAATTAACTACGCCAAGTGCTCAAAATGTTCTCCGGCGGCATGAATGCACATTTTGAGCACTTGGCGTAGTTAATTAAATTTTATATGCAAACAACTCGCTATAACATTTTGATCACTTAGATTACTAATTTACCTTTCATTGGCAATTGCTATAACAATATAGTGTTTGGTTTTTTTTTAATTATAAAATATATGATGCTATAAAGAGTATATAGTTTTTTTGGGACACCCTGTATATATATATATATATATATATATATATATATATATATATATATATAACTTATATATGCATGATAGAACCAAACTGTAAACGGCATATGAAAGCATAATTATTAAAGTTTTAAACATTACATTACAAATTTCTAGGCCTCAACATAATGGCCATCTTTCACGATACATCTTGCCCTCCATTAAGTTTACCATCGAAATGAAACAAAATTCAACTATTTCTTTTTTAGACATTCAGTTTATTAGAATTCCTAATAATGAACCTGCTTTTGCAGTCTTTAGGAAAGGCACCCATTCCAATGTAGTATACGTTCATTGGTTTTCGTACCATAGTTTATTCTTATGGGCTTGCTCCTGAGAGCCCTTATGATTTGTAGCCCTTCTTTTCTGGACTCTGAATTTTGTTATAGTAAAGATTCTTTTAAAAAATTGGGGGTATCCTCCTACTTTTATTGATAAAGCCTTTAGATCTGCCAAGAAGAAGCTCTATAACAATATTACTAGGGCTAAGAACTTTCGGGACGCCTTGGTGATCCCGTTCAATGTACAATCACTTCGGGACGTTGTTCCTCCCCAACTTAATCTCGTCTCACAGATTTCTATGTTCCACTCGTGGTCTATTACAAAAAAGTCGGTTATCTATTTTTTCCTCCAATTCCGGAGTGAATCTTATTCCTTGCAAAAATTGTTCGAAGAGCTCTATCGGCGAAACTATTGATTTTAAAAGACGCCTTTACCAGTACAAATATAATTTGAATACGGCAGATGAAAATTCGGTCATGCATAGACATCGCTTGGATAGGGAACATAATATTGAGATTAAGAATACTGACTCGCTTTTAAGTATTAGTAATAATGACAAACCTTAACTCAGCAAAACATTTATCATAAAAAATACTGATAATTTTAATATACGAGTAAAACATGGAACTTTCCAACTTGATTTTATGATCAATATTTGGCTTTCAAAGTCTTTTGTTTTACGAAATAATTTACGCCGGTTTGAGTTGCCTGAATCATGACGGCTTTTAGTAAATATCTTTGATTCTTTAAACTTTTGGGGGATTTTAATCGTTTCATTTAATTTTTATACGGTTATTGCGTTTTTAATCTCTCTCTCTCTCTCTCTCTCTCTCTCTCTCTCTCTTCCTCTATATATATATATATATATATATATATATATATATATATATATATAAGGTTTATTGGCAGACTATAGTTCATATGACAGATATTATTAATACAGGGTGTACATAAAGTCAGGATCTATTTTTGTGAAGCACTTGGAAATTATATGGAATTCAATCATAAAATGATAAAGTGGTAACATTTATTAAATAATTAGGAGTAGGATTCGACGTGACGCCCATCAGTATCCCTGCACAGCTCAAATCGTTCCGCAGCATTTCTAAACACATTCTGGAGCATTTGCGGGGTTATGTTATCTGCAGCAGTTCGTATACGTGTACGTAAGTTTTCAAGACTCGTAATCTTCGTCTGATAGACGTGCGATTTGATAAAGCCCCATGCAAAGAAATCTAAAGGGTTAAATCTGGTGATCTCGCTGGCCAAGGTCTTTTGTTGCTTCCGCGTCCGATCCAGCGATTTGGAAAACGTCCATTTAGATAATCCTGAACAATTTTGGCATAGTGACAAGGAGCACCATCATGTTGATAGACGACGGTACTAACAATCCTATCCCCAATCAGCTGAGGTTCAAGGAATTGCTGCAACATGTCCAGATAAATAAGCCCCGTAACTGTAGCTTCAGCAAAGAAAAAAGGACCATAAACCTTAGATTTTGTTAAACCCATCCAGACATTAACTTTAGGTGAGTCTCTTTCCCAATTTTGGACGAAATCATTCGGTCTTTCATCTGCCCAAATTCGACAGTTATGGCGATTTACTTTTCCACACGTATGGAAAGTGGCTTCATCACTAAAAAGAATGTTGTCCATTAAATTATCACTCCGGATTTGTTCTACGAGATCAGCATACACAGCACTTCGTCGAGGGAAATCTTCCTCATGTAAATCATGTAAAACCTGCAAATGATAGCTTTTCTTCTGCAAATGAACTTTCAGAATTTTGTGCACAGATGACGTCGGGAGGCCGAGTCTGTGTGATGCAGCACGAACGGACGTACGTGACTCCTCAGTGATAATTCCGCGTACTGCATTCACGGTAAGATCTGACATACACGGTCGTCCTTATCTTGCTTCATCATTTACAGATCCCGTTCGTTTAAATTTGTTCACCAATTTTCGTATTGTCTTGTCTATTGGCCCCGGCTTATGAAATCTCCTTCTAAACTTCTCTCTGATGTCATTGTATTTCTTTCCCTCGATTCGCCAAATTACTATTGCCACACGCTCTTCTGTATTCATTCTAAGGGCTTCTGAAAAGAAAAATAGAAAAAAATAATTATTTCACAAAAATAGATCCTGACTTTATGTACACCCTGTACAATGACAGTTCATATCCTAAGGATAGAAATATATACAATTGATTAGAAATAATACTGTAATGTCGAAGTTAAGTGGAGCTACAGACAGACGTTTTCGTACCAAGAATTCCATAGCTTAGAGCAGAGGTCGGGGAACATGGGTAAATTACCCCAAATGGGGTAAATTAAATTTTTGGGGGTAATGCGTGCGGTATAAGAGCCTCAGTCGTGTGTATGGTATCATGAAACGAAGAGGTACTTTTAGTGCTTGACACTTTGTGCTGATATCTTTTTCGTATATTTTATTTTATTTTGTTACATAAATGTGGCGTTATTCTAAATTTTAGAATATTACGAATTTACGTCCTGATTTTGATGTTGTATCAAAAATGAAACAGCATCATTTTTCCAAAACCTGAAGTGGAGATGTTTTGAATGAAATTCTTCAGTTCTTCAATCCTTTTTACTAATTTTGTTTGTGTGCTATTCTTATGCCAGCATGTGTGGCTTTTTTTATTTCTCCATAATAATGGATCCAATAAACATTTTTTGAATTTGAATTTTTGTATACCATATGCAACAATTTTAAGAGCAATTGGCTTGTTTTTGTTTACTTTGAAGTCTGGGGGTAATTTCATTTTACTCAAATAGATTTTTGGGTAATACCCAAAAAAGTTCCCCGACCCATGGCTTAGAGGATAAATGGCAGGACTCATGGATAGCGTGGATAATCGAGTTGGTTGATTTTTTAATTCTTTGCATTAGACTGTATTGAGCGCGTCTTGTTACCTCCCGGAAGCTCGGGACATTGTGGGTAGCAAACATTTGCGAAGCTGAGCATCTCGGGGGTAATTTATTTAAGAATCTAAAAGACCTGTTGTACAGCAAATTTAGAGTTCTGCCACAACCTTTTTTTATAAATCACCCAGAGTTGTTGTCCGTAAATATTACTGCAGAAAGTACGAAAGAGAGTGTCTTTAGCTTCACTTGTACAAAATCGAAAGTTCCTTATGGTCATATTCGCTTTAGCACACAGGCTTCGAGATTGTTTTCTTATATCCGAATCATCACTCAAGGAGCTGGTAATAGTTTGACCCAAATACTTAAACTCTTGTACTTCCTCAATTACTTCACCATTCATTTTAAACCTTATATCAGCTGGCTGATTACAGCTTTTAGGATGAAATTGCTTAACCTTAGTTTTTGTAATATTAAAAAGAATATCATGTTTCTGCGAATACACTTCGCAGACTTTTAGTAGCCGATCCAGACCTTTAACAGAGGGACTTATTAATACCATATCATCGGCATAAACTAAGTTATTTATCCTTGTGTTATCTATACAACATCCCACTGTTGCCTCATTAAGTGAAGCAATTAATCCATCAATATACACATTAAACAGCATAGGGGAGAGCAAGGAGCTTTGTCTCACCCCGAAAGAGGAGCCAAAACACTCGGATAGTACATTGCCCCACCTAACGGTGAAAGATTGGTGCGAATACCAAAATTTCAATACGTTTAATATGTACATGGGAACCTTCCTGTCTTCTAGTTTTTCAAATAAAATATTGTGGTTCACCCTATCATATGCCTTACTTAAGTCTAGGAAACAGTTATAAATAGTTGAATTACTGTCAATGTATTTAGATATTGTTTCTTTACGTACATAGATACACAGGTCAGTTCAGTGGGACCTTTTAAAACCAAACTGATTAGGAGATTTTCCATAGGAAATCATTTAATCGGAGTAACAAGAGTTTTTTCTAGTAGTTTCGAGAAGCAGGAAGCGTCAGCAATAGGCCTGTAATTATTGCTGGACAGAATGTCTCCGTACTTATTTTGACCAGGGGCAAGATATATACCCTCATGAACTCTGCAGGGATATAGCTATGAGCAAGCATGGCTGATAGGAGCAATGATATATGCAGACATACTACGTCATTGGCATATTTTAAGTGCTCATTCGATAAGTCATCTATCCCTGACGCAGAACCAGTCTTCAACTCTTTAATGCAAAGATAAGTCACTTAAACAGAGACAACAACCAGAAACACGCAGACAGACAAACAGCCAGGCACAAGAAAACCTACAAACTCGACACGACCATTACACCCTTCAATACAGACGAGACCACTAAGATCATCAAAAACATTAAGAATTCGAAAGATACTGGACCAGACAACATATCTAACATACACCTTAAATACTTGGGCCCATAGGGAATGCTAGCTCTCACAAATATCAGGACATATTCATACCAACACTGCATTATTCCTGACATATGGAAACAAGGTAAAATTATTACACTACTCAAACCCAACAAAAATCCAACAGAACCAGCTTCCTATAGACCCATTACTTTACTATTCACACCTTCCAAAGTAACAGAAAGACTGATCTTACAAATCACCAACCCACGCATACCACTATCGCCTACTCAACATGGATTCAGACATCACCACTCAACCACGACATTACTCACTAACCTCACGCAGCACATCATGGATGGCATCAACTCCAGACGACCAGCTCAACGTACACTATTAGCAACAATAGATATTAGTAAAGCATTTGATGCTATCCCACGCTTCCCTCTCATAAACAAAATACTCAACACAAACATGCACAAGAACACTAAAAGATGGCTAAGCAACTATCTTTCAGGAAGATACTCACATGTCACATTTAATGGCAAGTCATCCAAAAACAAGCTTTTTCCGAACGGGGTCCCTCAATGCTCTATTTCTCACCAACACTGTTCAACTTATACATGCATGACATTCTAACACCCATAGATAACAAGCTTACCTTATCATCATATGCAGATGACATCACTCTAACATCCATCCACAACAACATCGACACCGCTACAAATAACCTACAAACATACATAAATGGCATACAAGACTGGCTCACACACAATAGGCTCAAAGTAGCGCCCACAAAATCAACCATCACCTTGCTTACAAGCAATACAAAAGAACACCAGATAACTCCACAGCTTACACTAAACAACACCAACATTCCACACACTCACAGGACCAAAATACTTGGGGTCACATACAACACATCATTATCTTTTGCAAACCACATTCAGGACATTAAAAACAAATGTACGTCAAGACTTAACACGTTTAGGGTACTAACAGGCACAAACTTTGGACGCCAGCAGGAAACAACATCACTCATATACAAACAATATATTCGATCAGTTATGGACTATGCTAGCCCATGCTGGGCACCCATTATCTCAAACACACACATAAACATCTTACAGACAATACAAAACAACGCACTTCGTATCATTACAGGATGTACTCAAACAACACCAATAGAACACCTGCACACAGAAACAAAAATACTGAAAGTTAGGGAACATTTGGATATGAGGGGAACACAATTCATGGCAGCAGCGACAACTAACCCATAACATCCTTGCCACTACATGTACAATCATGCACCGACAGACACCTCGCACCATTAAGGTAACACCAGAGAGACATTATAACCAAATACTCCATTCCATACCACACCCCACAGACATCACACAGTACAGAAAACACATACACACACACCTAACCCACAAAGCACTGACACGACTCGGTCCGAATGCGGTCCTAGGTGCGAAGCCACCACCCATTAACAGGTCAGAGATCAGCCTGAGCAGATCGGATCGAGTTAACTTAGCACGATTCCGATGTGGACATCACCCTAACTTACGGACATATAAACACAGACTAGACAACTCCACAGACGACACCTGCCACCTGTGCCAGGACACACCACAAACAAATGAACACATTATGACAGACTGTACCGCTCTAGCACAACAACGAACACAACACAACATCACTAGTGCGCTGAACCTCTGGTCCATTCCAGAGAGGGCGATCGGTTACCTGCGTGCCGCCGGCTTGCTCGATGAGGGTGGGCTGATCGGCTAAACAACAACAACAACAACAACTTTTTAATTAACCACTTTACTTCAGAAAATGATATCAAAGTATTTTCCCTTATCCCTCCCACAGTCGTTTCGCTGCAATCTATCTTAAGATTATCCCTACTCACACTGTTTAGAATGTTAGAGTAGTGGTTTTTCCACAGCTTTGTAATTTCATCCTCCCCCGACACCCCATCGATTGTCGGAGGGAGGACATTTTTTACACCCGTTTAATTCTTAACAAATTTCCAGAATTTGTTATTATCGTTATTTATGCGAGCTTCACAGGCTTTTGATGCTCGAATAGACTCTTCTTCCTGTTTACATCGCCTTATACTGATCCCTACTTCTACACATATTCATGTATACAGATCCTAATCTGGGTCTACCATGAAAGCACCACAAATCATAGGCGTCTTTCGATTCCCTCTTCAGGGGGGCAATAAAATCATTCCATCCAGGAATAATCTTAGTATGATAGTTGTAAGATTTAATCAGCTTCCCTTAACAGGGATATTATCTTACTATAATATCTATCTATGAGTTTACAGGGAGAATCATTTGAGCAAGGATTACTACAGGCAAGATGCAAAATTTCTAAATTATTAAAGAGGTGACTTGTTCTGTCTTTGTATTCTATTCTGTGTTGCATATTAACATTGGACCAATCGACGCGATTATTCTTACCTATTGAGTTCTTGTTAAGTCGTGTTGCGCATAAATTGGTAAAGTTAATGAATATTTTTAATGGTGTATGATCAGAAAGAAGGAAATCCTGCAGCATATGAACTCTAACAATTCGATCCTTTAGATTATTACTAGTGAGACAATGATCAATCCACCTGGTGGTACCACTCATATCACTAACGTATGTAAAATTACCACTGGTTACCCCTAATACATCTACATCACTTATACTTAAATTGGCCGACTCGCACATGTTATCCAATTCTACAAAGAATTCCGAGTTCACATGCGCGTTAAAAAAAAAAATATATATATATATATGAAAAATATTTCACGAAAGTAGCACGTGAAAAATATTATGATGAATAAAACCACGAAGGAAAGGAAACACAGAATGGTGGTCAAGCGCTTTCGTCTAATGACATCCTCAGGAACACTGAAGTAAATAAAGAGTTCAATACTATATAGAGGTTACAAAAAAAAAATATGTATATATATATATATAAATATAGAAATAAAAATTGTGGGAGGAGCATACAAATTTGTACGGAAAACTACCAATTTTAGTACTTTGCCCGAATTCAGCACAAGCTCAAATGGATTGTTTACAACCAATTTTATAGTTAATGCCTGAATGATATATAGGTCACAAAAAATATAAAAAATATATATAAAAATATATTGAAAAACAAAAATTGTAATAGGAGCATACAAATTTATAAGGGAAAACTACCCAAGTTTTAGCACTCTGCCTTTCTTGTCTAAACCTGTTCTGAACGAATTCAACATAAGAACAAATGGATTGTTTACAACCAATTTTATAGATAAGGCCTGAATGATATATAGGTAAAAAAAAACACCTAAATTGAAAAATAAAAATTGTAAGAGAAGCATACAAATTTATAAGGAAACACTACCAAAGTTTTAGCACTCTACCCTTCTTGTCTAAATCCGTTCTGAACGAATTCAAAACAAAGGAATCGAGTTGAAAAAGACCTTTGCTCATGTTAAAGTTATTTGTAAGTTGGATAATAGCAGACTCAAGAATATTTCTATTAACAATGTTGCTAGAGTGAAACAAAACTGAAGCATTATTCCAATCAATAGTGGGATAACTCTGACAAATGGACAAAAAGGGCACTGGACGACTGTCCCGTTCTAACGGAATATTGATGCTGTTTTACACGCGTGTGCAAATCCTTTCCCGTCTGACCAATGTAAAAGGAATCACATTGTTTACAACCAATTTTATAGATAATGCCTGAATTATTGGTAGGGCTATTTTTACTATGATATTTTTCACAATATTGTTATATGAAAATACTACATTAATATCCAAAAGTTTAAGTACATTAGCAATGCCTAAAAAGCCTGGGAAAAATGGAAGTACTAAAATATTCTTTGACAAAGTGCGAGTGTTATTATTCACAGATAGAAGGTTCGTTTTGCCTTGTTGATAGCGAGTATTATCAACAGGTTTTTGGGATGGCCATGGGCAACCCCTGTCGCCCCTCCTCTCCAATATTTATATGGAGTTTTTCGAAATTACTTACATTCCGAGAATCCTGGGGGTTGGCATCCCATGGTTGCCGTACGTCGACGATATTTTGTGTATCTGGCCCATGAATCGTGACCTGGATGACTTCCTCCTTCAGTTAAATAATGAAGTCCCCTCCATTAAGTTTACTTTAGAAGTGGAACAAGACAACTCAATCCCGTTTTTGGATGTGCGTGTACATAGGGAAAGCCCAGGTTTTAAGTTTAGTATCTATCGGAAAAAAAAAACACTTTGTCCTATGTACACTTTTACTCGGGACATGACACCCCCTTTAAGAAGGCCATATTTTCTTCAATGTTTCTCCGCGCTCTTAGGATCGCCAGTCCGGAATACATCGATGCCGAATTGGAAAAAACCAACGGTATTGGAAGTGATCTGTGCTACCCACCTGCGTTTATGGAATCTTGTCTTAACAAGGCAAAACGAACCTTCTATCGTGTGAATAATAACACTCGCACTTTGTCAAAGAATATTTTAGTACTTCCACTTTTCCCAGGCTTTTTAGGCATTGCTAATGTACTTAAACTTTTGGATATTAATGTAGTATTTTCATATAACAATATTGTGAAAAATATCATAGTAAAAAATAACCCTACCAATAATTCAGGGATTATCTATAAAATTGGTTGTAAACAATGTGATTCCTTTTACATTGGTCAGACGGGAAAGGATTTGCACACGCGTGTAAAACAGCATCAATATTCCGTTAGAACGGGACAGTCGTCCAGTGCCCTTTTTGGCCATTTGTCAGAGTTATCCCACTATTGATTGGAATAATGCTTCAGTTTTGTTTCACTCTAGCAACATTGTTAATAGAAATATTCTTGAGTCTGCTATTATCCAACTTACAAATAACTTTAACATGAGCAAAGGTCTTTTTCAACTCGATCCCGTTGTTTTGAATTTATTCAGAACAGATTTAGACAAGAAGGGTAGAGTGCTAAAACTTTGGTAGTGTTTCCTTATAAATTTGTATGCTTCTCTTACAATTTTTATTTTTCAATTTAGTTTTTTTTTTTTTGTGACCTATATATCATTCAGGCCTTATCTATAAAATTGATTGTAAACAATCCATTTGATTTTGTGTTGAATTCGTTCAGAACGGATTTAGACAAGAAGGGCAGAGTGCTAAAACTTGGGTAGTTTTCCCTTATAAATTTGTATGCTCTCTTACAATTTTATTTTTCAATTTATTTTTATATATATATTTTTTTATATTTTTTGTGACCTATATATCATTCAGGCATTAACTATAAAATTGTTGTAAACAATCCATTTGATCTGTTGAATTCGGGCAAAGTGCTAAAATTGGTAGTTTTCCTTACAAATTTGTATGCTCCTCCCACAATTTTTATTTCTATATTTATATATATATATATATATATTTTTTTTTTGTAACCTGTATATAGTCTTGAACCCTTTATTTATTTCAGTTCCTGAGGATGTCATTAGACGAAAGCGCTTGAGCACCATTCTGTGTTTCCTTTCCTTCGTGGTTTAATCCATATATATATATATATATATATATATATATATATATATATATATATATATATATACTGTATTACTGGTTTATTTACCACACTAGACGGAAAAAAGAATTCGGACTTTTTTAGAGATAATTTCCGGAGGTCGGATATTTAATTATGCACAGTTTAATTTAGCTCCGAATACTAAATCCGGACTCATATTTTTAACTAAACAACTTCTTCAGAGTAAATGGCGGAGGGACTGCAGAGATCACTGATAAAGAGGGTTAAGCGCCTGGCTTCTTCCCTTTACACTGGTTTGATGGAGAAAAGAAATGGTTTTTGTAGTCTTCCTTACTTCCTTTTTCACGTACCCACGACATACTTGTATACATTCATCTCACCTGAAATAGTTCTGAGTCAGGTGATTCAGGTAACTCAGGTTCTGAGTCAGGTGTAAACGTCTCGTTTTCTCTCAAAATTTTGAGTTTTATTAGACATCAATTAATTTCCTATTCCTTCGGTATCTGATTAAGGAGTGTTTGTCTTTCTGAAGAAAAACTGTTCTTTCCTTATGCATAGAGGTTTTCCCACGTCTGTAGACTTAAATTTAGGAAAGCCGCACTCTCTTTAGATCAGGGTTTACTCTGAGGTTGCGTATGCAAATGATTCATATATTCCATACATGATCCGATGCCTTGACTATTAGATAAAAAACTTTTGTTCTTTTGGCCCAGCTTGCATAAACCTAGTTTCGATAACCTTCATATATCCTATTATAGGAATATCTCGTTAACGTAGACATTCACAAATGTTTGGTGAGCTCGCTATATGCGCTACATTTCGACTAGCACTTTTCCAAGAGCTTGTAACAGATTGTCGTTGTTCTGTATCAATTATGGCGAACAAAATCTTGTAGATCTGCATCTGTGATAATTCTCGTTGAATTTGTTGTTATAATTCAAATACTCTCAATCGTTTTTGTAGTTGTGAGTTCAAGTATTTTTTAGTCCAAGTATTTTATTTATTGCCTATTTTTTGCCTATTTTATTTATTTATTTTTTTAATTTATCGCATTTCGACCCTTAAACTTATATCATATATGGCTTATAGTAACTTATGGTAATGTCACAAGTTGAAGGATTTTATTGGGCCTTACCCTCTCTTTTACCGAGCTACTTTCTGCAGACTCACCATGAAAAGTAACGCAATTCTGTTAAAATCTGTAAGTTAGTAATAGACTTGAGATTTTAGAAATAACATGTCATGAAGAAACTAACCCGGAAGTTATGCTGTAAACTTGGAGTAGATAGACTTTAATAAAAGGTATGGTAGGTCCTGCTCAATAGACATCATTATTTTGTGAATCAACTTATATAACAGAACAAAACAATAACTCAAAGTGATTAAAAAGAAAACAGTTCCACGAATAAAATTGTTACATCATTCATAAAACTTCATAATTCCTTACAAACATAATTTTTGGATTTTCAAATTTTACTGTTGTAAGTTGGCTATACGTTGGAAATCTTAGAAGGTTCAAACCAAATAAAGAAAAATCCTTAATTCATTATTTTTAGTCTGGTATTCTCTTTTCATACGAGGAGAAGGGCTTCTTTTAATGTGCAGCTCTACACAATCTGTGCAGTTCTGAAAAGAAAGTGCACTTCCAATAAAAATAGTGTGCAGTTCTAAAATATAGGTGTTTATAGTAATCAGGGGCGTACCTAAAGTATGTGGCACCCGGGGCGGATCCTTCCTTTGGCACCCCCCATTAATAATTTTGAAATTTAAACACAGAAAAATATATTATGTTTGCAAGTAGATTTTTAAACAGTCCAGTACTGTCATAAGCAAATTGGAAATAAGAAAAATGCAGGGCATTAAAAATTCGGTGAACAGGTAATACTGCATTTTATTTTATACAAAAAATACAGGAAATCCAGTCTCATCGATCAGCCTATTCTTCAAAGATAGAGAAGATTCACAGTCTCTGCTTTCGAGCCTTAATTTCTGCAAATTGATCAATGACCTCATCAAAATTCACCTTCTTTGCATATTCATGTTCAATTGAAAGTAAAGCCAGATTCGTCAATCTTGTCTGACTCATGGTCGAACGAAAGAAATTTTTTATCAATTTCAATTTGGAAAAACTTCTTTCGCATGAAGCAATAGACATACAGACAGTCAAAAAGAATCTCAAACACAGCGATAAGCTTGGCAAAGATTCACAAAAATCCCATTTCACAATAAACTCCAGAAACTGCAATGCTGTCCATTTCTTTGCCTCTTCAACGCTGATTTTGGCAGCTTCCAAATGCCTCCGAAGTCGTCCAATTTCCACACTGATATCTTCATCAGAGAATTCATCGAAAATCTGAATCAAATTTGGAATATACTTCCGAAGTTCTTCTTCTGTTGCAACAGCCAAAGTGTTTGGCTGAATAACAGCGAAGATTGACAGAATTTGATCCATTGCCTTAGAACGAATCTCCAATTCTTGATGAAAGCGATCAAGACATTCAAACATAGCCCTTTTTACTTCCTCTGGCAATGTGAGACCAGCATCCTTTGCCATCTCTCCTGGCATCCTTTTTCGGAGCTTTACTCTCCCTCTTCTCTCCATAGAAATGTCCATTTCCTCACACTTTGTAATTGCATAATGAATGGCCCTCTCCACAATTTCATTGCGCTGATCTTCAAGAAACAGTTTTAGATCTTGGAGCTTCACAATGTACTTTTCAAGGCTGATTCCAACTGTTTGCAAATACTTTTGTGTGAGATTAATTTCTTCCAGGACTTCACACCAGAAAGAAAGGTAACTCAAAAAAGAGAAATCACATAGCAGACAGCAAAATCTGAGCTGATCCTCTTGTGTCCACACTTTCTTTGGGATCGCACAGTACTTCAAGGGTTGAGGTCAGCTTTTCAAAATTTGCCTTCACTGGTTTCACAGCGTTATAATGAGCACTCCATCTTGTCTGGGAAAGTCTTTTGACTGTCATGCCTACATTCTCCATCAGCACTCCCCATCGATGAGTTGAGACTGAAAAGAAGTAATAGACTCTCTCCAAGGTTCCAAAAAAAGTCACACATGAAGAAACGCTTCCAAATGAGTGCACTCCGCAAAGGTTCAGAGAATGATTTGCACAAGGCACAAACAAAGCCTTGGGATTAATCTCTCTGATCTTTGACTGAACACCACCATAAATCCCAGCCATAGTTGCAGCGTTGTCATATCCTTGACCACGGCACAGGTTTATGTCCAGTCCATCTCTCTCCAGATGTCTCAGGATATCCCCTGTGAGCTCAGCAGCAGTCTTTCCGGCAATAGGGAAGAAGCCCAAGAATGACCTTTACTTCAACTTTGTCACATTCAATATGGACGTATCTGATCACTTCCCACATCTGATCAGTGTGGGACACATCAGGAATGCTGTCAAAAAGAATCCCAAAATACTTTGCTTTCTTGATATCAGCCACTATTTTCTCTTTGACGTAATTCCCCAAAAGGCAAATGAACTCATTCTGAATCTTTGGAGGTAAATACGACGCCACTCTCCTCCCAGATGGAATAGAATGCTTAATCCTTACAAAATGTTCTTTCAAAACTGGATCATAATTTGACAGCAACTTTACCAATTCCATGAAGTTTCCTTTGTTTGCTGATGGCATGTCCTCTTTGTGACCACGACTATAAATAACATCACGACGATGCATTTATTATAACATCAGGACGATGCATTTACCGGGTATTATAACATCACGACGATGCATTTATAAACACTTAAACATCACTATGATACCACATTGTAAAAAATTACTGGACACTAGTATAAGTACCAAGATATTGTTATAAACACCAGCACTTTATGCTTTATCATAATTATTTAATGAAACATACCTCATGTATGTGGAGTCACAGTGTCAAGTGAACAAGACTTGAAATGTCAGTTGCAGCCAGCTGGCTATGTTCAACAAACTGATGACTAAAACGTCAACAAACGTTCGCCTTTCGATGTAATTTTTATCAAATACTTAATTTTTCTTTTGTAAATTTTGTGTTGCCAATAAAAATAAAAATTTATTTTATAGTGGAAATTAACATTAAGCTGTTGTAATAGTTTGAAATTTTTTTAATTTTTTTTTTACTTTGGCGAATTTTTCATTGGTTTGAAAACTTGTACTGGTATTTTAACTCTCCCGATGGTAACCCCCTCCTGGCTGTCACCCGGGCGGACCGCCTCCCTCGCCCCCCTTAGTACGCCACTGATAGTAATTATATATAATTATATTATTTATATACTATATATACTGATATATAGTAGTAAGTATATATAATTATGTATAATTATACTATATACTGTATATACTATATATACACATAAATTCTAGTTCTAAAACTACAGTTCTGAATTTTTCTTAAAAGAAGCCCTGGAGAAAATTGAGTTGCTGCCACTGCTACTGTTAGAATTCTCAAAGATTTCGTATTAAGAATTAATATGAAGTTATTATAATACTAGCTGGACAATATAATAACTTTATTTTGAATTAATGTCATTGGTATTTAAGGTAAAGATGGTAAAATAGGGAAAAAGGATTTTGTTTTCTTCTGACCATCATAGATCTTAACAATGTGTTTACTTCTCGGGTTCTCGTGCTCTCTGGTAATCATGTTGCCTACACCCTCGGGAATTTTAAAGGTAGTGTCCTATAGTTTTCCTGGCTTCTTCGTATAATTGTGTTTCACATCACTTTAAAGTTAGTTAATCATTACTTTAAATTTGAAAGTTGTTAAGATGTGTAAACAGATGCTGCACGAACAGCAACCGCTGCTCTATTTCTAATTTGGAACTCTTGACTGGCTTGTTCATATTTTCCACATATCTTCCACACCTGATGTAATCTAAATTTGTAACAGCCATAGCTGAAGTAATCTCGACTTGTAACATCCACAACTGATGTAATCTCAATTTGTAATACCCACCACCGATGCAATCTTAATTTGTATATAACTTCCGCAAGCGTAAGCGTAGGAGGCGGGAAATCAGGGGGGTCAATTGACCCCTCAAATTCAGCCCGACTGAATTTTTTCGGGCAATTACACCCGAAAATTCAGGCAAAATCCCGGTACACATATTTTCAATCACCACGATTTCACCCGAAACTTTTTATGATTTTTATATAAGATATCATCTCTTTGCTTTGCCCGAAATGTATATCTTCAGATCTTGAACTATGCAATATTTGCTTATAGAAAGGAAAACCTGTCGCGAAACGGCACTGTTTAAGTACCCCATTTGATATAACCTGTTAAACTTATTCTATTGTTGTAACTTGTTTGGTGTTCAGCCTTTGTACAGTTTTGTATACCTACAAATAATGTTTAATAAAAATAGGACTTAAAAATAGATTTTCAGTTTCGCTTATTTTTTTCAGGCAAAACTTGCTTGCTCCCCCTGGACAAAATCGGGCCCCAACGCCTATGTCCGCGAGTGATGTAATCTCAGTTTCAGCCAGCTTCTCTTCTTCAGTCTTCCTTAGAAAGGGATTTCCTCTCTCTCTTAATATTTTGTCAGGACTCTGAGACAATGAAAATTGACTCGTATTGTATTTTGATGGCTCTCATATTTATTCTGAATCATCCGCTAATGAGTTGTACAATCCTCTAATCATTATACCCTCTTCTCTTCACACTAGAAAATATATTGGGTTTTCAGATAACAAATCGGTTGATTCTCTTTTCATTTTAATTGTACTCGTTCAATTTGTTTTTTGCACATCAAAATTATCAGTTTTTAGATTTGACACTATTTTCTTTTACATTTTCATTGTAACTGTATTCCCTTGGTGCCAAAAAGTCGATACATAAAATATGTGTTTCTCTTTCGAATTTGTTGTTTCTAGGACATTATTATTATTATATTTAATTTTTATGCTAAAGAGACCAAAGTACAGTATTTCTTCTTATAGTTCCTTCCACGAAATATCTAATCGCAATGGATTGTATTCTATTAATTGAATGGCTCTCCAGTTTGTGAAATTCTCATTAAAATTTATTTTAGCTTTTTGAACAATTTTATCCTAGTATGATCACGGATTATGGAGGGTGGTTTTATTATGATAGGGATTAGGATGCTACTGCTTATGAATTTAACATGTAAACAATAAAATTTGTTCTGTTGTTGTTATTCACACTTCTTGTACCGATATAAACAGCTTGTGATAACCAACAACGTATTTATTTGGTTGTTTTCGACCGCTTTGACCCTCTACCTTCGTTTCTTGTACATTTGTACCACCTCTACCTCGTTCCACATTTCTAGCTGTTCCGTGTACTTAAGGAATGGAAAATTGAAATCTCCACACATTATGATATTACAGCTACTGTCTGATGTTTCGTGAAATGTTTTTTCGTCAGAATTTCTAACTGATATTTCACAATTTTCTTTTTGTTATTTAATATGGTGCTAATTTTTTATTATAGTATACTTATTTTATGGTCACCATAATATATATATATATATATATATATATATATATATATATATATATATATATATATATATATATATATATATATATATATATATATATATATATATATATATACAGTATATTACACATATTTTTATTTGAAGACTGAAGGACGACTACATGGGAACTATGATATATTCATTTTCTCAACGAAAAAATAAGAATCTCGACACTCGCGATATTTGCGTTCGTTACAATCCAACTAAAACTAATCTGACTTTACCTAGCATAGCATAACCTATAACGGAACCTAACCTAACCTAACAATTGATGGTAGATCAAAATCTGACATGTTAATCTTAGTAAATATTGAGATTTTTTGTTTGTTGACAAAGTGTGTAAATGTCCATTTGAAGTCGTGAATAGAATTTTAAAACACCATTTTCATTTACAGCGGCGGAGGCATGTACAGTATGTGTGTGTGTGTGTGTGTGTGTGTGTGTGTGTGTGTGTAGCTATTTAGGCAATTTTTTGTTCAATTAAAAATTTTCCTTGTTCACCGTTCCATCGTTTTCAGTCGATTACCGTCTCCTGTATAACTCCGCCCTTTCATTCGCACCCCTTTCCATTTGTTACAATATCTGATCATTTTTATTATGAGGGCAGCATGGTTTTAGCTTTTAATGGCTAATAGCTCACCTCTGCGTTTATAAGATTAAGTGTAGTTTAATATGTAAAGCATAATGTAAATGGAATGAATAAAATCCAATGACACTTTAACTAAAATATATCTCGAGATTATGCACTTTTTAATATATATATATATATATATATATATATAATATATATATATATATATATATATATATATATGAAACCTCGATTAAAAAATACTAATAAAAATCTAGGATTAAGTGTACATTACTCTATTGCTCATATCTCGTGGCTAACTATCAATTCTTTGTGCTGTAATGGTATCATATCTACAATAATGATTTGGTATTTGTTTCATATATATATAATAATAAAAATCATAACAAGATTTATACAGTATATAAGTATATACTGTTCTGTATTTCCACTTTTAGTTCGTTTGTGTATTAATCATAATTTAAACGTGACTTGTATGCATGTATTTTATCTCTAATCCGAGAGCCCAGGAAAGCCTGAATCTTGAGGGCCAAATAAAATAAAATAAATAGTCCAATCGACACTTACTTATTTTATGTTAAATTATTATAAGCACAAAAATTGTAGAATTTTAATATTTTATAAATGGGGAAATGGTCATAACGAATATACAGGGTGTGTATAAAGTAACGCAAGTTATGACAAATCTGATTTGAACTGGTTTAAACTACAGTAGTTTCAACTTGTTTGTTAATTAGTCAAAACATTTCCAACATCTATTGTAAACCTTACCATCGAATATACAGTTGTTATAAAGTACATGTAAAATATTACTTGTCCATGTTCACATGCGTTAATATAATTCAAATGGGATTTGTCTCTTCACTCGCGTTACTTTATATACACCCTGTATTTTTCCTTCATATAGCCTATTTAAAAAACTTAAGGTTTTACAACATCTCTGAACGCTTGCCGATTTTCAGTTTCGTGTGTCCAGCACTGAGTGCGGTGACTACATATCCCATAAATCTTTTCTCCCCAATCTATAGCTGACATCGTAAACTTACAGTTCAAAACAAACGCATATTTTATAATATCAATTGTTAGTTCATTTAACCAAGTCTCTCTCTATCCCTCATTAATTTTTATGGACAGTTTCCCTGTTTATTTTTTCTCAAGATTCTTGTTCGATCGTAGACTGGCTCTCTTCAAACGTCAAATTCTAGAGTAAAAGTCTTTTAGGTCCGGCTCAAGTCACGACCTTACTTGCGCTCCGATTGGTTAATTTTCATGCGGGTTCTTACCAATTAAAAGGTCAGATGCGTTATATCGCTCCACCATACTCGGCGGACTGGTATGTTATAGGCATATAACGGAAAGAACCGCCCAATTAGGTTGTTCCTGAACTCTAAAATCCCCGCCTCCCAAAGTTATTTAGCCTCGAGCGCAAAGGCTTTTTCGAGGTTCTTGTCATTCCTATGGCCCTCGAGCCAAAATCGTCCTTCGGGCGTCGTGATCTATTCTCGCGATTCTACGCCCTTCGAACGAGGCCACCCTGGCACAGGTGGCTCTCTTCTTGTTAATCCGTCACCCCTCTGCCATGCCAAGGCTACGCCTTGGGCAACCGTTCGTGAAGCTTTGTGAAACCCGAGTGACACTACCTCGCCCGGATAAATATTATTTTTTCTAAGTGACTTTTAGCGGAAATAGCTACAGTAACTCGTGAAATTTATCAAGAATGGTCGTAAATTAACTCAGATTAATGTTATTGAATGTGCCTCTCTCCGTTTTTTCTGTATTTTTTATAAAGAATATTCTATAGCTGTTCTTCGTGTATCAAAAGAAAGAGAAAAAATAACGTTCACTTCGTATCACCAAAATGTTCCATTTAACTGAAACTTTTCTATGTGATTGCAATTAATTTGTTGCCTTGTATTCATTACTTCAATGGACTTAATTTAAGTAAACATTAAGAAATACGTTGTATTTTGTTCTATCTTGGACTATACGCATAAAAAAGAAAGTTAACTCTAATTGCAAATTACGGACTCGACGTCTCCTGCAACAACCGACTGAATGGGACCATCAAAAATTTCCTGAGTCCTTAGTGATCATCCCTATAAATATCGTGCGGCAGGTAAGACTGTGCGACATAAATAAAAGAAAAGAATTATTCTGTGTGTGTGTGTGTGTGTGTGTGTGTGTGTGTGTGTGTGTGGTGTGTGTGTGTGTGTGTGAGAGAGAGAGAGAGAGAGAGAATTAAGGCAACTGAAACCTTTAATGTTTATTATAAAAAAGTTAAAAGAAAAAATACTTTTGAGGAATCGTAAAATTTTTATTTTTTTGTTTTTTCGTCTTTGTTCATTAATATTGAATCTCAGAAAAATTAATCTTGGGCACTAGGCTGATTCTCTCTCTCTCTCTCTCTCTCTCTCTCTCTCAGCACTGCACTCTCACATCGTCCCAGACGTCTTCAGTCCACTGCTCGTTCTCTCCACGCTGGTCTCAAGTCTAATTTACTAAAACGCGCTTCTCTTACCTGTGAGCCTACGCAGGGGGGCCAAGAAAAGGGGGGGGCCTGGATCTCCCTTCCTGCCCCATCCTCTCCCTCTTTCCCTTCCTTCCTTCCTTCCTTCTGGCCCCTTACAGTAATCTTTAAACAGGTGAAGTTGGCATTTCCTACATTATTTGCGCGTTTTTTTCCTCTCTCTCTCCTCTCTCTCTCTCTCTCTCTCTGGTGCTCGGTTTTTTATTTGTTTTGATGTTTTATTCGTCCGAGGTGGTCACTACATTAGAGGGATGGGTTTAATCTTGTTTATTGTTTGTAGAGTTCATTTGCTTGATTAAAAGTTGCCTCTAGTCCGTTTTCAAGTTCGGCTCTCTCTCTCTCTCTCTCCTCTCTCTCTCTCTCTCTCTCTAATTCATCTAATAAGTGATTTTACATTACACGTCAATATATATATATAAAGTTTGAGAAGCCCTATATATGAATAATGAATATAACATGAAAAATTTTCATGAACGTATATATATATATATATATATATATATATAATATATATATAATATATATATATGATGTGCTTGCTTGTTATATACTATATACTGCACTAATGCATAATAAACACAATGTTTGTGGGACATCAGCTTTCCATTGTTGCAAAGTGATGCAGCTCTGATATTATTTACAGAAACCTTTATATAAACGATTCATACTATGACAAAAGATATTTTTATGGACTATTGTATAATATATATAATATTATATATATATATATATATATATATATATATATATCGGGTAACCTATAGGTTCTACATGTGATCAGTTTATTTTCTGTTTAATTTTCAGTTATAAATTCATTTGTTGTTTTATGTAACACACACACACACACACACACACACACACACACACATATATATATATATATTATCCCTTTACTTATAGTCGCCATTATACGTGTTTCCTTTATAGGTTTAAGTTGCGGCTCGTCGTATTCTTTATTCAGTGATTCTCCCCTGGCGAAGACTCACTCACAGGCTCCATTACCGTATTGCTTTGTCTGTTCTCAAGGCGCAAACCTCACTTACGACTCTTTCCGCTGCCCGAACAGGTCCTGTAGGAGTCGCAGAAGGAACACGCGTACTTGCAGCAGGGAGACAAAGAGGCGCGGAGTGAAAGGGAGACAGTGAGGTGTAAAGAGAGATAGGGAGATTGCGCAATAGATAAGTAGAGAGAGTATATATATATATGCGGGGGATAGAATCTAAATACATGGGTGCTGCCAGAAAACGGGAATCAAATTAACTGGGTAGGTAGGTAGTACTCCTCACTGTACTACTGCTTTTAAAGAGTTCGTGTATATCTCTGTGTGTGAGAGTGTGAAAGAGAGAGACGTAGAGAGAGAGGTAAATAAATAAAAGAATAAAGCAAATGTGAAAACAAAACAAGGAGGATAATGGGGAAATACTTAAAAAAAATCTCATTAATGCACAATTAAATTACATTCCCATTAAAAATCCATAAATGTTCCCTCGAAGCTTCAAATGACGTATCGCGACACTCAATCATGCGCTTCAGACTGACTTTTGATAACCTCTTGACTGTATTTGACTGTAAATTCTCTGACGTCACTGCATTGCCGCATGAACAGAGAGAGAGAGAAGAGGTTATCTACTGCGTATAAAAGAGCTTTATGGCGAAGCATTGTGCAGCGAGGATGTGAACTTAAAAAAAAATAATTCGGAAATTTAATAGAAAAACAGTCTCTGTGTACAATTTACGTTCACGCTTCATTGTATTAAAATTCGACTGCGTATATAAATATTTCTTTATACATAAACGAACATTAAAAAAGGCATTCAAATTCATATACTGTATGTTTAACCCTTTCCCTCCGGCGTAACTAAATATAGTCGGGCCTAAATATGAAGTACGCCGTACGTTATTATAGTGTGGAATGGGTCAACAAATTAATTAATATACGCAAAGCTTCTGTTTCATAGATGATAGCAGTAGTTACAGAAACGATATAAATGGGGGAAGAGAAGCATTACAAAGCAACGGTTTAAAATCTAGAATTAATTATATTTTAGAAAACTGTGTTTTGTAATAGTTAATCATTCGACTGCGCCTAATTATCGTAACTAATTGACAGTGGCTCACACACACACACACACACACTCACACACACATATATATATATATATTAGAGGTAAATAAGGCATTACACAAAAGACTAATTACATCTCTACATCATTTACATTATTCACAAAAGCGGAAACTTCTCTTCTGCGTTGCCGAGCACAATATTCGGCGAGTATCATTCGGGCCGAGTGGCGATGGCGGCATTTAGAGAATTGTTTTAAGCCTTTGTTTTCGCCGAGTCGAGTTCTTTACAGGTTGCATTTTCTCAAGAGCCAATTAAAAAGAGAGCTTTAAAAAATTAAAAACAACAGAGGAAAAAAAATATAGCGGAAAAATCGGCCAAAAAACGGTTGAAAACCGGCAACAACCGGTTGAAAAACAACGCTGGAGTGTGTGAATAACGCAACGCACACCGGTTTTTTAATTGATGGAAAGAAGTAGAATGAAGTGTTGCAAGTTGACGGCTGCATCAAGTGAACTTGTATATTACATATATATACACAGTATATATATATATATATATATATATATATAATATATATATATATATATATATATATATATATATTAAAATGTATTAACGCTTCACGATGAATAGCTCTTTTCCAGGCTCAGATATACATCAGCCATATTTTAAATGCCGTTGTGTGTGTGTGTGTGTGTGTGTGTGTGTGTGGGCAACTGAACGTAAGTAGGATCGAATGTGATAATTCACAGATATAGTGGAGAATTTTTTTTTGTGAGGTAACAATTTGAATACCTCGGAACATTAAAAAATTTATATAAAAAAAAATTACCGAAACATTTTTACTGCGTGAAAAAGATATGTTGGTCCGGTTAGGTGAAGTTATTTAAAGTTTGGTTTGGTTAGGTTTGGCTACATTAGCGAGTTATTTAGTATCTAATGAATTAACAGAAACCAACGTTCAAGCCCTCAACTGCGCTCGAAACACTTAGCATGCCCATTTCGGTTCGATGACATTAATGTTAGGTTAAATTGGGTGTGGTTAATAAGTTTATTAGATATATGGATTTAAAAAGTCGGTACCTCGTTTATGCGGATATGCGCACGTGTGTGTGTGTGTGCGTGTGTGCGTAAGAAAAAAATATTCACAGAAAAACGTTTTCCATAACAAAAAGGTCGATTAAAAACAAATAAAATTGAAAAGGCAATTATGCAAGAAGAAGTATGCGCAGACATATAATACAAATAATGAATGAGTTTTCCAGCTGAAAATATATTAAATGAAGCTACACTTAGACAGTACCGTATACCATGGACCCCACCATTTAGAAGACATACGGGAGGATGGATTTTTCATACAAGTGAAATTTTTGGATTACCAAAATCTTGAATCCTTCGCGTGGGTATGCGTTTATTTAGTCCCGAGAAGTTCAAGGCAATGTAACTGGCGAATATTTGGGACGCCGAACATCTCTTCGGAGATTAGTTAACGGTCTTTCAAGAGTCTTGTTTATAATTATCCCTTATAAGTTGACAAAAAGAACGGAAAAGAATGTCTTTAGTTTTCCCTGCTGCAAATAGCATACAGTAACTGTGCTTTAGTCAGCGCCCGTAGCTCAGTGCTCAGTAAAAGACACTGAGTTCGGGGTTCGACTCACTATGGTATTGGTAATAATAATCCAGGAGTTAGCGCAATGGGTCGCATTTGTTTGGCCTGAGACTTGTGCCAATTTTTTACCCTTTTCACTAATCTGTGCTTTAGTATTGAAATTTTGATACAATATACGCAATGTTTGATATTAGATCTTTTAGATTGCGTCATATCAATGACTCATACCGAATAACACGTGAATACAAGAAAAAGTGATGCAATAATGACAAACAATTTTGTCGGTAGAAACTTCTACCAGTAGACACAAATGGGTTAAAGCAGTTTAATAATGTGACAGTTATTTAAATTCTTGCTCTGGTTGAATTATTTCTTCATTCACCTTGAAAAAAACATTTATTTATGCAGTTTGAACGAGATATTTAATAGAAGAAATAATTTTGGTTTTAGCAACCTTGAAATCAATGTCGTGATTAGCGGAGTGAATTCACAAATGTTTAATGAGTCAATCTAGACTCCTGATGTAAACATTACGTACGCATTTATTTATTCTTGTCTTGTAAAAAGAACATTCTATTTGGCCTTTATTAAAGGAGTGGGTTAACATGTCACACAATTAGCGTTAAACAGTAAGGGTGACAGTAAAGAGCTTTGTCCTACTCCCTTCACGCTTCAGAACCCGTAAGAAACTTTCAGAGTATATACAGTATATATATATATATATATATATATATATATATATATATATATATATATATATATATATATATATATATATAATGGTTCAATTCTCTTACTACAAATGGATCAAAGGACTAAAAAACTACTGAAGGGCCA
Source organism: Bathynomus jamesi (assembly GCA_023014485.1). NCBI lineage: Eukaryota > Metazoa > Arthropoda > Malacostraca > Isopoda > Cirolanidae > Bathynomus > Bathynomus jamesi. The sequence goes on along the minus strand of JAJOZX010002665.1, from coordinate 220,285 downwards.
AACGCCAAATGATTGAAATCTAATCTTACTTACAATATGTCCTCTTGGGATAGGTTAGATTAGGTTAAAACTGGTTTCTACAATTTATGGGCATTAAAATCCTTTTCATTTCTAAAACGAATGTTGGCACTGGCACTTTCACTATTCAGTTAATCTCATATATATATAGATATATATATATATATAGATGTGTGTGTGTGTGTATGTATGTATGTATGTATGTATGTGTTAAAAAAGTTTCTTCAAACTGAATATTCATTTTCAATTTGAAGTAAAATGAAATAACAATTCCCTATTACATCATTCCTTATTAATTTTTATTTGGTTCCTTAGTTTTTATTTTTTTTATTTTTTTTTTTTGTTTCTTGTCTTTTGGGTTACATTTTAGTCAAAAGCGTAAAAATTATTGTTTTTCTTTTTAATTTCTCGCTTTCCACACATCTTTAATTAAAAGGAATAAAAAAATTAATTGAAGTTTATTAAAAAAAAATCTTAAAAAAAAAAAAAAAAACGAATTTTTTTAAAAACCCAATTAAAAGGAGGCAAATTTTTTGGGTCTTTCTTTGTTTGCTTTTAACAAATATTAAAGTTAGTTTCTAATTGTTTGTTAAAAATTGTGAACATTATGTTGACTGAAAGTATATAAATAATGATAATGATAATTATGATTTTCATGATGGCGATGATGATGATGATAATGATGATAATGACACTTATATAATGATAGAATAAAGAATAATTAAATCAGATACGCTTTTTTTATAACACTAAAATTAATATTGAGTAAAAATGTTACATTATTGTACGAAATAATCAATAACCTTTGAGTGGTTAAACTTAAACATGTTTCAGTTGAGAAAAGATACGCATACGGTATGCATAGTTGGTAGGGTATGCAATATGCATCATACCCTACCAAATTTAAAACGTACCAAATCTGAAATAACGCTTACGCATTCTGGTTACTTTCTATTTTCGATGTGTAAGTTCAAGGGCGGAAAAGTTAATGATACCGACGACGGAAAGTATAGCATAGTTTTCGTCGACAAATAATTATATAATTATAGTTTATTAATATAATTTATTATTATTATTATTATTATTATTATTATTATTATTATTATTATTAAAAATTTGTTTCTAATGTGTTGTATTTAATATTAATCGTAGTGTATTTAAAATTGTCGTTGTAGGGAGTTGTTGCTGTATTCAAATACATAGTTCGTTTAGCGCGTACGACGTTATTTCATTGCTATTTATGGAACCTCTCGTTGAAGTCACTGCCAGTAGTAATCCTTTCAAAAAATAAGCATTTTTTTTTCTATAATTTTTACTTTCCTTTTAGTTGTGGTAGAATAAAAAAATTCTCTCTCTCTCTCTCTCTCCTCTCTCTCTCTCTCTCTCTCTCTCGTAGAAGACTCATGACGAAAGTTAGGGTCTTAGGCATCCAAGGTAAGCTAGTTGACTGGACAAGAAACTGGGTGAGTGACGGGAAAAGGATAACAGTCATTAAAGAGGAGACTCCACAGTGAGGTCCTGTCACAAGGGGGGCCCTTATGACTCAGTACCAGGACTGCTTTTTCTTCTAGAAATGGCAGGAGATAAAAGCATTCTCCGTACTGTATGAAAATTTGCTGTCGACACTAAATTAGGTGTAAATGTTGAAAATCTTGAAGGAATCGGGAAGCATAAAGGTGATATAAATAATGACTGAGTGGTCCACCACTTGGCAGATGTGCTTCATCGCTGAGAACTATAAGGTCATGCATGTACGGGCTAGAAATCCTCGCGCAAATATGTGCCAGGTCAAAACTTCACCTTAACAGACATAGAGAAGGACGTAGTAAATTAGACTTTGGGAAGCAGAGCAAAGTCAAAGGGAAATTTTGCGAATACTTTGCATTCAATTATTAACAATTAACAGAGTCATTGTGCAGTTCAAGAATACCCAGAAAACAACAGTTGCTGATCGACCTGGCCGCCCAGGCCCATCTGAAATCTCCAAACTGCTGCTGAATTGGCTGTTCAAGTTAAGCTCTAGGACCATCAGACGATATCTTCGTGACATTGGCTACTGTTGCAGAGCAGCTAGAAAGGAGCCTATGCTCACCCTTCGCAACATTGCCTGTCGAAAGAAGTGGGCAGCATCGATGGTCAAACATTATCAAATCAAAAACTTGAGAAAAAACAAAGTTGTCTATTTACTTCTGTGAACCTTTTGTATATGTGGATTTATACAGGTCTTTAAAATGATAAACAAGATAGATAATATACAGTAGGTTAAATCAAACTTTTAACATTGAACGCCAGCCCTACGTGAAATAACGACTTCAAACTAGAACAAAAACAGTGTAAAACAGGTATCTACAGGGTAACCCATAAGTCCCAATCGCTTATAATTAAAGCGAAAATCCATCCAGCGGATTTTAAAAAACATTTAAAAATGTAAACAAAATTTTATTTTAAATAATTAATAAATTTTCTAAACTTATTATAAACTTTTTACTTTGTTTGATTTTTTGTATTTTCGTTTTAATTATAACCGATTGGGACTTATGGGGCACCCTGTACAGCGACTTCTCGTACAAAGTAATAAACACAATAAATTACGACCTGAACTATATTAGAAAGCAATGTTTCATTCACTGCCAATGAAATTCAGAATATTCTTTTTTATTTAAAAGATGTTTTTGGAGTGATTTTTTACAGAACAGGAATTCCCAACCTGCGGTACCGGAATTCTTTTAAATGGTATGAAAGAAGGTTTGAAATTGCAGCTTTTTAACTTATAAATATTTTAATGATAATGTTTTTTAAAAGTAATATTAGCTGTAGATGAATAACCCGCAACCTTTCCAACTGTGATACTTAGATAAGCAGGGTGGTGCGTCGAACTAAAATGGTTGGGAACCCCTGGTATAAAACATATAGTGAATACATCGAAATTTACACGATAGATATGACGCCTTTATTCCCATTTACACTTAAGCTATTGACACGTGTATGTCTCGAGCATTGAATCACATATGTGTGTGTGTGTTTTTATGCGTGTATGTGGGTGTAACCTTCTTGAAAGTGTTTATACTGACCATATATATACCTATGAGACTATAAAACTCCTGAAATTTTTTTTACCCCATCTCTTATACTAATGGATGTATAACTCCATCTAACGTTCAATTTCTTTGGTAAACACTTATAAAAAACTAATCTTTGTTTCTGATTTATAACGAGATGTATTTTTATTACGATGAATCTATCATATTTTCCTTTCTAGCGATTGTCTTTTCAAAGTTATTTTCCTTCTTTTTTTCAGTCGCTGTATCATGTTTACAGTCCATTTCTTTCTTCCTTTTCCCCCCTCCTAATGTATCTAACTTTACCCTCAGTCTGTACATTCCCCTCTGTTCACTACACACGTGTTTCTTTCTCTGGATATGTACATATATCATTTTTCTTTCTGTCCTTACACTCTCATCTTCCTCCTCCTCCTCCTCCTCCTCCTCCTCGTACTTTTCTTCTTCTTCTTCTTCTTCTTTTTCTTCTTCTTCACCCATCTCTTTCATTCTTTCCACGCAAGAAGACGCCACCATAACATCTGCTTTAATTCTGAACTATAAAAGATGTATGCTTACGCCAAGTTATGAACTTAAATTGGTTTGGGACGCGCTTGTATTCCTCCGATAGAAGAACCTTCTTCCCCCAAAATCTATCTAATGAGGGATACACCCCAAGAAAAATCTACCACATCAAGACCACGTTGAATATTTACTGCGTTTTTTCCACTTTAAATTATGAAAAGTTCTTCACTTATCAAAGGCAGGTTAGAAACATAGTTAAGTTAGAGGAAATATATATATATATATATATATATATATATATATATATATATATATATATATATAGGGTGGCGCAAAAATCGTGTGTGTGTGTATATATAATGGACGTTTAAGTTCAAAGATAACTAAAATTAAGTTGAAGTGCTGTTGATAAAATGAAATCTTTTTCCATTATATTGGCGAAATGGTGTATATATATATATATATTATATATGTATATATATATATATATATATATATTATATATATATATATATATATATATTTTATTTTATATAACTTATAAATAATTGACATATATTATGTTTGGATCAATGAAAGAAAGCCACCCCCCAAACGGGTCGGGGTGGCTTTCTTTCATTGATCTGCAAGTTATTTAGGTAGGTAGGTTATTTAGGTTAGGTTAGGTTAAGTTGTGATATTTTAGTTAGTTTAAATGAAAATATCATGACTTAACCTAACCAATCGTCAAAAGCATACAGTAATAAATGATAAAAAATTCCTCATGAAGGTGTTTTTACTTACATTCTGTACTTTAGTGATTTTGGGGGGGTGGCATTTCTTTCATTGACCCCTATGTGTTTTGGGGGGGGAAGTTGATTGCAGTTAGTCCACTATCTATGACTGTATCTTTTTTTCATTACGAAGGTTTGCTGATAATTAAAGCATCTATCAACTCGCGGTTTCTGGATAAATAATAATTATTATGATCGCAAGGTTTTCGTTCAATACAAAAACACCATTTTATATATATATATATACAGTATATATAATATAAAACCTTGGTAAACCTTGGTTTTGCTTCCGCCCGAATTGTTCATTCTGACAGAGATCAAGCTTGTCACTCCACTTTAGATCTATAGTTTAACGTGGAATCCGAACCACGCCCCACCAGCAGCCCAGCGTCTTAACGACAAGGCTACCCAGGGTACCCATTTATCTACCGACCAATTTTTTATTGGGTGGAAAGATGAACAGCTGGGTTTCGCTGCGCGCCGCCTGCTGTCACCTGGTCTCGATCCCGGGCCGATGCATTCGTAGTCAGTGACGCTCACCACTACACCACCGAGGCGCATATATATATATATATATATATATATATATATATATATATATTTTTTTTTTTGTCCCAAAAGTTTCTACCGAATGGGTAGTAATATATATATATATATATATACGATACACACAGACCGTGGATGGAACAAGGAATTCTTCTGGGAAAATTAATTCGGACCAATTATAATATGGGTCTAGATCACTAACAGTGATATCAGCGAACGTATACATGTATTAATAGGTTAGGTTAGGTTAGTGGGCTGAAGTTACCAAGGACCAACTTCACCTGTATCTATATCTATAAATATATATATATATAAGGTTAATTATGTCATTTGAGTTTACGATTGAAAGAACGTGTGATTTAAGATGTGTCCATTGGAGTATGACTGGATGAAGAAAGCACTGATTCATGACTTTAAAAGGTTGAATAGATAACAAATGAGTCATTTAGTGAATGGAAGAATAATCGAAGCGGATTAATTAAAAGTTAATAAGAAGAACCAACATTATTTATGACGTACTTATAATGTCGGATCTATGTGGTATATTATATACGATACGGTTGGCTTATATACCGGATTCTTTATTGTTCTCATTTAAACGGGTAATAGATGATGAAGAGGTCCATGCAGGGTCGATTATGTATACACACACACACACACACACACACACACACACACACACACACACACACACACATATATATATATATATATATATGAAAATTATTTCACGAAAGTAACACGTGAAAAATATTTATGATGAATAAAACCACGAAGGAAAGGAAACACAAAATGGTGCTCAAGCGCTTTCGTCTAATGACATCCTCAGAAACACTGAAGTACATAAAAGGGTGACAGCCTATATATAGGTTACAGAAAGAAAAAAAAAAGAAAAAAATAAATAATATATATAATATATGCAATAAACGGAGAAGTAAAAATAAAAATTAAAAATTAAAGGATTAACAGAGAGGCATACAGATTTGTAAGGAAAAAATATCGATTTTTAGCACAAGATCAAATGAATTATAAAAATACAAATTTATACTGGAAATCTGCCCGGGTTTTAACACTGCCTTTTTTGGTTAAGTTTCGATGTATATAAAAATAAAATGAAAATTAAAAGTTAATAAAGTAGCATACAAGTTTACCAAAGATTTAGCGTTCTACCCTTCTTATCTAAATCTGTTTTGAAGGAATTCAAAACAACAGGATCGAGTTGAAAAAGACCTTTGCTTATGTTGAAGTTATTTGAAAGTTGGATAATGGCAGACTCAAGAATATTTCTATTAACAATGTTGCTAGAGTGGAATAAAACTGTAGCATTATTCCAATCAATACATTGGGATAACTCTGACAAATGGACAAAAAGGGCACTGGACAACTGTCCTGTTCTAACGGAATATTGATGCTGTTTTATACGTGTGTGCAAATCCTTTCCCGTCTGACCTATGTAAAAGGAATCACATTGTTTACACCCAATTTTATAGATAATGCCTGAATTATTGGTAGGGCTATTTTTTACTATGATATTTTTCACAATATTGTTATATGAAAATACTACATTAATATCCAAAAGTTTAAGTACATTAGCAATGCCTAAAAAGCCGGGAAAAATGGAAGTACTAAATATTTTTTGACAAAGTACGAGTGTTATTATTGACACGATAGAAAGTTCGTTTTGCCTTGTTGAGACAAGATTCCATAAACGCAGATGGATAACACAGATCACTTCCAATACCGTTGATTTTTTCCAATTCGGCATCGATGTATTTCGGACTGGCGATCCTAAGGGCGCGGAGAAACATTGATGAAAAATGGCCTTCTTAGTGGGGGTGTCATGTCCGAGTAAAAGTGTACGTAGGACAAATTGTTTGTTGTTTTAAGTTTAGTATCTATCGGAAAACAACAAACAATTTGTCCTACGTACACTTTTACTCGGGACATGACACCCCCACTAAGAAGGCCATTTTTCCATCAATGTTTCTCCGCGCGCTTAGGATCGCCAGTCCGGAATACATCGATGCCGAATTGGAAAAAATCAACGGTATTGGAAGTGATCTGTGTTATCCATCTGCGTTTATGGAATCTTGTCTCAACAAGGCAAAACGAACTTTCTATCGTGTCAATAATAACACTCGTACTTTGTCAAAAAATATTTTAGTACTTCCATTTTTCCCGGGCTTTTTAGGCATTGCTAATGTACTTAAACTTTTGGATATTAATGTAGTATTTTCATATAACAATATTGTGAAAATATCATAGTAAAAAATAGCCCTACCAATAATTCAGGCATTATCTATAAAATTGGGTGTAAACAATGTGATTCCTTTTACATAGGTCAGACGGGAAAGGATTTGCACACACGTATAAAACAGCATCAATATTCCGTTAGAACAGGACAGTTGTCCAGTGCCCTTTTTGTCCATTTGTCAGAGTTATCCCACTGTATTGATTGGAATAATGCTTCAGTTTTATTCCACTCTAGCAACATTGTTAATAGAAATATTCTTGAGTCTGCCATTATCCAACTTTCAAATAACTTCAACATAAGCAAAGGTCTTTTTCAACTCGATCCTGTTGTTTTGAATTCCTTCAAAACAGATTTAGATAAGAAGGGTAGAACGCTAAATCTTTGGTAAACTTGTATGCTACTTTATTAACTTTTAATCTCATTTTATTTTTATATACATCGAAACTTAACCAAAAAAGGCAGAGTGTTAAAACCCGGGCAGATTTCCAGTATAAATTTGTATTTTTATAATTCATTTGATCTTGTGCTAAAAATCGATATTTTTTCCTTACAAATCTGTATGCCTCTCTGTTAATCCTTTAATTTTTAATTTTTATTTTTACTTCTCCGTTTATTGCATATATATATATATATATATATATATATATATATATATAATATGTTTATTATATATATTATTTATTTATTTTTTTTTCTTTCTGTATTCTACATATAGGCTGTCACCCTTTTATGTACTTCAGTGTTCCTGAGGATGTCATTAGACGAAAGCGCTTGAGCACCATTTTGTGTTTCTTTTCCTTCGTGGTTTTATTCATCATATATATATATAGGGTGTCCCCAAAAAAACTATATACTCTTTATAGCATCATATTTTATAATTTAAAAAAAAAACCAATCTATTGTTATAGCAATTACCAATGAAAGGTAAATTAGTAATCTAAGTGATCAAAATGTTATAGCGAGTTGTTTGCATATAAGTTTTAATTACTACGCCAAGTGCTCAAAATGTTCTCCGCGGCATTTTGAACATTTGAGCACTTGGCGTAGTTAATTAAATTTTATCTGCAAACAACTCGCTATAACATTTGATCACTTAGATTACTAATTTACCTTTCATTGGCATTGCTTTAAACAATATTTTGTTTTGGGTTTTTTAAATTATAAATATAGATGCTATAAAGAGTATATAGTTTTTTTTGGACACCCTGATAATATATATATATATATATATATATATATATATATATATATATATATATATATATATATATATATACTGTGGCAGAAAAGTCTTTAAGGATTTTCAACATACAAATAATTTGTTAATAATAACTAAATTCCAATGATATCACTGCAGTGTATGCAATACTTTTCAAAACAAATATACAAGGCCAGCAATGACCCTAGGCTAGAACAGGAAGGCCCTACGCCCTAGCCCCAGTCACCACCATGTCACTAACGATGGAATACAGCAAGTAAGAAAAGTGTATCTTGTATCGTGGACTATTTCTTATAATAATTGTGAAGAAAGTTTGCGTTTATTTCAACAAAAATATAATAAACTACCACCAAATGCAATCACTCTTCGATACTGGGAGCTCAAACTTTTGGAAACAGGGAGCCTGGTAAAAAATCGTCCAAGAAACGAAGGCCAGTAACGGCGACAGAAGACAACAACAAAGAAAATGTCCTCGCCACTTTTCGAGTCGATCCAACAACTTCAACGGGAAAAGTCGCGGAGGAATTGGGTATTTCCAAATTTTCAGTAACAAAAATATTGAAATCACATAGGTACCACGATTACAAACTCATTTACTCTCAGCTGAAACAATGAGACAAAAGTTCAGATGAATGTGTCTCTGCTAATCTGCTATACTAACAGGTTGAGCGTGCATTGGTTATTCAAGACTCTTTTCCTTTGACATATCGAAAGATACGATGGATGGAAAACGCTATTGCCAGGTATTGAGAGAAAAAGTTTTGCCACAGTTTACTAATGGTAGGGTTACCAGACGTCCGGCAAAAGGAGGCCATGTCCTTCTTTTCATTCTCATGTCCTCTGTCCGGCAGGCATTTTAAATATGTTGATATTGTCCGGCTTTTTACTTAGATGTGATCCAGACTTAAAAATGACCTTCCCACAAGCTCAAACGACCCAATTAATACTTGACATGTCCTCCTTTTGTCGAACGTCTGATAACCCTAACTAATGGCATTGGCAAGAATTGGCTTTATCAACATAATGGAGCGTTTCCACATTACTCTGCAGCTGCCCGTGAGATTCTGGATACGAACCTTGAAGGAAGGTGGCTTGTGGGGCGAGGTCTCATCGAGTGGCCAACCAGATTATCTGATTTAACCCCATGTCCGTTAAGACATCCATTAGGATAGAAGAGGATAAAGGTTAATACAACCTGGTGTATATTTCATCACCTAAGGGAAACACGAGCACCTTCACGCCCAGAAGTGTTTTTGCGTATTAACCCCCTGCACTCAAGTTAATGGACAACATTTAATTCAAATCCATCTGGCTAACACGAGAGTACCATATAGATGGAAGTACAAACGCATGAGCAGTTTCTGCTATACAAAATATCCACCACCAGGATTCGAACCGGGATGCTTAGATTGTAAGTTGCTTCACAATGCACAGATGAGTAACTTCTTATGTAAATAGGTTGTCGAGCATACTAAATATGAACTCCAGATAATAAGTATTCTTTCGCTTAATACATTATATAGGCTTTCATGTATACCCGCTCCATTCAAATTGGGTATCTCGTGGTCATGCGTTACACAGCTTCCCGTTAGGTCAGCGATGTTAGGTGGGACTGTTTAGTATAGTTAGATGAATGGCAGGCCTCCACGTTTAATTAATGTAATGACCCTTAGATGGTTCAGACTCGTAAAGCTTTTAGGTCCCCTTCGTCACATGACCTTTGCCTTTACGAAGGAGGTGAGACAAACCCCAAACATTATTTATTAAACAATTGAGGGCTACATCGCGTCGGAGCCAATATCGTAACATCGCCTCCCGTTGATCAGCGAAGTGAAGCGTCATTGAGTCGGATAGTAGTCGGATGGGAGACCGTCTTCCGCTCCCAGACTGATGTAGCGACGTGGTTCGGATCCCACGCAAAGCTGTAGGTCCCCTCCATTTTATGACCTTAGATGTTGCGAAGGAGGTTAAACAACTTCATCATTACATCATTATCAAACAAATGAGCATCGACAAAAATAATAATTATTTTATTTCTTAACTTAAAAATACACAAATTCTTAAGTTCCAAATGAAAATTATCAAGGGATGTATTCTTTAATATATATATATATATATATCTTAATAGAAATAATAGAAAATTACCAGGTTTTAATTCCAAATCGTCTACAATCTTAAATCGAAGAACGAGAATGTTGCGTGCACATCGTCCATCCAGCTAGATTCCTGTCTGGCTGATTCGTTAAGCCTTTTATTCTTTTAATAAATAGAATCAATGACGAAGTTACTATTTTACAACTGAATGAAAGAGGTTACCATAGAAACGAAGGATAAACCAATCAAGTAATAGATTGAAAACGATGTTCTACAAATAAGTTGCTACATCTGGTTCATTTTGTAATTTCTGCAGAAGTGAATACAGGACAAAATGTAACCAGTTATGCCAAGTTTCTTCAAAGAGAGATAAATAGTCTGAGGTGTATTTATATGATTTAACGTGTTGATGAACGCGTGAATTGCGAATGCACACAAAAAAATCTGCAAAATGAATGCATTAAAACTGTAAATAGTATGTAGTGTGTACAGTATGTATTTAATATAGGAGCAAATTAAAGAATTTGTTATTAGGGGTTTAGCTTCAGAAATTTTGAGTTAAAAGATCTCTACTAACTAATATATATATATATATATATATTAATTATATATATAAAAAACATCTGGAACTCATTTCCCCACCAAGTGGGAATGAGTGTTCCTCAAAGGTCACCTGTACCCGAACATTAACAGGATGAATGACCGGTCCCTTCCAACCAAGGCGCTAGCAGCCGAGAGCGAACCCACAACCGCACCGCCACTCCAAAGTCCGACACCATGACTATATATATATATATCACAAACACAACCAGCCACGCCTTGTGTGTACGGTCGAATGTTATGATTGTAATTTGGTGAAACTGCTGTATATAACGTGGTTGCATTAGATGACTAGAGTGTTTTATTTGTGGTAAATTTCAGATTATATAATGCTAAATCAGTGGTGCCCAACCCTTTTAGCTAGCAGGCCGAATTTATCATCTTGAAATGGGCCAAGAGTTTATATATATATATATATATATATATATATATATATATATATATATATATGAAAATAACCACGAAGGAAAAAGGAAACACAGAATGACCAATATATATATATTTCGTGGTGTGTATTTTCACTTATATTTTTTTTCCACGTTTACAAGTGAAGCACACACTGCAGTGGAAGGAATTAATCAAGTTCCAACTGTGAGGATGGTTCGGTGGTACCTTCAGAGTTTTTTTTTATGCAGGAAGGAGGGGCCAAGGGCAAATGCCCGCCCCCATAGAAGAAGAAGAGAGCCAAAATCAAGGTTCGGGGTTTTCGAGATGCCTAGTCACTCTGCGTTTGAAAGATGGGAAGTCATAGACAGGAGGAAAGATGGATTGAGGAAGATTGTTCCAGAGTTGACTGGTTGACTGAAAATACCGATTAACCCTTGCATTAGATAGTTGGACAGAATAGGACTGAGAAAGTGTAGAAAGTCTGGTACTGCGTGTTCTCCTTAAAGGAGGAGGCATGCAGTTAGAGAGTTCAGAAGAGCAATGTCCGTTATGATAGTGATAGTAAAGAGAGAGAGAGACAACGTTGCGGCGAAGAGAGAGAGATTGAAGACAATGCGTAAGAGGCGGGGAATTGATGAGACGAAAAGCCTTTGATTCTACCCTGTCAAATACGGCTGTGTGGGTTTAACCACCCCACACATGAGAAGTACACTCTATACAGGGGCGAACAAGACCCCTGTACAGAGACAGCAACTGAGTGGGGGTGAAGAAATCATGGAGGCGATACAGCACACCTAACCTCTTAGAAGCTGTTTTAGAAAGAGAGCATATGTGATCTTTCCAGGAAAGATCACGAGAAAAAGAAACGCCAAGAATGTTAAGAAAAGAGGAAGGATTGAGTTGTGTGTTGTTGAAGGTAAGGGGATAGTCGCGTGGAAGATTGTGACGAGTAGACAGAGTGAGGAACTGAGTTTTTGAGGCATTGAAAACCACAAAGTTTTCTCTGCCCCAATCAGATATAGCAGAAAGATCAGAGGTCAGGTGTCCCATAGCCGCCCCACGCGAATCATTAAGCGACTGCTGTGAGGGACGCTTCAGAAAGCGGGTGGAGAAGTGAAGAGTGGAATCATCGGCATTGGAGTGAATAGGACAGGAAGTGCGAATTAAAAGATCATTAATAAATAAAATGAAAAGAGTGGGTGACAGTACAGAACCCTGAGGAACACCACTGTTAATAGCTTTAGGAGAAGAACAGTGGCCATCTACAACTGCAGCTATAGATCGACCAGAAAGGAAATTAGAGATGAAGGCACAAATAGAAGGATAGAAACCGAAGGAGGGCAGTTTGGAAATTAAAGATTTGTGCCAGACTCTATCAAAAGCTTTCGATATGCTTAGCGCAATAGCAAAAGTTTCACCGAAATCCCGAATGGAGGATGATCAAAAGTCAGAGAGACATGCAAGAAGATCGCCAGTAGAGCGTCCCTCGTGGAATCCATACTGACGACCTGAAAGAAGAGTGTGAGAAGAAAGGTGTTTAAGAATCTTCCTCTTAAGGATAGATTCAAAAACTTTGAAAAGGCAAGAAATCAAAGCAATTGGACGATAGTTGGAAGGTTGAGAGCAGTCACCCTTCTTTGGGACAGGCTGCATGAAAGCGAACTTCCAGCAGGAAGGAAAAGTACTAGATGAGAGACAGAGACGAAAGAGTTTGACTAGGCAGGGTGTCAGCACAGAAGCACAGTTCTTAAGAACAACAGGAGGAACACCATCAGGACCATACGCCTTCCTAGAGTTGAGCCTAGATAGGGCAGAAAAAAACATCTTTAGAAGAGTTTCTAATTTCAGACATAATAAAGTCAGAGGGGGTAGGAGATGGAGGAACAGCACCGGAATCGTCCAGAGTTTGAGCGAAGAGCGGCAACTGTACCGTCGGAATGAAAAAGAGGAGGGAAAGAAGAGAAAATAAAGTTGAAGAGGTTCTTAGCTAGCTAGTTTGCATTAAAAAAAGTTTGAAATAATTTTATTTTTTCTGATATGTTTCAATACCTAAAAACTGTTGAGGAAATATTTTTAACAGTCGTCAGTCATATTCAAGCAAAGATCAAATGAAAAAATTGATTCATAAGTACTACTGAGTTCATTACAGTGTTCACAGTGTACCAAATTTCCTTGCTTACTTTATTGTTTGAAGTTTAGACAACAACTCGAGTGCGAATCATTTATGTTATTGAATAAAACTTGGACAGCAGCGCTTGAAAAATATAGGTAACATTTTTTAATTTCTGCTTGGTTCATGGAGGGCCGGATAGAAACTACTAGCGGGCCGTACTCGGCTCGCGGGCTGCTGGTTGGCTATCACTGTGCTAAGTGGAAATATTCACGATTACTGGAGTTGTATATACAGATTTTATTCTATATATGTGTTACTTCGACTTGTGTGGGAAGTGCATGACATAGAGGATTTGCCTTCGATTTACATATAACAAAAACTCCGTTATTCAATTTTTAACGTGGGTTAATGTATTATAATCTCTCATACTAACCTATACAGCGTTTCGTGGGGTCTGAACCACTAACCCACCAAGGGAGTTCCAGAGAAACTCCTTAATCGCTGAAATCTGAAGCTCAACCCAGACTCGAACTCAGAACCTTCATTCAGAGTGACATCCCGGCGTTTTACCCGCAGTAGCTACCCTGGCGAGTGTAGGAGTATTCGCATTTGAGCAACCGATGTTCCAGTGTTCCTTCACAACATAATAACAAAACTCGCGTGCAGCTCTTAAGGTCATGGCAAGAATGCGAGCGATAAATTGACGTTCAACTAGATATACAATGAACGGTTATCTTTTGTGCTCATTGAAGTATATGAAATCAATATCCATACAAAGAATATTCATGTTTGTTTATTTGGATAGTGAACAATAAAAGGTATATTGCGTATACAGGATGATCAGGCCTCAAAATATGTTCATGCCACCGGTGAAATATCTGGACATTAAAAAAAAAAAAATATATATATATATATATATATATATATATATATATATGCGCCTCGGTGGTGCTGCGCGCAGCAAAACCCAGCTGTTCATCCTTCCACACAATAAAGAAGTGGTTGGTAATAAATGGGTACCCTAGGTGGCCTAGTGGTTAAGACGCTGGGCTGCTGATGGGGCGTGGTTCGGATTCCACGTTAAACTGTAGGTCTAAGGTGGAGTAAAAAGCTTGACCTTCGTCAGAATGAACAATTCGGGCGGAAGCTAACAAAGGTAAAGGTGTGTATGTATATATGATAGAATGAACTCAGAATGGTTCCCTGAGGTTTTATATTATATATATATATATATATATATATATATATATATATATATATATATATATATTTTAACTGCAAACAACACACAGTATAATTAATTTAAAGAACGACGCTTGTGTAGAAGAACGTTCTGCACAAGATGAGGAGGGAGAACGAACAAATGAAAAAATGAGGTAACCACCCGGGAATCGAACCCGGGATCTTCCGATTGCCGGTCAGATATGCTATCCACTACACCATGGGCCTCGATCAACCAGAAGTCGTAATTCTCCTACATACGAGCAGAAACCAATGCCCTGAGGGGGCACCTTTGCATGCCGTACCTATATATACATTTTAACTGCAAACAACACACAGTATAATTAATGTAAAGAACGACGCTTGTGTAGAAGAACGTTCCGCACAAGATGAGGAGGGAGAACGAACAAATGAAAAATGAGGTAACCACACAAGCGTCGTTCTTTACATTAATTATACTGTGTTGTTTGCAGTTAAAATGTATATATAGGTACGGCATGCGAAGGTGCCCCCTCAGGGCATTGGTTTCTGCTCGTTCCGCACAAGATGAGGAGGGAGAACGAACAAATGAAAAATGAGGTAACCACACAAGCGTCGTTCTTTACATTAATTATACTGTGTGTTATTTGCAGTTAAAATGTATATATAGGTACGGCATGCAAAGGTGCCCCCTCAGGGCATTGGTTTCTGCTCGTATGTAGGAGAATTACGACTTCTGATTGATCGAGGCCCATGGTGTAGTGGATAGCATATCTGACCGGCAATCGGAAGATCCCGGGTTCGATTCCCGGGTGGTTACCTCATTTTTCATTTGTTCGTTCTCCCTCCTCATCTTGTGCGGAACGTTCTACACAAGCGTCGTTCTTTACATATATATATATATATATAAATTATTATTATATATATACACATCTGTAGGGAGTATTATAAATATTGAGTTTATAAGTTGGCTGCCATAAACTCAGAACCAAGAAGACAGGCATTAGCCCAATTTTCTTTCTGAAACACTTGTTAGCGATCGTGTGCTACATTTGCTGAGTCATTCCTCTCAATTTTTGCGCACTGATTATTTATTCGTCTGTAAAAAACAGAGGAAAAGAAAAAACAACAACATGCAATTGTATTAGTACACAATGAAATCCTGTAACAAGCTATTGGTGGTATTTAATGAACATTATATATACTGTATATAAGAGAGAGAGAGAGAGAGAGAGAGAGAGAGAGAGGCGGGGTGGGTGGGTCCATAAACCTCTGTTACGGTTTTGAATGTAAATAAAAAAGAAATATTGATTTATGCAAATAAAATTTAAGCGTCAATATTTAGAGTAGACATTTTAATTTATTTTATATAGGAGCCGTGAAGGAATTAGATCAGTGTTAAAATGCCACCAAATAAAAATGGCGACTGGATAAAAGGAGGCACAATACAAAAGTATGAATCTGTGATAACAATTCAGATTCTAAAAGAGTATGGAAAGGATCCACAGTCTAAAATATCAATACGGGTGGGTGGCGAAGTATAAGAAAACTGGCTCAAGCATATTTGGTCCTGAAAGACGTCGGATGTGTCCTTGAATGTTTGGAGTGAAATCTCCTAACCTTTGTAGGCTACGTCGTGCTTCTATTGAACTCCGGATGTCAAGATCGATTGTCCATAGTGGTCTGCGAGGTAAGTTTCATTCGTACTATTACAAATTTACCTTAGCTCAGTTGAAGCTCTTTTGAAGAACGATTTTCGCAGACGGATTGACGTGAGTTTTGTACTGCAGATTCTCAAACGAAGCTGCTTTCCACGTTATTGGCAAAGTTAACAAACCTAAGTGCTGAATTTGAAAGCGAGATAATAATCCCCATAAAGTAAGAGAACACGAGGGAGGATCCCCTAAAATCTGGTTTACTCTTACACGAGAAAAATTGAATAACTTAATTTTCCAGCAGGACAGGGCTCCATCTTATAATGCTGTAAGTACTTGGTGGCAGAAGGGGGGGGGGGGGGGGGGGGGTTCCTTAACGAAACCTTTCTGAAAAGATGGATTGGACACTGTGCCCCAATTGCAATGGCTACCCAGTCAACCCCACTTTACACCAATATATTTTTACCTTTGAGGAAGGATTGAAAGTAATGTCTCTGCAACTAAGCCCAAAAATTTAGAAGACTTTAAACAAAGAATAAAGAATAAAGTAAATGCCATTGCCTCCCACGAACATGAAAATATATTCGCCAATTTCAATAGATTACAACACTGTCTGCAGATTATGATGAAAGACAGCATGTTCAAATTCTATACTTTACGTATATTAACTGCATTTTTGGGTGCTTTTAATTACGCAATTTTTGTGTGTTCAATATTGCTTTATATATATATATATATATATATATATATATATATATATATATTATGGGGATGAATTTCACACTTAAACACGTGAAATGAATGAATGATGCAAATCCACAAGGAAAAACAAAAAATTATTCCAAGACCTTTCGTGTATTCAACAGTACACCTCGTCCCTGACGTGCCTGACGAGGTGTACTATTGAATACGCGAAAGGACTTGGAATAATTTTTTTCTTTTTCCTTGTGGGTTTACATCATATTATATATATATTATATATATATATATATATATATATATATACAGTATATATATTTTTATATATATATATATATATATATATATGCGCCTCGGTGGTGTGGTGGTTAGCGTCGCTGACTACGAATCCATCGGCCCCGGGTTCGAGACCCGACGGCAGCCGGCGCGCAGCAAAACCCAGCTGTTCATCCTTCCACACAATAAAGAAAGTGGTTGGTAGATAAATGGGTACCCTAGGTGGCCTGTGGTTAAGACGCTGGGCTGCTGATGAGGCGTGGTTCGGATTCCACGTTAAACTGTAGGTCTAAGGTGGAGTGAAAAGCTTGACCTTCGTCAGAATGAACAAATCGGGCGGAAGCT
The DNA here is from genome assembly GCA_023014485.1 of Bathynomus jamesi. NCBI lineage: Eukaryota > Metazoa > Arthropoda > Malacostraca > Isopoda > Cirolanidae > Bathynomus > Bathynomus jamesi. The sequence goes on along the minus strand of JAJOZX010002665.1, from coordinate 202,543 downwards.
AACCAAAGGTTACCAAAGGTTATATATATATATATATATATATATATATATAACGAATGTGCCATAAAAAAGGGTACATTTTAAAACGGCTATAAAATCAACATTTGTCATTTAATTTTAATAAAACTTCTACACAATAAAACATATGTATTTATCTATATGCAAACAAGTTTTCAGACTAAAATATCAAATATTCAAATTCTTTCAACATTTAACGAAAGAGTATGATTTTTCTACTTAACATGCAAAAATTATTAAACCTTTTTAATATTTTTTTATAAAAATAATTTTTAACGTAAAATTTACCTAAAATTATTAAAAAAATTGTTCGAAATGCTTTCCTTCGATTTCAATAACAAGCTTTTTGACATCCTCAGTTGCAAGTGTAAAATTGTTCTCTGCTCTGAATTTGGCTGCCTTGCAGATGCTGGTTGCAAAAACGAAACTCACATTAACTGTACATGCCCTAGGGAGATGAAGATCCCTGTGAAGGAACTTGCTTTCATTAAAGGTCAGAGAGACAAGTCTGGTTCTATTGGACCACATCAGATTGGCTTGCCAGATCAACCTGAGCACAACAGACAAGTCAAAAAGCAGAAGCGGCAAGAAGACGAAAGAAGAAGGCTTGCTGAATATAAGCAGACAAGTAAGCAGGATGTTTCAATGCCATCAAATGAAATAATTTTCTCTGATGATGAAAATGAAGAACAAATAGCTGATGCTCAAGATGGAAAGGATGGAAGTTATGAAGTGACATTAGAAATACCAAGCACGTCTTCAACTTCCAATAAAAAGCCAGAGTACAACACATTAGAAATACCTAATGTTGCTATGCATAGCATCAGATATGGTGTTGGCCTGCGTGCCACAGCTGCCATCACCACTGCTGCCTTTATGGATGCTGGCTTGATCACTGAAGAAGACAGGAGACTTGTAGTTGATCACAATAAAGTCAAGAGGGCCCAAGAAAAAGTTATGAGATCCCTGGATCAGGAATTTGATGATCTTTGTAAGAAGGGTGAAATTGACTGCATCTTCTTTGACGGCCGTCAAGATACAACTAAAGTTATGCTGAAAGCAGACAATTCAGATCGTCAGTTCCCCAGCATCATCAAAGAAGAGCATTATTCTGTGTGCAGTGAGCCAGGTGGAAGATATCTCTACCACTTCACTCCTGAGAAAGGCTCAACGAGAAAAAAACCTGCTGAAGTTATTGCTGATAATCTTGTAGATTTCATGAAGAAGAAGGGCATTGATAAAAGCCTGCAGGCCATTGGAGGTGATTCTACAAATGTTAACACTGGCTGGGAGGGTGGTTCCATGCATTGATCTTTCATTCACCAAACTCTCAATTGGAGAGCCTCTTACTTCACTGAGTGACAATGTCGTAAAAGGATCTCTCTACTGATCAAGCGTACGGGTATAGGATCACACAGGCCATAAGGACAGGAGAACTTCCCACAGATCTGGCCCTTCTTGAAATTGGTCCAGTGAGCCATTCAAGGTGGTTGACAACAGCAAACAGGCTTTGTCGCATATGGGTTTCAAAACATGGCCTTAAAGGCAAAACCCTCAACAACTTAAGACTGATAGTGGAATACATTGTTGGTGTGTACTACCCCTGTTGGTTCAACATCAAAGTAAAACACTCTTGGGTGGAAGGCCCACGCCACATCTTGTTTCAGCTGCGGCTAGTTAGGCTGCAAAAGAAGGCTGTAGTGGATGCTGTTTTGCCAACCATCAAGCGCTCAGCATGGTATGCATTCAGCGAAATGATAATCCAGACACTCTTGTGCTCAGATGACAGTGAGGAGAGGAGAGCTGGTGTCCAAAAGATTGTTGACATGAGGGGTGGAGATGATGACACACTTGGAGATCTTTCTGTACGTCCCAGGAAGACACATTCCATCAACCCCAGTGCTTCTTTCGTGTTGGAGCTGACAGACTGGTCTGACGGGGTATTTGAACCTCCTTTGACATGTAAACTGACTACAGCGGAAGTAAAGAAGTTCTTTGACAAGCCTATGCAAGTTCCACAGTGGCCCTGTCATGCTCAGTCAATAGAGAGGTGTGTGAAACAAGTCACAGAGGCAGCAGGCAGGGTGTATACACATGAGAAACGTGAGGGCTATATCAGAGGCCAAGAAGCAAGTCGGCGGCTGATGTCCAAGAACGAATCAAAGCAAGACTTGATGAAACTTGTTGTTTAAATATTTTTTTTTACTGATGTCATTACTTTCTAATGTTGTTTTATGATTACAAGGATATGTTTTATGATTACTAGGATATGTTTTATGCAGAGAAACTAAAATTTTTATAGCATTACCTGACATTTTGAGAAGCTAAAATTAATAAATGTTGTTTTCCGAGAGCAATTTATGTGCTTTTTAATCAAACGTAGATTTACCAAGCTAAGTGTTGAGCAATCACAAAAATAATAGCAGATTTGAATTCTTCACATCCAAAAACATATTTTTAAAACCCCTCAGTGAAGGAATTGGCAAAAATTAATTTTCACCTCCCAAATTGACACACCCTAGTACACCATGTAACTCAGTACATATAGGCCAAACGGGTAAAACGGTAGACATTAGAGTAAAACAGCATAAATATGCGTGTAGAACCGCAAATAATTCTAATGCATTGTTTAACTATATGTATAGATGTAATCATAGTATCAAGTGGGCTAGTTCTAAAGTGCTCGTTAAAAACACAGATATAATTGAAAGGAATATTCCAGAATGTGCATTTATCCATTTTAAAAATAATTTCAATAACAGTACGGGAATGTACGAGTATAAAAATGACAATATCCTGTTAAAATACCTTTTGCCTCTAATTAACTCTTGTTAATCATGTGCTAATTTTTTTATTTTTCTGTCCCGCTGTACATAGTTATATATTTTTGTCATCTCGCCTACTCCCTTCATTCCCTGACGAGGTGTACTTCTGAATAAACGAAAGGTCTTGGAATCACTTCTTTTTCCTTGTGGGTTTGCATCTCATATATATATATATATATATATATATATATATAGGGTACAGAGTGGACAAAAAAACTATTACCCTGATTTTGAACAATATAATTTTACCTTTACGAAATGTTATTTGAACAGTCAATATATGTGTCCTGTATAGAATTTTATGGTCTATCTCATGGTGAAGTTGGATTTTTGCTAACTGTAACCATTATTTTGTAATTCGCTGTTTCTATACAGTTACCTAATTGAGTCCAAGATTATGCGGAATGTGCCCTCCTCCATTATCAATGCACGCTTGCAACCTTGCTCGCTATTGATCTATTGCAGCATTTATGAATCGTTGTGATATCTTTCTGTAGCCTGCAGTAATACTTTCCTTCAGATCTTCGACGGAATTGATCTCTTTTCCTTTATAAGCCAATTCTTGTAGAGCACCCCAAAGAGCGTAATCGCATGGGTTTAGATCTGGGCTATTCGGCGGCCAGAATTCTGGTTCAATATAATCCAAAACATTTCGGTCGAGATACTCTCGACTTGTGCGAGCTGTATACCTTGTGGCACCATCTTGCTGGATCACAGAGTTGTTTTTTGACTTCTCCCTTATCGACGTCAGTACCGCATCAAGGATTTTCTCTTGGTAATAAGCAGCAGTGGTTTTGGCATTTTGATCAACAAAAACAATCTCTGACTTCCCTAACTTTGAAATAAAGGTGGAAACCATGACTTTTTGAGAAAAATGCGGACGTTCCCTGAAAAGTCGATCTAGACTGATAGATTTTTTTGTCCTCTCTTCCATAAACTCGGTCATTTTGTGTGTTTATTGTTAAAGCAACCGTAAAGGTCTTCTCGTCGCTGAACCATATTTTCGACACTTCTCCGTCTGGGAATCGATCTAACAGAGCACGATATTTTTCAACTCTTGCCTGCTTATTTGATGCAGAGAGGTTATGAACTGCGACTCTTTTAAAACAGTTAAGACCCTGATCATCTTTTACTATACGACAAACATTAGAGCGAAAAATACCAGTAGTTTTTGAAATTTCTCTAACGGACTTGTGGGTGTTGGGCCGTTCTTCTTGACTGCATATCATGGATGAAACCGTGTCAATATTTTCCTCAGTACGTGATGTTTTTGGCCTTCCACTGCCTTCTTTTCGTTTAGTCGATCCTGTGATATCGATTTTCTTTATGAGATATTGAAGTCCAGGTATCGTTCATCGTTTATTTAGAAACTCTTTCTTCATTCGTTTTGCACCCCAGTGTGTCACCTTACGCAAGTTCAATATCAATGCTTCATCTTCCAAAGAGTATTTCATTATGTTATAACTTGTTCACCAACTATAGCAGAATGATGGTCTGAAATGAAAAAGGAAATAAATTAATTATTTTGTGTAAAAAGTAGGAAAATTAATTATTTATGGAGAAACTGACTGTCATCTGAAAGTATCAGTTGCTGACTTTCAATTGAACACCATATCCTGATACCTCCCCCCCAGTTGTGAGCTTGTACCTCTACTCCTGGGGCGTTGAATCTAGATTCAAAGCCAGCGTTTGAAAGAGTAAAAGTATGGGTGCAACATACGGCCTCAGCAGTAAGAGCAATATAGAGTGTGAGCCACAATATTTTTTAAAAAGTTGGGTAATAGTTTTTTTTTGGCCCACCCTGTATATAAAATTGTGCGGAAACGAATAGGCATTTGCATATTCTTTGAACTGGGATAAAACGGAGCATTGTTGCTTTCAGTCGTGATAGACTACGCAAGAAAGCCTCGTCAGTACATTAACTCCCAGTTTGCTTAGCAATGCTGCTGCGAGCTGTTCGTGCGTGAAATGGGAGTTCTGGCGGAATGATGCGCTATTTGAAAAACTGTTCAACTTTCCATCCTACTTAAGCTATGAATGCATCTATTGCTATATATATATATATATATATATATTAGTGATGTAGGTCACATCCGCATCCGCATCCGCGGAACATCCGCACATTTTCTCGCATCCGCATCCGCACCCGCATCCGCACTTTGGACTGCGGATGTCGTGCGGATGTGGACCGTTGAGATAAAATGTCATTAATAAGTGGAAATTATCAAATTCTACTATATTAATAGAACTAGTTCATTGTGCGCAAAAGTGATGCAAGCGACAAGACGAGAGGCTGTTCTTGTATGAAGTTACTCTCTTGCAACCTACTTAGATCCACGTTACAAAGCTAAGTTATTTTCACCTAGTACATTAGAACGAGTTAAATCATCATTTGGCAAAGCAGTTGAAGAGCTTCAATCTCTTGAATCTGTCGCTTCGCCACCCACCAAAAGAATAAAAGTTTCAGTGACAGAACCAACACCTTCAACAAGCAAATCTATCACAGAATCTGTCTCTCAGTTTCTTGAGTCAAGCAGCAATGACGAGACCTACGTGATGTCAAAAGATGTAGTAAAAATGATCGAGAGCTATCACCAAGAAAACGCCTGGCTGCATGTGACAATCCTATTAGTTGGTGGAAAAATACGCAGAATATCTATCCATACTTGAGTAAACTTGCAAGGAAACATTTAGCCTGTCCTCCAACAAACGTACCAAGCGAGAGATTATTTAGCAGTGCTGGATTAATATATGATGAAAAGAGAAACAGACTGGCAGCAGAAAAGGCAGAAAAATTAATGTTCCTTAAGCATAACCTTCCTATAATTAAGTTTGAACATTAAACGATGAACATCTTAGCTTACTTTATTTTAATTACTCATTTATAAATATGCCTAATAAAACTTTAAACTTAATATAAATAGTTATCAAGCTAATTAAAGATCTCTTTCTATAAGGGTGGAGGTTGGGGAAAGAGGTCGGTGGGGTGCATTTGAGTTGGGTTCACGTCCCGCATCCTGGTAACACAATTATGGTTTCTAATTGTGGCTGAAACTCAACAAAATATAACGAATTTATTTGCAGACGAATTCACTAATTGATTTCTATATTAGTTAGATGCTTGATATTATTTTATATGTTCAGAGAAAAGTACAGCAATTATTGTACAATTAATCAATTATACTACATTATAGCTACAGCTCTCTCTATATAATAACTTATTATATACGTTAAACACAACAAATCTCGAATATATCCTAAAAAATAACGAAAATGTAGACATCCGCATCCGCGGATGTTGAAATCAAACATCCTCATCCGCATCCGCATCCGCGGATGTGAAAAAAATGACATCCGCTACATCACTAATATATATATATATATATAATATATATATATATATATATATATATAATTTAGGGTGATTCAAATATGGGGGTAAAAAAAAATTTTTTATATTTTAATGTGTTCAACCCTTTAAATGGTTCATTTCAGCATAAAAACAACTATCCTAAAATATTTTAGCAAATTTTTAATTTTTAGGGGTTGCTACCAGCAATTAAAAATTGACAGAACGACTCAAATTGTCAAATTTTTCCACACCACCCAGGGGTACAGTACAAGGCGCATTGCTTTTTTTTAATGTGGAAAGCTCCCCCGTAGGTCCTACCATAACCACAAGCATGCATAATTAAACTAGCATGATATTTGAGACATTAGCTGTCCTTACTTCATCAATGTTTCTTTCTTTCTATCAGGGTAAACAGCCCTGTAGTTTTTCACTACTTGTAGCAAGAATTGTTTTTGATCTTCGTCATGTGTTAGTATTTTATTATATTCATCCATTAATTTTACTCCTCTTTCCGCTATATCATTCACGACTTTCCACTGTTTGATAGATTTCTTAGCGGAGTTATACTCTTCATCATTATGCCATTCTTTAGCATCTTTGAGTAAAAATGTTGAACTAAATTCTGTTATTGTAAAGAATCTTTGAGTATTTGATGACAAAATCTTCTAATTTCTTCGTTGGAATAAGTGCAGGATCTAGAAAAGCCCGTTTTGCAGGAAGATTTTCTGTTGTATTTTGCAAGGCCTTTGCAATTTTGTTTTTCGTTTCAGTAGGCACTTCATCATCATAAAAGGCCAAGGCTACCAGTTCTTCTGATAGGTACCAGAGGTGACCTAACAGTTTTTTAATAGCAACAACAATTGTGTCATTTATTTGTTTGTAGACTACAAGATTCTGTAATAATTCCAGAGCAAGACGAGGAGCGCAAGATGGCACAGGAGCTGTAAACCATGCCTTTACATATAACCAAGTAGCAAATAGACAGATGTCTTTTAGTCCTTTTTTGTCTTTTACTGAAATTTTGAACTGAGATTTGAACATAAAAATTTTTAATGAATATGTAATTTTGGCCATCCACCTAGCCCGATGAAGTCCCGCTGGATGTTTAAATTTGATTCCACCTTTTGGTTCACCTCTCAAAAAAATAATTGTTGACTGCAATAGTTCTAGGTAATCGTCTCTTGGTTGGAATGTATCTAGTTGATTTGTTGCAAATATAATTATGTCATCTTTGATGTCATGAATATTTTCATACATATCTGGATCTGATAATGCTGTCTCGTAGTCCTCCTTATTAATGCTTGACCATTTTTCTCTGAACTTCTTAAAAAGGACTATATCTGGGCCAGAAGATGGTGATAAAGACTTTGAAACAACAGCTTCCAGCATAATTTCAAATATATGGTGTCGACATGCCAGCCACAATAAATCGTTGTCGAATTTTTGTTCTAGAAGAATAGTTGCACCATTTCTAGGACCAGTATTGGCTGCCGTTGTATTGAAACACATGCATTTTATTTGTTCGCAGATGTCCCATTCAAGCGATGTCTGATTGTTTGCATTAAAAAGAGGCGCATTTCTGTCACTCAATTTTGCAACATCAAGACTTCCTAATAATTTATCATCAAACAATTTTCTACGTTTGCCAACCTTACTTTTCCATGTTGAAGGTTGTGCAGCACAGAAACCAGATTCATCACTTTTACTCTCCTCTGATTCTGATTCTGATGATGTACTGGTGAGTATGACAGCCTCTTCACTCTTCTTTCTTTTGATCTCTTCTTCTGCTCTCCTCTTTTCATAACGTTGTTGCTTTTCTGCTGCTCTTTGCTCTTTTTTAGCAACAGCCTTATCAATGGTACCCATTTTTCCATGACGTCCTTTCTCACGTTGCATTTTCAAGAATTTCTCATCATCTTCTATTTTTATAAACTGCATAGCATTCTCATGAGCAATGTCAAATAAGTTTTCCAGTTTATCTTTCCATTTTTCTTCTTTATTATTTAAATTTTGTGATCTTTTCAATTTGTTTGCTTTGTTTTTCTTAAGCAGCTGTCATTCCTTCAGTATTCCTTGAATTTTATCTACTACATGTATTCTTTATTTTGCTGGTATTCCTGCTTTTTTCCAAACTGCTAGCACATCATCTGCAGTAGAGCAGCATGATTCTCTAATGTCTTGCTTTTTAATATTTCTGTAGTGCATGAAGAGGGCCATCATTTCCTTCTCTGATGGTAATACGGATGTTTTTAGTACTGCAGAGGGCTGCCCAATTAGCCATACTTCAGTTTCTTTTCTTGTAGAACTTCTCCCAAATGAGCAACTGAGTGATGGTGAGTTAGGCCTAGCTTCCATAATCGATTAATTGGTATCAAAATTACGAGTTCCAAGCAACAATTAAAAGCAAGCTAGTATATAAACCATTAATTAAAAATTCTGAAATATAAACAGTTAAACATAAAATCATAAGTTGTAAAAACAAACAAATTGAAAAAGAGGGAAACTTTGACGCCTGGTAGCACATAGTAAATTTTATTTAAAATTCACCAAATTTGGCATACACTACTTTTTTGTCATAGGGAACAAAAATACAGGTTGAACAATTAAAAAAAAAACTTTAATTTTTTGAATCACCCTAAATTTTATATATATATATATGGGATGTTGATGTCTGTTCGTTTATATACGCCTAAACGGCTAGGGTAATCTGCACCAAATCTAGTGGGAGCACCGACAATTCAGCGCAGGAAAATTCAGCGCCGACAATTCAGCGCCGACAATTCAGCGCAAGACAATTCAGCGCCGACAATTCAGCGCAAGTCAGTACAGTTAAAAGTTTAGTTAAAAATAATAAAAATAAATCGCAATAAATAAAAAAGAGAAAAATTTGTATATTTATATATATGCTAAATTGGGTCTGTATCGAAGGAGTGACATTTCAAAGGAGTGACATAACAAAGGAGTGACATAAATACCGTAACGAAGGAGTGACATAACGAAGGAGTGACAAATCGGAGATAAAATTCAAAGGAGTATATTTATTACAATTTTATTTAAAAAAACAAAATTTGTTAGAATTGTTAAAATTAAGATTTTATTTCAAAAACTAAAAACCTAACCTAACCTAACCTAACAGTTGCAAGCCTCTCTTCCCTCTGGATTTGTTCTTTCTTCTTCTTTGTTGGTATTTTCGCGCTGAATTGTCTTGCGCTGAATTGTCTTTGCGCTGAATTGTCTTGCGCTGAATTGTCGGCGCTGTATTGTCCTGCGCTGAATTGTCGGGTCACGAATCTGGTGTACATATTAAAGGGGAACCAGGGAAAGTTTTAGTAACACACCAACTAGATCCTTCTAATCTTTCCCTAGGTTGTGTTTCGGGGTGTTTCGCTGCTGAAGGCGCATTGGTCATTCTAATATATATATACATATACACACTGTGTCCCCAAAAAAGTTGCCACCTTTTTCACGGGGGCCAACAAAACCACAATTCAAGGATAACTGAATGAAACAGAAATCATATTAAACCCTTTTTATTGTCTTTTAAGTGAGAGGTAGTTTATTTAAATCGGATGTGTAGTCTTTTTTACAAATTCAACTTGAAGAATAAGTATTAAAAATAACGATGACAATAGGAAAGCAGAAAAATTGCTGAAGTCATAACATTCACACCACTGCAAACTTGCAAGAACAATATTCCGATTTCATCGCGCCAGAAAATTGACCCCCAAATAGTCCGGATTTAAACGCAGTTGACTATTTCATATGAGGATGTTTAGTTGATAAAATTTACAGACAAAAGATTCAAGATGTCGATGAACTTCGAGAGTGCATTTTAACAGCATGAAATGAACTCCAGTGGCGCACGAGGCTATAATTGATCATTAATTATAATGAAGAACGCATTGAACATTCGCTGCGTTAATATTTTATTCAATTTGTTTTTGTTCTTTGTAAACTTCTTTAATGTTCAGCTAAGTCTCTAATTACCCTCCTTGTCAACTTTATTTTTTTAATAATAACTATTGTCCAACTTGAACTTGTAAAAATACTACTCATCCGATTTAAATAAACTACATCTCATTAGTTATTCTTGGAATTGTTTTTTTTGGCCCGGTGAAAAAGGTAGCCACTTTTATGAGACAGTATATATATATATATATATATATATATATATAACCAATATTTTTCGCTATTTGTGAACCATATTTCTTTATAAAAGTAATCGTTAAAACCTGCACACGAGAGGTATATATATATATATCAATGTCCATCGCCTATTATTTTTAATTTATCAATAACAGCTCGCTTCGCTCGAACAGAAGGAAGGAAACTGTGCACTGAGGGAATGCAATTTTAAATAATGATTCTGGTCGTGTGACATTTTTTTGCATCTCAGCGCTCTGAGATTAACTTCGTTGGTAGGGAATCATTCATGGTATCTTTTCAGAGGGAGAGAAATCCATTCCGCACTGACACTGAGTGACCCAATTAGCTCAAAAAAGAGGAACACGAGGAGGAGGAGGAGGAGGAGGAGGTAAGGAAGAATGAATATAAAACGTTGGGAAAGGAGTGTAGATGCGATTGGAAAGAGTTAAATAAAACCACACACACACACACACACACACACACACACACACAGTTCTCCTCCTTCACTTATATGTAGGCCTGAGTAAGCACAAGCCATTATATTATCATTATTTGAACGTCAAATTAACGTTCGTGACATAAGAGAAACGTTATACATTAACGTTTTGTGCTTATGATTCATGATCAGAGTAGGAATCCAAAAACAAACGAAGGAGAGAGAGAGAGAGAGAGAGAGAGAGAGAGAGAGAGAGAGAGAGAGAGAGAGAGAGAGAGAGAGAGAGAGAGAGAGAGACATTGAGTTATGAAGTTATAAAATTGGAATGTAGATAGAAATGCGCCTTAATTGACTATGTCATCTATATATGCAAATGATGAATATATATATATAGTGTATGATTGGATTATACAGTTAAATGAACAAAAATGGAATACATCGTCATTGTTTTCTCAAATAGGAATTTAGTTATCAGAGCAGTTTTCGTGTGTAAGTGAATGAACTTATGAAGACTGTATGAAAACATTAACAAGGAAATTCACTTACTAAAATCTAAATTAAAGTTAAGAACGAAATAAAAAAAAAGAACAAAAACTAAAAACCGAATGAAAACCCCCCACAGGGTATTTGACTTCCGAACGACTTTCATTTGCTTAAAATAAGCCATTTAACCCGTTGTTATCCCCCAATATATTTTAGTCTAATTGATACAAGCCCAATTCTGCTTAGATCAACATCGTCGAAATGCATTTTTGGTGCCATTAGAGCAAAATATACCCAATTAGAAGGTTTGTATTGTCCTCTCGCTATTTTACTGCATTGCTTTTAAAAAACTCGCAACTCCATTAGATTTAAATTAAAACCTTAAAAGCTACGCCATTTCCACCTTTTTTGGGGGTATTTATATTTATTTTAATTTTATTTATTTTTTAGGGGAGGGAGTTGAGGGGGGGTATGTTTATTTTTTGCTTTCTGTTCACGTAGTCGTTCAAGAAAGGTTTTTTAATATATATATATATATATATATATATATATATATGTGTGTGTGTGTGTGTGATATTTCAAAATTAATGGACGCTTATGTTCTCTCTCTCTGCCATAATATTAAATTAAAAGTGACTCATTACTCGGCAGTTTAATTTGTTTACATCGTTGTGGTTATAAAGTGCCAGTGCATTCCCAGTGATAATTTACTGAGTGAAAGTAAAGTGCAACATAGTGTAGCCAAATAAATACATGTATAAATATATCAGGATTTGAAAACATGCAGTGAGCTTAAACGCCCTCAGAGCAGTTTAACACGCAAGCAAGGGCCGGGAAACCAGGAAGACAGTCATAAAACTCGATACGTCTCAGTTTTTTGAAAAGAAAAAAGTGACCAGTTGCTGGGATCAGTCAAGAATATAAAAGAAAGAAGAGACTGAAAAAATGGCAAAGAATAAGTAGAATAAATGTGAGAACTGCTTTAAAATCAGGAAGCTGAACAAAAACAATTTATGCTTTAAGAACTGTGTCGTTGCCTCCACTCGCAACTGCGAAACGGAAGTTAACAAAACCACGGGCTTGAAATGCATTCTATGCAACGCATTTAAGCATTATGAATGGGCTACGCCGTAGCCAATGTTGTAACACCGCTTCCCGTTGATCAGCGAAGTTAAGCGACATTGGATCGGATAGTACAGGATGATCAAAAAGTAACGCAACCCATGGAGAAACGCACATAATTGAGTTTTTCCTTCTGTTGCAGGTGGTGAATATATGAAAAAGATGAAATACACCTTGGATCTTTAAGGGTCTTTAAGAACATGAATCGCCGTATCCACTTGTGTGAAGCACAGAACGGTGCCCACTTCCAGCACTCGTTTTCCCATGGGTTGCGTTACTTTTTGATCACCCTGTAGTTGGATGGAGATCGTCCTCTGCGTCCAGATTATGTAACAACTCGTAGTTCGGATCTCACGTAAAGCCGTAAGTTCCTTCCGTTATATGACCTTAGATGTTGCAAAGGAAGTTAAAACAACCACGTCATTATATGACCTTAGATGTTGCAAACGAGGTTAAACAACCACGTCATTATATTACGGATGCATTAATCTGGGAAGAAATGATAGAAAGGTAATGAGAAGAATAAACAACAAACTTATTGATATCTGTACAGGTACGTTTGTATCAAGTGCATTGAAATGAATAGAAAGTTCGTGCAAACTGGGCTGGGGAAATGATGAGAAGGAAACAGAATTGGATAAAATTTAGTTGAAGGAGGAAATTCTACGGAATACCACGATGTGACAGAATACGTTGAAAACAATATAAATGGGGTAGAGAGCACCAAGAACAGTGCATTTCAGAGAAGAGCTGAAGAGAACTAGACGAAAGTATACACACTATACAAGATAGTAACTTCATAACTAAAAACGAAAGTACACCAAAGACAAAAAAACAAAACAAAATACTGAGTAGGGAAGAAGTAGTACTACAGTAGCACAAAGGAGAATATTGAATCGTATAAATTCCAGAAGGAAAATCTGAAAACGTAGGAGAATCCAAAAGCCGGACCATCTACGAATATTACAAAATGAGTTCGTGTAAATATATCTCCAGATGCATATATAACCACCTTAAAAAAATGTTTCTGATGAAGAATGGAAGTTGTACATATTGAGTAAACTGCTACTATTTCCACCCTTCTATGCCCTGACAGTTAATTATGGAAAAAATATCTAAAGATGAAGTGCTCGTATATTCACATTAAGGGTACTGAAAGAAGAGAGAAATAAAAGCTGAAACCCTAAATAAAAGAAGTAATAACAGTATCGCTGAAGCACACTTTTTAGAAGAAATGAGAACGATAGAAGAACAACTGTCCCTTTTAATGAGATATATGTACCCAGCTATATATACACCACCCTCCTGTCCAACACCAAACAACCACAATGCTACCAAGGGCCGCATCCTCAGTATTCTTAAATGCAACGGCCCACCCAATAACACCGAACAGGAGCCGTCCAAATTGACCAAAAAACGACCATTATCCAAGACAACCGAACACCAAGGTTATTAACCCTGTAAATTTATTATACACAAATATACAAAGCCTGTACACTAGGGTGTATCAATAATAATCACTGTATCATGCTCAGGTCGAACATTGAAAAACTTGGAATTTCAAGATTGGCAGTATGTATTCCGATGTAAAATTGAATTTTAAGAGGGGTTCGTCTTCTGCAACTTTTCGAAAAATCACATTTAAGTGTTCAAAATCGCACTTTTTTGTCGAAAAATGATATTTTTGCCCAATTTCAAAGACTTGTTAGCCTCAAATGACCTCCATATGTTTCATATTGTTTACATACACCCTTAAGCATTTCTAGGAGCAGGCTTGGACCCATTTAAGATCAGCCAAAGTGGTTCATAACTCCTAAAATAACCAAAATCACCCAAAATGGCCCATAACTAAGGAATTGTATGATTTTGTCTCCTATACACCACATTTCGCGGCTGTTCTCTTCATCAGGCAGACTCTTTTTGTTCTTCTTTCTTGGTCTTGCATTTTCTTTTTTTAGAAACGCCTCCATCAATTTTTATTTATTTTATTTTCGGCATCACTGAGTGTGATGGCAGTTGCCCCCACCTTTCCGCAAGCTGCTGTGACGTTCAACCTTTTTTTTGCAATTGCAATTCTTCTTTAATATTTGTATAAGTCCCTCCTCCACCCCCAGCTTGTAATAATATGTTGGTCAACTGAATGTTTTGAGATTTTTTCTTCTGAGAGCATCTTCATTTGTCTAGCAGGTCTTGTAGAGATCTAAAACATGTTCATAATGTCTTGCTTTGACTTGAAAACTGGCAACAATTCTCTGTGATCGATCGTAGCACGAACAAAACCATCTCTTCTCTCTTGCCCATACACTGCATGAGCTGCAGCTGAAACTTCCTGGACTGCTCTTTCACAGCTTTAAGTGTGAACTGAGAAGTTCTCAACTTCAAGTGGAGACCTGAGAAGCTCCTCAACTTCTCCCCTTGACATCTTACAAGTGAAGAGTGGCTCATACAGTTTCTCCTTATCTCAGTTAATCAGAGTAATTGGAGAAGTGGCATCAAAATTCAGTTTAGGGTTTCTATGAGTTCTCAGACTCATGTCTTCATACTCAGACTTACCTCTGATCTTCTTGATCATCTCAACCCCCATGCCCTCTCCTCCTCATCCTCATTGCACAGGAGAGAGGCAATGAGGTTCTCACTGTGAGCATGATATGCTCCACGAACTATCACATGAGTGATTATGTTCCTGACTTCAGAGGTCTGGCTTCTCAGCAGTCCCAGAGCGGTCACAATATGGTGAGGTCCATACCTCATGTGGTGCTTCACCTTGATCTCAAAATACATCTTGAAGTAGAAGTCCAGATAGAACTTCAGCTTCTTCAACACCTCCTCCTTCAGACCATGCCTCATCCACAGCATCAACAGAGCCTCACCTGTAGTCAGCCAGCGTGACTGATTCAGTGGGCCACACTTCAGACTAGCAACTTCCTTGCTCAAATCTCCTGTCTTGCGAGCTTTGATCAGTAGGTAGCAGTTCTTCTGGTCAGTGCTAAGGTTCTGTACTATGTCTTCTGGCAGTTCAATTATATCTTCTTCTCCTGGCAGAGCCTTGAAGCTAAAGTTGACAGGTTTGTCATTGATCTTCTCCAAAGGTTTTCCTATTGGGTCACTGAACCCAGACTTGTGCGTGTAGGGACCATCAAGCTTGATGATCATGTGCCTGAGGCTGAGTTCATTAATATGCAACTGGCATATCAGCCAGTGACACTTGTGACCTAGCAGTCTCTCCAAGTGAGTGATGGCTCTTCCATCAGGTCCTGTGTTTGTGTTGGTGGAGTCACCACCAAGGACCACAATAGTATCTTTAGCACCATGAGCACTAATCCACTCAAACAGAGCCTGAGCTATCTTCAGTGCAGGTTTCTCATTTCCTTCAGGTTCTTCTGGTGTACAGTGGAAGAGATACTTCCCCTCAGGTTCCAAGGTAACACTATAGTGCTCTTCAGTTGTAATATCAGGATGGAAGCGGCCAGTTTCTTCATTGTACCTCATGATCTTTGTCTTCTTATCTTGTTTTCCATCAAAGAAAATTCCCTTGATCTCCTCTCCCTCTCTCCTATTCTCCAGGGCCTCCACCGAGGCACCTATTACAGACTCCTTGCCCCTCCACATCTTCATCCTGTCAACAGCTAGATATGCCTTATCAGCGGATAGATGGCCAGCTTTGATGAGATCTTGCAAGAAACCAGTTGCAATGGCTGCTGCAGGAGTGTTTGCCACCTTGAACCTGACTGCAGCCGCAGCAGTGCTTGAGATATCCATGTAGTTCCTCCTAGCAAAGGTGGAGGCTTTGCCAGTGTTGACACTGGAGCTTGTGCCTGGTGCAGTACTGGAAAAATCTGTGTCAGCAGTAGGAGCTGCTCTGCCTGGAGACTCTTGCAAGGAAGTCACCTCATCTTCATCATCATCATCAACTCTAAGCAGTAGCTCCTTTTCTTCTTCCTCTTTTCTGTTTCTCTTCTCAGCTGCCTTCTGTTCTTCCTCCTTCCTCTTAGCAGCCTTCACCTGCTTCACTGTTTCCTTCACATCAACAGATGCCATCCGGAAGCCAGAAACTTTTGAGGTTTTGATCCTCTGGTAATGGAGCCACTCTAGCTCTAGCTTTGGAATATTCTGAGGCAGAGGACAGTCACAGTTGACATGAACTCTAGCAGCACAGCCAGAGCAGACAGATGCTTCAGTTCCACAGAGAGTGATATCATGTCTGCAGGTTGTTATGTCAAATAATGTATCAAGTTCAGATATTCTCTTCTCTCTCTTTGCAGCCTTCACTCTGCCATTCACTAGGTCAGTCATTTCATTCCACCTGACAAGAATCTTCCTGGCAATAGATCTCTCTTGAATGATCACAGGAGGAGTGAACTTGGCATTGCTTTTGCGCCACTGTGCCAGTACCAGTGATGCCAAGTCCTTAGCCAAATCTTGCAGAGGGTACTGAGCTCTCTTCATATTATCCAGAAGCAGCTTCTCTTCCTGGAGGAGGATTCCTCTCTGAAACACAGCTCTCCAGGTTGGAACTTCTGTGGGAAATAACTGCTTGCCTGGACCCACCAGATCACTCAGCTTTGAACCAGAACTTTTTCTGGTCTTTCGTCCTTGCTTAGCCATGGTGGCTACACAATCTTCACAAAGCTTTGTATCTGAAACATAGAAAATTATCACAGTGAAACTCTAGTAGCCTACAACAGCTGTTACAATGGTTTTGTTTGGTAAGAAACCGGTCTGTTACATTTGTACTACATTGTAAGTCCTGCACAGCTGTTCTGTACATAACCAGAAAACGAAAAAGTGGAAATTTGAACACTTAAACGTGATTTTTAGCAAAAGTTCAAGAAAACAAATCCCTCCTAAAATTTAATTTTACATAGGAATACATACTGCCAATCTTGAAATTCGCGCTTCACTGATCATGATACACCCTACTGTACAGTGTACACTGACCATACGGACTGCAAATTACAATGCCTGAAAAATTTGGCTCTGGAAACCAGCACAGATTCCATATGCCTAACAGAAACACACTTGCATAAATGCGAAAAAGGCCTTGAAAAGCGCATCGAAGAAACTGAAATAGCAATAAAGGACTACAACATACACAGAGCGGATAAATTTGCTAGAAAAGGAGAAGTCTTGCAGTTATATGAAAAACACACACGTAAGTGAAGTGAAAGTAAGAAAATCAAACAGCACAGTCGAAATTCTCATTTTAGAAGTAAAAGAACTGAACCTAATCACTATGAACGTGTACAAACCACCAAACACCACAAAAAGTGAATTCCAGTTCGTTACAAATGAAAGAGAAAACATGTTAAAGATTACTTAAAACCCCCTACGCCAAATATTTTAATTTGTGGGGATTTTAACTTTCCGATCATAATATGGAATAAAAATGACGAAGTTGCATATGTTGAAAAGTTCCATGGTAACATTACAAAAGATGATAGAACCCAGACAACAGTGCTATTAGATATTATGGAACATTATGTTCTTACCCAGGAAATGTGTAAAGTTGACTATGAAAAAGCACGTTTTGGATATAATTTTGACAAATCACAATTACATAAAAATAAATAAAAAGGTAACGCTCCCAAATTTCTGCGGCCATAACTTAATCGATATACAAATAAAGTTAGCAACCAGGAAACCAAAAATGCATCCCAGAGAGTCAGAAGAAATATTTGAATGTTTGTGTGTTTGTTGTGTTCCTAATCTTAGAAATGAAATAGAAATACACTGGAATGAGAGAAGAGAGATTCTGTACTGTCCAAGCTGCGGCGGGAGAGGAAGTTATGAAAACGAAGATGGAAGATACCTTCAGAATACGAGCCCCGAAACATTTTAATGTCCTGCCTAAAGAATCGAGGAACCTCCAGCACAACCTGAATAATTTAAAAAAGCAGCTGGACAGTTTCTTGTGCAAAGTCCCTGATGAACCATGCGTAGCGTAGCTGGCTTCAAGGGCAGGAAGAGAGCGGCAACCAATTAATTCTCTCCCACAAAATCCCGCAAGTGAGGCGGGATGCTACAGAGGGGTCGACCACAGGTTGATCCTCAAACGTTGCTCGAAGCCATTATAAAGTATCATAAGGTGTATAATATATATTGTACCGTAGGTATGTAGCGACCTTATCGCCCGCCGAAAAGTGCAGCTAGCTCCGCATGTCCTGCGATACAGGAGAAGTCGGATTGGGTTTGGGACCCATCCTTCCTTCTTTCTCTCCACGAACGTCAAGACCTTCCCAAATCGCCCACGTAACTGCAGGCAGGGACGTGTGTGTGTGTGTGTGTGTGTGTGTGTGCGTGTGTGGAATGTAAGGGGAATAAATGATGAACAAAAGAGTGGTGCGGGTGTTCAAGGGTGGAGGGTTTGATATCATGAGATTGTGTGAAACAAAAATTAAAGAATGTGGAGAATGTGAATGGAGTATGTTAAGTGTGTGAGCGCGGGTGTGAATGAGAGGGTGAGAGGAAAAGAAGGTCCAAACCAGTTGATGAATGATGTATGGTATGAAGCGATGAGACTTCTCGTGTGTCAGTTCTCAGATTGTGTGTATATGAAATTTAAGTTTGTGAGAATAAAAGTGGCAATGGTACTTAGATATGCACCGTGCGATGATTTTTTGGAGAGAGCTTGATAGTGTGATTGGAAGGGCGCTTGAATGTTACAAAATATTTGTGATAGAAGATATGAATTAGAAAGTTGATAATAGGCGTAGAGTGAAAGGGATGCAATAAGAGCAAACTGTGTGTATCGAATACTTTTTTTTTTAATATGAGGCAGTTCATAAGTGTACAATGGTATAGAACAAATGATATACATACGAGTATACATGATATTCAGCAAACTTCTTTCGTAAAAAGAAATTTGCTGAAAGAGGTATGTGACACACGTGTAGTGCGAGGTATGAATGGGGGTCTCTTTGACCACATGATAGTCCTGTGTAAAGTGAGGTTATGTGTAGAATGGAGGAGCATGGAAGAAAGGTAGGTCACGAATTAAAGTGGTAAAGTTAATGGTGAGAGAAGTTGGGGATGATTATAGTAAGGAAATGCATGATGAAGCGAGTGTAAAAGATACAAATCAAATGGATACGAAGGAGATGTGAAGTGTGTATAAGGAATGTCTGATTATGAATGCAAAGAGCGTATGTGGGGTTGCTAAGAAAGGTGCGCAGAAAATGGTAACTATAGTGGGATACCGCGGTTGTAGTAGCGGTTGAGAATAAAAGGAGGAAATGGTTGGTGTTTACGTAGGGTAATTGTGACAGAGAAGAAAGTCGAAGAAGAAATAGAGCGTATGAAGAAAGAAAGAGAAGTTTGAAGAGATAAGTGAAGCAGAAGAAACAAGGAGTAATTAATGAGTTTGGAAGGAGGATGAATAAGAATTATGTAAAGAATGGAAAGTTGTTCTGGAAGGAAGTGCGAAAGTGCAGAAATGAAACTAAGAAAAAAGTTTGAGAGTAAGGGATGAAAATGGAAGAATGCTCACAGTGGATGTGGATCTAGGGAAAAGATGGTAAAAGTATTTCGAGGGTTTGATGTGTGGAAGAGATGAGAGGGGTGCAAATATAAATATGATGGGATTTGATGGTGTGAGGAGGAAAAAATAGAAAAAGGGAAGGTGTGGGTGGGTTATATGGAGAAATGATTACGCACGAGTACGGCGGTTTGAAAGGGTTGAAGTGGTTGTGGTACGTATGTCAGAATACATGGATAAATGGGAGTGTGCCTGAAGACTGGAAAAAAGCAATAATTGTTCCATTGTACAAAATGAAAGGTGAAAGGAGTGAATGTAAGAACTACAGAGGTATAAGTCTGTTGAGTGTAGTGGGCAAAGTGTATGGCAGGATAGAGATAGAAAGAGTTCATAGTATTACAGAATGCTTGGTGAGCGATGAGCAAGGTGGATTTCCAGGTGGAGGAAGCTGTGTGGATCAAGTGTTCGCAGTGAAACAAGTGACTGAGAAAGCATGTGAAAAGGATTGCAAGGTATACATGCCTTCTATGGATCTTGAGAAAGTGTATGATATAGTAAATAGAGAAGCATTTTGGCAGGTCTTCGGTGTATATGGGGTGGGTGGTAGATTCATGAAAGCGATGAAGAGTTTCTATGACGGAAATAGTGCATATGTGAGAGTAAATAAGGAATTGAATGAATGGTTTGATATAAGTGTTGGTGTGCGTTAATGATGTGTGTGATGTCTCCGTGGCTGTTCAGTCTGTTTATGGATACTGTAGATTTGATGAGAGAGGCGACAGTGCGAATGATGGAAAAAGGGAAATTCGGACTGTCTTGTGATGGTCAACGGTGTAACAACAGAGATGGCAGAATCTTTTAAGTATTTAGGATGTGTTTTGAACAAAGAGGTACGAGTGCAGATGAAGTTAACAGTGGAACGATTCAAGGAAGAAAGATGGCAGTTGCGCTGAAAGTGGTTGTGAGGAAGCGGAGACTACGTAGAGATCCTGCGAGATGTTTACATGAAAGTGTGTTATATGACACTTTTTAAGGGTGTGGCATATTGACATGGCATGAAAGGGAGAAATCCTAGCAGTTGAGGTGGATAACGGGATGTAAGTGTGGCGTGCGCCCGATTGATAGAGTGAGAAATCGTGTGGTTCTGGACAGACGTGGTGTTCAGAAGTCAGTGGAAGTAAAAATTGAGGAAAGTGTGTTAAGGCGGTTTGGACATGTTGAAAGAATGAAAGATGACAGAGTTGTGAAAGGAGTGTATAAGAGTGTTTGCGAAGGTAGAAGGAGGAGGGGAGTTCGAGAAGAAGGTGAATTATTGCGTGAGGAAACGTGGTCTGAGTGATGCACGAGAAGTGTCTGCAAGTAGGTGTTCAGGACTCTGTCTCTTTTATTTTTGACAAAGCCTGGAAGCACCACCACGCATGGCGTATAAAGCGACGCAGGTGTGGAATTTAGCCATGGCCGGGGATGCTGGTCCATAGTGCTGGGATTAGCGCCGCTAACTTTTTATTAACGATAGTGTTAGCGTCGCTAATTTTAAAAATTGTTAGCGAAACAGGTAGTTTTTAGAGAAGGTCAATCGCTAATTTTTCAAAACCACCTGTAAATTGAACAGAATTTATTCTTCCGTTGGTTCGTTTTACCTATTAATATATACGAAAGGAACTCGACTCGTACATAAAAATGTTTTCATTTTCGTAGACTATAACGTCACATTTTTGTACCTTAGTAACCAATTATATCAAGGTGTGTGCTGATATATGTAAATAAATTACGGAAAGCAGAACATATATAAATTGGGGTGGTTACGGTATGGAAAAAGAGAAGACCTAAAATCCATGGAATATTATACCGCAAATGGACAGGAAATTCAGAGAAATTCTAGAGCAAACGATATAGGGGTTGTAATGACTGATGATGCGAAATTTGAAACACAAAATAAGATAGCAGTAAACAGAGCAAGGAGAATAACTGGGCAAATACTGAGAACCTTTAAACGAAGGGATAGGAATATAATGAATCCTCTACTAAAAACATTCATCATACTCAATTTGGAATACTGATCGGTCCTAACATCCCCATATAAAAAAGAAGACATTAGACAGCTAGAAGGAATTCAGAGAAGCTTCACAGCCAAGATCAATGGGTGCAAAGAACTAAATTACTGGGAAAGGTTACGCGAACTAAACCTATATTCACTGGAAAGGAGAAGAGAGAGATACACCATCATTTACACTTGGAAAATAATGGAGAAACTAGTCCCTAATCTTACTCTGAACCCTGTAATTCCCCAAACAACGGTGGAAAGTAGAAAAGGAAAACTGTGTCGTGTTCCCAAATTAAAGGCTAGACAGGGAACATCCTTAACCCTGAAAGAAAATAGTTTTGTTGTGAGAGGACCAAAACTGTTTAATCAGCTGCCCAAATACCTAAGAAACACGAATGGTGTGGCAGTACACATCTTCAAAAGAAGATTAGATGCCTGGCTCAGAACAATCCCCGATGAGCCGGGCGTACATGGCTATGTGAGGTGGAGAGTACAAGAAACCAACTCACTACTTCACCAGGCAAACTCGAGAGGAGGAGCGACAAGCTTGACCTTCGTGAAATGAGGAATCATCGCACGGAACCTTTGAAAGGTTGAAAGGAAAGGTTGGTTTCAGAAAAAATTAGCGACAAAATTAGCGTTAGCGTTAGCGGGCACTGCTGGCTGGTGTGAATGAGTGATTTTGTTTCTACCTTTTCTTTTCTTTATTATCTTCTGTATTTTATATCCGAGCATGTCTGCCCCCTCACCCCAACTCATTTGGGAAATAAGATTTTTTGATGATGTATGTATGTATGTATGATATATATTGTGTTGTTAAAGCTCTGTTTCTTGGTTATATATATATATATATATATATATATATAGATAATATATATATATATATAATATATATATATATATATATATATATATATAATGGCCGATTTAGGGTAATGCAATAATTTACGATCACAATAATGTATCGATTCCTTCGCACACATTTATGTAATAATGAGGTATTTATCGATTTTCCATCACTGACGACTTCGACTTTTCCATTTTCTTAAAAAGAGATCATTTTCCCCCTTTTTTTGTTTAGTATTCGCATTTTGTATTCCCTCCTATTATGGTAGGTCTCTCTCTCTCTCTCTCTCTCTCTCTCTCTCATTTCCGTCGATCCCTAGCGATTCCTAAGAGCTTTTAGGAAACGGGGCCCCGTTGAAAGGTAATGCTGCGGCTATCTGTTTCAAGACGGTCGCGAAAGGCGGTCCGAAACGGCTGTTCGCGTTCGTAAATTTGAGATTTGGTCCATTAAGGCTCACCAGAAGGTTTTAATGGAATGAAAATGAAGTCTCTCTCTTCGACTCGACGCAAATTAATTTGCTGCGCGAGAATTGCTTTTATATTTGTGGCGTTGCTTTCAGTCTTGTTGTACACCTCAGTGGTGGTTTGGTCATGGTGTGGTTGTAATGTGGTGGTCGTGGTGGTCGCAGTGCAGGGGAGAGATTCAGCTAAAATGGGAACCAGGCTCTACATTAATACAAGTTAAAAAAAAATGTTGTTTGTCATTTTAATACCCTCTCTTTTATATATCTATCTATCTATCTATATATATATATATATATATATATATATATATATATATATATATATATATATATATATATATACTCTAAAACCTTTATTGAGTTATTTTAACTCACTTGTGTCAAATAAGATCGAACCCATTAAGGAGCTCAGATTACTACATCACTTGGGTAGTTCTGAAAATAAGATATAAAACAATATTTCCCTTTTTTTAATTTTTTTATTTATTTTTTACCACTGAAGTAACGGTAGTAATTTTACTTATTTAATTGACTCGTTTGACACCAGTTTGGCTTAAACTAGCTTAAGTCGTTTGTCCTTTCCATAAATTCATTAAAATTCCTATTTTAATATGAGGAAAGGACAAGGAAAGGAAGCTGACAACTGTTCACACGCGTTTTCCTTTCATACAACTTCAGAATAATAAATTGAACGATATTATTTACTGGAAACGACATTTCAAAGCAAGTTTTACGCAAAAAAGAAAACAGTTTCAATCTTTGTTTATTAATAAAACTTTAGTTTGCTTCCGCTCGAATTGATCATTATAACGAAAGTCAAGTTTTGACCCACCTTAGACCTACAGGTTAACGTGGAATTCGAACCACGACCCAGCAAAAAAGTAAAAAATTACGAAGTCCTCACCCGAACTCGATCTCTCAGCCCCATTCATCTATTGACTGGCGCATATATATATGGGTATAGGCGTTATTTTCAAAAATGTAATAGGTGAAAAATATTTTAGCATTTTATTCTCTAAGTAATTTTATACTTTGTTTTGTTAATATTTTTTAAAGAGTATTTCTGTTTCGTTGATGCGAAGTTTGTCTTTTGTTTCGTCGTGACTTGAACGGTTTCGCAATTCGTAAGATTTTAATTAAAGGGGGTTGTGAGGAAATGGGGGGAGGGGGGGATGCAAATTCTCTCTTATAACACGAAGCCATTCCGATAAATCTTTTTAATGTTATTTGGGTACGTTCTGTGTCCTCATGTCCATATTCATATAGTGCGTATTTTAAAACAACAACAACAACAACAACAACAACTAGTACTGAACAAGGAAGAAAACAAACGAACAAAAAACATTACGAATGAATGTCAAATTCAAATGACCAAAATAAAGAACAATAACATTCGTGAAGAACATTCAAACTAGAAAAAAAAGTTACGCCAGAACCCCCCCACCCCCCACGATAATTGCCATATTTTTATGACACTTTACTTATAAGAAAGATAGGTCTTTTTTTATGTGAGTATATATATATATGTAGTAAAAGCTTTTATATTATATTCGATTTGAGTACATTAATAAAATTGAAGGGTAAATAGGATGATTCATACGTACCATTTTACAAGGAAGAATCGAGATATTAAAAAGAGAGAGAGAGAGAGAGAGAGAGAGGGAGAGAGAGAGAGAGAGAGAGAGGATAAGAAACGCATCTAAAAGCGAGTATCTTTTTCGAGGACCGCCATTATGGTATCACTGACTGCTCGGTTCGCCACTTACGCTAATGCAATCTCTATTTGACGAGAGCGCCATCTATCTGTTTCGCGATCAGGGCGCCATCTAGTGGTTGGTGAGAGCGAGTGGCAGCAGGCAACGCGTTTCCCCACTCCTTCCTTTCCCCCGCTAAAAAAAAAAGAAACCTTCAAACTCGCCCCCAACCATACACCCTGATACGAATTGTTTATTAATTTCTTTTGTGTGTCCTAGAAGTTTGGTTTTCTTTGATTGAGAACAGGAAAATGTAATTGAATATATATATATATATATATATATATATATATATATATATAATGTGTGTGTGTGTGGTGTGTCTTTTGGTTTCACCATACTCATACAGTTCTTTTCTTGGAAGAATATCATCAGGTCCGAGGATTTTTTTCACTACCTCACTATTTTCACTCGTACGTCATATTTTTTAAATTGAAATACCTCAGAAGCATTTTGTTCGACTTGTAGATGAGATTAGATTAAGTAAGCTTAGTTTAGTTTAGTCAAGCAATTGACACGTCATAAGTTGAATACAACCAACGTGTGTGTGTGTGTGTAGAAGAATTACGGCATTTGGAAGAGTGAGGCCCATGGTGTAATGGTTATCGCATCTGACCGGCAATCGGAAGATCCCGGGTTCGATTCCCGTGTGGTTACCCCATTTTTTCATTTGTTTCGTTCTCTCTCTCTCGTCTTGCGCGGAATATCTCCTACACAAGCGTCGTTCTTTACGTTATATATATATATATATATTCTGTATACATATTTCCCTCGTCGTCTCACAATTAGGTCCCTGCAAGTATAATTAGTGAATTGGTTTCACGGGCAGTTAAGTACAGTATTAAAAAGGCTCATTTCAGCCTTTTGTTTTTAGTAGGTGGATGGAAAAGCCGTTAAAGGAAAATCAATTATATGTACGAAAGCAATAAAGGATTGAATAGCATAAAACACTATTGGATGATATATATATATATATATATATAAATAAATAATACACTATCATACATTTAAATTAATTACGGAATATAAATGATTGATATTTTTAAAATGATAAAGAGATTTTATAATAATAATAATGTTTGAGGTGGAGCTTCTCATTTGATAATTAGTTGGGTGTATTTTATGGAGAGGGAGGGAGATGTGAGATTGACGAAGGTCGGTAGATTATGAAGGCCTCTCTCGCTTTGACCTCCTCTGTTCATGTTCTAAATTGTCGTCGTCGTTGTTTGTTGGTGATGTTGTTCGTGGTTGTCATTGTTTTTGTTACTGTTGTGTTTGATGCTGTTTTTCATAGTCAGAAGGAATGAGTGGATGGAAAGGTGGGAAACGAGGAACGCGGATTACAAACAAGAAGAAGAAGAAGAAGAAGAAGAAGAAAACAGAAAGCGGAAAGCGGAAGAGGAAGATCACAAGAAAAGGTAAGTAAGAAAAACGAAGGGGACACGCATATGGTGACGGAGGAAGAAGAAGAAGAAGAGGAGGAGGAGGTGGTGGTGGTGGTGGTGGAGGACGAGGACGAGGAAGAGAATCCGAAGAGAGGAAACAATTTGCCTAATGCGGCTCTCTTGTTGTCGTTCTGTCGATAACTCTGAATGGGTTTCTCCATTTCCATAAACAAGGACTCTTTCTCTCTTTGTTTTTCGGTCCTGCCTTTCTCTAAGCATATTTCATCTCGATTAAACTCGGTTCTTGTTTATATGGAGTGAATCCCTTTGAGTTCGAATGAATAACGCGTTGGGAAAGTTTCATGTCATTATCATAATAGTCGACTTTACACACACACACACACACACACATATATATAATATATATATATATAAATAATATGTTACAGTCAGTGTGGGAAACCAGTCATTTCGGGTGATGTCTAAAACTTTCAGGAATTTCTCTTAATCCCCGTGACTCTTAATCACAGGTGTGAAGGTTAGGTTAGTAATGCGTTAATGCCTGTGATTGAGGGTCACAGGCATTACGCGAAATGTCTGAAAGTTTTAGGCATTACCCGAAAGGACTGGTTTCACACATTGACTGTAAAAAAAAAAATATATATATATATATATATATATATGCAAATAACTGCAATGACCGCGCAGTATATAAATGAATAGAAACGACATAAGTATTAAGGAACGTTCTGCACACGAGGAGGAGAGATAACGAAATAATGAAAAATGAGGCGAACCGCTGGGAATCGAACCCAGGGCCTTCCAATTGCCGGTCGGACGCTCTACCATTATGCTACGGACCTCACTCAATCACAAATCGAAATTCTCCCAAATAGGGCAGAAACCAATGCCCTCAGAGAGCACCCTCGCAAATCGTGAATATGCGCAAATAACTGCAATGACCGCGCAGTATATAAATGAATAGAAACGACATAAGTATTAAGGAACGTTTCTGCACACGAGGAGGAGAGATAACGAAATAATGAAAAATGAGGCGAACCGCCTGGGAATCGAACCCAGGGCCTTCCAATTGCCGGTCGGACGCTCTACCATTATGCTACGGACCTCACTCAATCACAAATCGAAATTCTCCCAAATAGGGCAGAAACCAATGCCCTCAGAGAGCACCCTCGCAAATCGTGAATATGCGCAAATAACTGCAATGACCGCGCAGTATATAAATGAATAGAAACGACATAAGTATTAAGGAACGTTTCTGCACACGAGGAGGAGAGATAACGAAATAATGAAAAATGAGGCGAACCGCCTGGGAATCGAACCCAGGGCCTTCCAATTGCCGGTCGGACGCTCTACCATTATGCTACGGACCTCACTCAATCACAAATCGAAATTCTCCCAAATAGGGCAGAACCAATGCCCTCAGAGAGCACCCTCGCAAATCGTGAATATGCGCAAATAACTGCAATGACCGCGCAGTATATAAATGAATAGAAACGACATAAGTATTAAGGAACGTTTCTGCACACGAGGAGGAGAGATAACGAAATAATGAAAAATGAGGCGAACCGCCTGGGAATCGAACCCAGGGCCTTCCAATTGCCGGTCGGACGCTCTACCATTATGCTACGGACCTCACTCAATCACAAATCGAAATTCTCCCAAATAGGGCAGAAACCAATGCCCTCAGAGAGCACCCTCGCAAATCGTGAATATGCGCAAATAACTGCAATGACCGCGCAGTATATAAATGAATAGAAACGACATAAGTATTAAGGAACGTTTCTGCACACGAGGAGGAGAGATAACGAAATAATGAAAAATGAGGCGAACCGCCTGGGAATCGAACCCAGGGCCTTCCAATTGCCGGTCGGACGCTCTACCATTATGCTACGGACCTCACTCAATCACAAATCGAAATTCTCCCAAATAGGGCAGAAACCAATGCCCTCAGAGAGCACCCTCGCAAATCGTGAATATGCGCAAATAACTGCAATGACCGCGCAGTATATAAATGAATAGAAACGACATAAGTATTAAGGAACGTTTCTGCACACGAGGAGGAGAGATAACGAAATAATGAAAAATGAGGCGAACCGCCTGGGAATCGAACCCAGGGCCTTCCAATTGCCGGTCGGACGCTCTACCATTATGCTACGGACCTCACTCAATCACAAATCGAAATTCTCCCAAATAGGGCAGAAACCAATGCCCTCAGAGAGCACCCTCGCAAATCGTGAATATGCGCAAATAACTGCAATGACCGCGCAGTATATAAATGAATAGAAACGACATAAGTATTAAGGAACGTTTCTGCACACGAGGAGGAGAGATAACGAAATAATGAAAAATGAGGCGAACCGCCTGGGAATCGAACTCAGGGCCTTCCAATTGCCGGTCGGACGCTCTACCATTATGCTACGGACCTCACTCAATCACATTGCGCATATTCACGATTTGCGAGGGTGCTCTCTGAGGGCATTGGTTTCTGCCTATTTGGGAGAATTTCGATTTGTGATTGAGTGAGGTCCGTAGCATAATGGTAGAGCGTCCGACCGGCAATTGGAAGGCCCTGGGTTCGATTCCCAGGCGGTTCGCCTCATTTTTCATTATTTCGTTATCTCTCCTCCTCGTGTGCAGAAACGTTCCTTAATACTTATGTCGTTTCTATTCATTTATATACTGCGCGGTCATTGCAGTTATTTGCGCATATTCACGATTTGCGAGGGTGCTCTCTGAGGGCATTGGTTTCTGCCCTATTTGGGAGAATTTCGATTTGTGATTGAGTGAGGTCCGTAGCATAATGGTAGAGCGTCCGACCGGCAATTGGAAGGCCCTGGGTTCTATTCCCAGGCGGTTCGCCTCATTTTTCATTATTTCGTTATCTCTCCTCCTCGTGTGCAGAAACGTTCCTTAATACTTATGTCGTTTCTATTCATTTATATACTGCGCGGTCATTGCAGTTATTTGCGCATATTCACGATTTGCGAGGGTGCTCTCTGAGGGCATTGGTTCTGCCCTATTTGGGAGAATTTCGATTTGTGATTGAGTGAGGTCCGTAGCATAATGGTAGAGCGTCCGACCGGCAATTGGAAGGCCCTGGGTTCGATTCCCAGGCGGTTCGCCTCATTTTTCATTATTTCGTTATCTCTCCTCCTCGTGTGCAGAAACGTTCCTTAATACTTATGTCGTTTCTATTCATATATATATATATATATATAATTCGCTTCTTTGAATGGTATAATGTAAATTAAGTTATTATTTTGACAAATGGTCGCGTCGTTTGTCTGCAAATAGGAAAACGCCGATAAAAGTTTAATTCGAAGACTGGCATTTATTACCTTAAAGGAAACTTAATCCTCGGCGACACGCCATCATTGTCGACCTCTCATTAAATGCCATTTTTGTAACGTGTTTGTACAACAATATTCCGTGTTAGGCGAGGATTTGCACGGATAATACCCCCTAATTAGTGGCGACCTGTCGGTGTTGATGGACACCCTATATTCAACTGTATCCTTAACAGATGAAATTTTTCCCCCGGAGTCGCTTTAATTTAGCCTAATGGTGCCATGAGCAACTGGCACTAGTGCCATAATAAAGACCAGCACGCGAGCATTTGCGGAAAACATTCACGGTTTTAGTTTTTAAATGAAAAATATACCTTAGTCGCGCTTTCTCTGACTAAAACCGCTAATTACAGGTGTAAATCGCCGTAAAATAAATTGTTTTCAATGCATTAAATGCTGTGTTGTATTCCTGGCCTAAAACGTAATGTCTCGCTTTTATTGGACAAAGTAAAAGTTTGCAAATTATTGACATTGGCATTTTAACGTCTTTGCAATTATTTTAGTTGACCTTCATATACAGTTAAATATATACATTTCCTTTGCACTAGAAACACACACACACACACACACACACACACACACACACACATATATATATATATATATATTTTTTTTTTTAGAGAGAGAGAGAGAGAGAGAGAGTGTGTGTGTGTGTGTGTGTGTGTGTGTGGGTGTGGGTGTGTGTGTGACCTTATTAGCAGTTTTGTAGCTGTTTCTGGTCATTTTGATGTATTGCTCAAGATACTCAGTAACTCACGAAGATATATCAGCACATATACCAGCAAATATAATTTATATACAGTATATGTAAACTATACTTCATTCCGTTGGTTGTTGAATTCGGTATCGAACTTAGAAAAGATTTTTGTATACATTACTTTTAGGTAGGATGTGAGATATTTATGTTTTCATAGATTACATATAGTGCCGCATTTTTTTCTGATCCGTATTGAATCTATACCTTAATTCCTTTTGCTTTGTTTGTTCATATCCTTTTCTTTCGGGGGGGGGGGGGGGGAGGAGACCTCAAATTTCGCATCATCATTCATTATAACTTTTAAGTCTTTTGTTTTCGTGTTTCTCTGAATTTTCTTACTATTTGGGCAAAATATTCTATGTTTCAATTCTTCATTTCTTCCATATCTTAATAATTGAAATTTGTTGGTGTTATATTTCATACTTTTGTCTTTTGACCATCTGTATACTGTATTCTGTTTTTGTCCGTTTGTAAGGCACCTACATCTTCTGAGTTTCTAATTTTTCTGCTGATATTTGTATCGTCAGCAAAGGATGTTACTGTTACTGTCGGTTACTTTGTTGTCGATATCTGCTTGTATGATAACACTGGTCAACAACAATTTTGTCACAAGGGTTTTGATGGGTGTTCTAAGTGTACTTTTTCATGCTGAATCTAAATATGAAATCAGATTTTTTCTATCAGGCTTAGTTTACTTGTGACGCTATGTTCATTTTTTCCTCATTTAGCATGATCACCGGATAAAAAAATAATAACATATTATATATAATTAAGTATATAACAATATTATAATATAAAACATTATAAAAATAATAAATATAATAATATATTATATTAATTAATATAACTATAATAAAATATATTAATATTAATATATATGTTGTATTAATTTTTCTGTAAAATTAGTACAATTTATTCCTTTGGGGAGAAAGTTCTGATAATGCTGGCAGGATAAATTTGGTCGGAGCAGCAGACTGTGCAGGTTGAAACATGTTTGTACCTGTTCAGACATGAGCCTAGTTTCTGTGTGTAGAGCAGCTCCAAGTCAGTCTGCTTGTAAATGTCACAGTGTTAACAGCTAGTGTCTGTTGCTTCTTGTTAATTTTACACCAGTGTTGTATTCATATAGATGTTTTGTAATGCCGCGGAACTGTCTGAATCATCCTAATTCCTTTTGTTATGTATGTGGTGATCTAACTTTAAAATCCCAGAAACGTAACTTTACACCATTAGTAAAAAAATGCTATGAACTTTATTTCGGATGTAAAGTAGGCGATCAGGACAAGAGTTGGGCCCCTCACATTTGTTGTGTGACATGTGTTAGACTACTTACAGGATGGCTAAACGGTTCACGTCACATGCCATTTGCTATTCCAATGATTTGGAGGGAACCCAAAGATCACACAACAGACTGCTATTTCTGCCTGGTAAATACAAAGGGGATCACTTCAAAAACAAAGAGCCTTATGAAATACTCTAATCTACCGTCTGCAATGAGACCAGTTCCCCACAGTGCTCAACTTCCAGTACCAAATCCTCCTGAACATGTAAGTTTAAGTGATGAGGAATCAAACGTAGTTGTAGCATATCACGAGGAAAAAGATGAAGACATTTCTGATCCAACATTCCAGGCTACCTGTTCCTCCAATGAACCACATTTACTGTCACAAGGAGATCTAAATGGCCTAGTTCGTGATTTGAAATTATCTAAGAAGCAGGCTGAACTTTTAGGTTCAAGATTAAAGGGTTGGAATCTACTGCAACGTGACACTAAAGTTTGTTTTTTCCGCAGCCGCCATGATGAATTCAAAGAATGTTCTCCCATGAAGATGGACTTGTGTTTTGTAAAGATGTTAATTCAGTCATGGGGGCTCTTTCTTGGTCATGAACATAACGTGGATGAGTGGCGATTGTTCATTGACTCCTCAAAAGTCAGCTTGAAAGCAGTCCTTCTTCACAACGGAAATAAATTTCCTTCTGTACCTATTGCACATGCTGCAAACATGAAAGAGTCATACGACAACATGAAGTTGCTTTTAGAAAAGTTTCAGTATCAGAAATATAAGTGGAATATTTGTGGAGATCTGAAGGTCATTGCACTTTTGCTAGGGTTGCAGCTAGGTTACACCAAGTACTGTTGTTTTTT
This sequence comes from Bathynomus jamesi, assembly GCA_023014485.1. Lineage (NCBI taxonomy): Eukaryota > Metazoa > Arthropoda > Malacostraca > Isopoda > Cirolanidae > Bathynomus > Bathynomus jamesi. The sequence goes on along the minus strand of JAJOZX010002665.1, from coordinate 169,923 downwards.
ATGTGAGTGGGACAGTAGGGACAAGCAAAACCACTACGTTAAGAAGGATTGGCCAAAACGCACCTCACTTGTTCCAGACAAGAAAAATGTTGTGAATAGTTCACTTGTTGACCCTGAGAAAGTGTACCTTCCTCCTTTGCATATCAAGCTTGGACTTATGAAAAACTTTGTTAAAGCGATGGATAAAGCGCAAACAGGATTCACATACTTGAGAAATAAGTTTCCCCGGATCAGTGATGCCAAGATTAAAGAAGGCATTTTTGTAGCCCCTCAGATCAGAGAATTGTTGAGAGATGAGAGATTTGAAGGAGAGTTGAATGAAGTTGAGAAAGCTGCGTGGCAGAGTTTCAAAAGTGTCTGCACAAATTTTTTGGGAAATCACAAGGCCGAAAACTATCCTGAAATAGTAGGAGATCTTCTTAAGTCTTACCAAGCAATGGGGTGCAATATGTCATTAAAGGTTCATTTCTTGGACTCTCACTTGGACTTTTTTCCGGAAAACCTGGGTGCGGTAAGCGACGAACATGGTGAGCGTTTTCATCAGGATATTTCTGCCATGGAAAACCGTTACCAAGGCAAATGGAGCGCCAGTATGCTGGCTGACTATTGCTGGACTCTTAAGAGAGATATGCCTGGGGCAAAGCACAGCAGAAAATCAAAACAAGCTACTTTTTAAACTACAGGTATGTCTTTTCGATCATATTTTAATAAGTATGTAACTATATGGGTTTTTAAAAATTAAATTGCATGTCACACAAAAAACAGACCTGATAGAGAAATTTTACAAACTTATTTGGATTCAGCACAGAAAATACTATAAGAATAAGGTATTTTCATTCTTGGGACACGAAAATTTTTTGTTGTTGTTGCCCAGTGTAATGAATAGGAGTTGCGCTAATACTATTCCTTGTGGTCCTGAACTACATATTTCCAATTCTGATGATGATATTCCTTGGATTTTAACAACTCGCTGACGTTCTCTGGGGAAGTTTATAGATCTATTTTCCCACTTTGCCCGTTATTTCCTAAATGTTTCATGATCTCACTTGTTGAACGCTTTATGAAAACCCGTGTATATTACATCGTAGTTTTCATTGTTTTCAAGTGCATCAACGATATTGTCATAATGTTCTTTTAATTGCGATTGGCACGATCTTCCTGATCGGAATCGTACTGGTTCTCAGTGAATTCGTCCTGTCTCGAAAAAGTCATAGATTTTCTCTCTAACTATTCTTTCAAATTTTCTGGTGAGATGACATGTCAGTGACACTGGTCTCTAGTTCTTTGTTTGAGACCTATCATCTCCTTTATATATAGAGACAATGTTCGCCCTTTCCGAGATGCCCGGAATTTCTCTTATGACGAAAGATCTCTATATCCAATATAGAGGTGAGGTTACTTCATTCTTACAGTTTTTAACTATCGAAGCGTTCCATTTATCCGGACCTGCAGCTGAATGTGATTTAGTTTGTCCTATAGATTACGCTATATCTTCTGTTGTAAAAACAAAAATTAGTTATATTCTTTCCTTGTAATTTCTCTTCAAAGAAGGTATTTCTATCAGATAGCATTTTGTCACTTTTTGAGTTACTGAAAACTGATTCATACTGAGCTCTCAATATTTCAGATATTTCTTTTAAATTGTCGCTTGGTTCATTATTTTCTTCTTTAAAAGTCCGATATAGTGGCGCGAGTTCTTGTTTTTTCTTTGGCAAAATTACGGAAGTATTTTGGGTTTTCCTTTATTACTTCTTCCACATCTTGTATTTTCCCATCAATCCTTCAGCTTTTCTTGTATCACCTTATTGGCATTGTTGTCTGTACAATTCATTAATTTTGCAACTATTCTCTTTCTACTGTGGAATATTGCTCGCTTTGTCTCTCGAAACAATTCCTCTTTTCTTTTATCTATTTTATCGGAACATATTCTCTTAAAATTTCTAACGTCTTCCTAAGGTTAATTATTAACATCTCTTCGGTTGTTTTATTCTTAAAGACTGTTTTTCACTCTATTTGGGCCATATTTGAAGTGATTTCTTCCCATTTGTGGTCTTGGAGTTTAGGTTAAAAATCTCAAATTTGTTTTCTATTTGGTGTGTGTATTTTCTCTTAAAGTTGTCTCCATATTGGTTGATATTTCACTCATGTTGTGGTCTGATATAATGGTTAGGGTTATTTTTGTCATCAATTAATGTGTTTGTGTTCATGAATTCCAGATCTGAGCAGTTATTTTCTCGGGTGTTATCTGGTATTTGTTGTGGTAATTTAAATTAATTTGTTAGAGGCATCACTTTTGCTCGTTCCTGGTCTTTTCTTGTGGTTCCCTTTTTCCTGGTTATATAGTTCTTCCTACCCTTTTGGATTTTATAAATGGTTAATTAAAATCTCCGCAGAGTATTATATTGGGATTGGGGAGTTTAATGATTTTATTAGGTTTTTGACCTCAGTAATGGTATCATAGAATTTTGCAGCTGGAGTGGGCGGAGGTCTATATATAACTAAACTATTAGTAATCACGTTTAGTTTTTCAGTTTGTACTGCTAAAAGTTCAACGTGCTTGTTTGATTTACTTTTATTTTTGCCATATAATTTTCATATGTACACACACACACACACATTTAATCATCGCTGCATTCATAGTTGAAGTGGAAGTAGGAAGAGTAAACATCTTTTTACATATATACTGTACATACTGTATATACAGACCTTAAACCTCTTTTGACACAGCCTCGTATATAATTTAAATTAACGCTTTCAAAGCGTATTTAAAATGGCTGTACATGTATTCGCATTATATATATTAATTCTCTTTAGCTGTTCCAACAAACAAAGATATAAGTTTACGAGTCATCCATAAACGTTTATTGAATGTCTTTATACACGTTTTGTGTTCTGAAAACGTTTTGTAAACAATCATTGTTTTGAGAGGTTTTATATAACTACGCCGAATGATTTTCAAAACCGTCTCCCTCCAAGCGAAGAGAAATCCCTGAGGTCAGGGGTTCGACGCCTGATGCTATTGGTAAATAATAATCGAGAAGTTACTGTAGAACAATGGGCCGCATTCGTCTGCCCAGAGCTGTCCCAGTTTGTTTGTGCCCCCCCCCCTCTTGACGGATTATCATTATTATTTTATGAAATGAATTTCAACCCATAATAAAACCCCGCCCACTCCGTTCTGCCGCTACTCAACCTCCCCTTCAACACAAAAAGAATGAAAGCCTCACCACATTAATATAATTCTGTTATATGAAATTGACAATGTATTGTTAGTTTCAGAAAAAAGTTCTCCTAGAAACAAAATTTCTAAAAACATAAAAAATTACTAATTGGTGTAATATTGCCGTTTGGTTTGGATATATTTATTCTTTTTGGTCACAGTAATAAAACTTTAAAAACGAAACCCAGTCATTACCAAGATAGGTTTTTTTTTTTAGAAATTTTAAGTTTATTCGCGAACATTTTTCTGAAACTGTACATTTTACAGTTCAACTATATATATATATATATATATATAACTCATCTTTGGAATAGTTTCCCGATTCCTTTAATAATTTTAAAAGTAAGATTTCTTTGTGCTCACCTATTATGCATCGTTTGTAGGGTCTCAAAACGTGACTTTCTTATATAAACAGCTCCGGGTCTCGAACACGATTAAATCGTGCCGGGTTTGATTACGTTCTTAAAAAACGAAAAACGTTTTCACAACCTCGTTAAAAGTTTTTATTTTTTAGTTGTTATTCTTTCTAATAACATATGACACCCTGTTACAAAGTTGTTATAAAGTTATGTGCAAGAAAGCGGTTTCATTTTGACCCATTATATATATATATATATATATATATATATATATATATATATATATATATATATAGTGGCGCTCATATATATTCGTACAGAGAAATATTTCAGTTATATTCGTCCTTATCTTTCGTACACGCATAGGTTAGATATGAAAGGTTTACCGTTCGTTTGGAAAATTTAAAAAAAAAAAAAAAATTAGTTTAGCTCCAACATATAATGAAAAACATCAAAGAATTTGAGGAAAATAAAGAAAAAGTTAGAACGCAAAAGTTTCAGTACATCTATTTACAAAATTATTTAATACGTTGTGTGTACACCTTAGGCTTGAAGAATTTAAAATTTTTACCAGTAAGTCACTGTTTATTGATTAGAGATTGTTGACAATTCTGCGTTCTAGAATTTTCTCTGTATTTTCATGGAAGAGAGATGACTGTACAAGCCATTAATAAGCAATGGGCCCTCGTAGTAAAAAGCTTTCTACAGATCTTAAGAGATTAGTTATTGCTGCACATGAATCTGGAAAGAGTTAGAGGAAGATAGGAGAAGAGCTTCGAATTCCATTTACGATGGTTGCTGCAGTTATGAAGAAATAGAAAGGTTTTGGAACAATCAAAACTCTATGAAGGTGTGGACGACCTTGCAAGATTTCATAATGTACAGCTTGACGGATTGAAAGAATGACTGCTGCGAATCCACGAGTGACTGCAAGTGATATTTGCCAAATATTAAGACTGTCTAAGAGCGATGTCCAATTTGTCCATCCTTCTCCTTACGTCGTACATTGAGAAAGAATGGTTTGCATGGAAGAGTTGCACGAAGAAAACTCTGCTACGAAAAGCGCGCAAAGAAGCTCGTTTAAAGTACGTCAAGGATCATCGAAATGATGGATTTGCATTCTGAAAGAAAGTTCTCTGGACAGACGAGACCAAATTTCAATTATTTGGGAACAACGAGCAACGGTATGTTTGGCGAAAAACAAATACTGCATTCAATGAAAAAAACAGCCTTCCTACGGTTAAATATGGTGGTGGTAATTTACTTCTTTGCGGATGTTTTAGTGTTTCTGTTCCAGGAAAGCTTGTTGTCATCAATAGAATCTTGAATTAGAAGAAATATCAGGAAATTTTAGAAGAAAATGTATTGCTTTCAGTTCGGGAGTTGCGAATGGGTCGCATTTGGGTACTGCAACAGGATAATGATTGAAGCCACGTTGAAGCATGAAATGGCTTCAACAAAAGAATTTCAAGCTTCTCGAGGTGCCCAGTCAAAGCCAGATCTCAATTTAATCGAGAATTTATGGTTTGATTTGAAAACAATTGTCCGAAGAGAAGCCCTTCGAATCTGAATGAATTGCAACAATTTTCTTTAGAAGAATGGATAAAATTTCTACTGAGATATATCGAAACCTTGTAGAAAAATACCCAAAACGAATCGTTGAAGTTATTCAAGCAAAGGTGGACACACAAAGTATTAAATAATTTTGTAAGTAAATGTACGAAAACTTTTGGATTTTAGCTTTTTTAAATTTTCCTCAAATTCTTTGATGTTTACATTTTATGTTGGAGTTAAACTAAATTTTTTACTTGTTAAATTTTTCCAAACGAACGGTAAACTTTTAACACTATCCATGCATGGTATAAAAGATAAGGACGAATATAACTGAAATATTTCTCTGTATGAATACTTATGAACGATACTGTGTATAAATATATATGTATATATAGTGGGGGAAAAAATCAACACTTGTAAAAGATCTTTCAGTAAACGAGTGGATGTTTTCGTCATCCTCAAAACTATCGAATTCCTAAAAATTATTGAAAATGTTCAAAGAAAGGTATCACTGATGGGGTCTGCCTCAGAGAAGAAGGAATACGGAAACAGTCGAAACAATACCAATCGAAATATGCAAAGGAAACTTTCACGGATGATCAAAGGACAACGGAACATGTATTTCACATAAGTCAAAGTATGAATTAAAGAAGAAGTAAGATTTAAGGAGAAATCTTTTAAAGAAAATCTTTTAAAACTATTGTATCTACAAGGAATTATTGAAGAAACAATACTGAAGAAACAATATTAGACTTCGCGTGCTCACCAGAAACCTATCTTAAAGATTGGCAAGCCAAGTGTGAAACCTGTCAAAACTGTATTAATGAGAAGGAAATTCAAATAGACAACTACAACATTTTACGAACGGACAGAATAGGAAGACAAAAAGCGGAATGTGGCATGTACATACGTGATAAACACATTGTAGAAATGATATTGAGTAAATCAAATAGTCTACTGGTAATAAAAACTGGAAATTAATACCTTGGTTACATTGGTTTTGCTTCCACCCGAATTGTTCATTCTAACGAAGGTCCAGCTTGTGTATATACAATAGACTTCTACATAACCCAACCGAAAAATTCTATGATACTTTAAATAAGATCAGAAACCTGTTTAAAGGTTTAAAAGCCGTAACTCCTAAAGTAGTAATTAGGGGGATTTTAACTTCCCATTCATAAAGTATACAAGAATAGGGAGAAATGCAGATATTAACCAAGACGAAGGAGAAACAAAAAGAGACCATAAAAAGCGAAGTTGCTGCTGTCCCTTACAGAGGAATTTATGTTAATACAGGGTGTTCAAAAAGAAACGCAACACATTGGAGAATACATGCTTATTAGTAAATTACAAAAATTGTTGAATGTGTTGGCCATTATGATTTTCACAGAAGTGTCCGCGACGAATCATGTTATCGAACACTTGTTTTAATGTCTCTCTTGATATGCCGTTTACTGTACGCTGAAAGTTGACCTGTAGCTCTTCGAGTGTATGAGGGTGATTTGAATACACAGTGTTCTTTAAAATCCTTTTTTGAACTGTAAATACCATTCTTGTACTTAATGATCACTGAAACAGAAAGAAAAGGGTTAGGTTACAATGATATATGCATTCTCCAATGTCCAATGGGTACCCGGTACCAGATGAGCGGGTGTACCTGGCTCTGTTGGTGGAGAGCGCAAGAGAGCAACTCGCTCCTCCACCAAGCCAGGCCTAGAGGCGGGACCACCAGCTTGACCTTCGTGTGAGGAGAGACCACCGCATGGAACTGCAACGAGGTTAACGAGGAGGTTGCATTTCTTTTTGAACACCTTGTACAATATATAACAGAAAAGACTCGGGAAAACAATTGCTCGTACTTAGTATTAACAAATATTAGTAGCTTAATCGAAGATGTAAAAGTTATTCCAATCATAATATTGGACCATAACACATATTGAAATAACAGACCGTATAATGACGACTGAATCAAATGACGGAAGAAAAAATTTAACGAATTAAGTAAAATTGAACGCTTCAACTTGAACTCTAAGACCACGGATTGGATTAGCATAAAATTAGATATGACGATAAATCAGTGATAGACGGAGGAACCATTTTTAAAAGCTGAAATAACGGAATAGTTTTTGTATTCCGTAAAAGAGAAAACAATATAGATTCTGGAAAAATATACACAGTAAAAACAAACGAGAGCAAAGAGAAAAAACGAAACAGAAGTAATTTCGAAACTAAGTGCAGAGACAACAACACTAAACACGTGATTAGAAGAAAAATTGAAGATATAGGTCGCGACATATAACAGCAAATAGAAAAACATACGGAAAAGGGAAGACCGAAATGCCCATTGAAATAGTTGAGAAAATTCAAAATATTACTTTAATTTTACCCCCTTCCAAAAAGAAAAAAAAAAAAGAAAAAGGACTATTGGACTTGGAAGGAAAGAATATAATATAGTAATTGATGATCTGAAAGTCATGTCTAAAATATTAATAATATACGAATCCATTTTCAGTGTTCCAAATGTTCTTTGAGGAAGAATGACAGAACATATTATAGTCTTTGACTTTACGCTGGTCGATACTGCACGAGCTATATAGGACAATTGAAAGCACATTCAGCTCTTCTAGATAAGTGAAGTTCTACACTAATAAAAAAATTTAAAGTCGTAGTGATGCCTCTGTATATATATACAGTATATATATATACACCATGCGGATCTTTAGACAAAGGAGAAACACCGGATATCTTGAAGAGAGTAAACATTGTCCTGATGTCACGAAGGAAGAGACAGATCATACGCGAAGAACTACAAATCTGTTTCACCAACATCATATCTCGCTAAAATATTCGAAAGGAAAGTTAGGAAGAAACTTTTTTTAAGTCTTTGGAGGTACACAAAGGATTCAATAAAAATCAACATAGATTCAGATCAAGAATTAGACTGAACTGAATTGAATAACCTTTATTATTAATAATTATTATTAATAAAATAAATACAGTACTTTTACAATTTACAATGGCAAATAATTGTGAAGCTTGATTATTTATTTTATTTAATTTGGCCCTTAAGCTTTAGGCTTAAGGACTCTCGCAACTAATAGCCTACATTTTAGCAATATTGACGACGCACTTAAAAACATGGATATGGATTTTGTCAAGGCTTTTCATGAACGTAACTGTGGAATAATAGCGCAAAACCTGAAATATATATACAGTATAGGCATAACAGGAGAAGTTGAAGAATGGATGTATAATTTCCTATAGTTAGAAAGGGTAAGCAAGTTGTTACAGTCCAGTGAATATTATCATCAAAATCCGAAGTTTGTACCTCAGTACTACAGGGGACAGCACTTGTTTCACTGTCATTTATAATAACGCTAACCGATATGCTGAAGAAGTGACAAACAGTAGTATAGTAACACCATCTGCACACGACACAAAAGGTAGTAGTGATAGATCTCCATTTGAACTGAAGTTCCTGCAAACAGACACAACATACAGATAAATGATCACAAGACAACAATATGAAATTTAACACTGAAAAATTCCTACTCTTAAGATATGAAAAATATGAGTAACCAAAAAGGGCAGACTCCAAATGGGCGGGAAATTCAAAGAAACTCAAAAGCAGAGGGGTTTAGGAGTGATTATGACAGACGATGCGAAATCTGCATGAGGACACATAATAACAGAGAGATAAATAAAAGTAAAAAAAAAGGAGAGATATTAAGAACTTTTGAAAGAAGAGACAAAAAAGTAATGATTCCTCTGTTGAAAACTTTTATAACCCAAAACTGCAACACTGCTCAGTTCTTTAGTCCCTACATTAAAAAACAAAAACAAATTAGTCAGTCAGAAAAAGTACAGTGACACTTACTTAACAAATTGTATGAGTGGGTTAAAAGACTTAAATTACTAGGAGAGTTTACATAAACTGAACCTGTACTTCTTGGCGTGGAGAAGAGAGATTCACCATCATTTATTCACATGCAAAATAGTTAAAAAATGGGACTTAATCTCGTCATAGGCCCGAACACCCACCAGTCAACACTATGGAAAACAGAAAAGGCAGAATGTGCTTTATTCCTAAATTAAAAATCAGACAAGGGAAAAGTTTTAACCGTGCGGGAGAACAACTCTGTAGTTAGAGGACCAAAAATTACTGCTGATGGCAGTATGGAAGTCTTCAAGAGGAAATCACACACCTGTGAGAATCCCAGATAAGTCGATTGTGCCTGCCTGAGATAGAGAGCTCAAGAGAGCAAACCTTTGCACCAGGTCGGCTTTAGAAACAAGGTCTCGAACCTGACCATCGTGTCACTTCCGCACCAAACCATTAAGGCGTGTCCACACCAACGCAACATTGTTGTCAACATTTTGAATAACAGCTGTCAACACTGTTAGCAACAAAGTTGAAAAACTCACATGTCCACTAGTGATGTAGCGGATGTCATTTTTTTCACATCCGCGGATGCGGATGAGGATGTTTGATTTCAACATTCGCGGATGCGGATGTCTACATTTTCGTTATTTTTTAGGATATATTCGAGATTTGTTGTGTTTAACGTAATATAATAAGTTATTATATATAGAGAGCTGTAGCTATAATGTAGTATAATGATTAATTGTACAATAATTGCTGTACTTTTCTCTGAACATATAAAATAATATCAAGCATCTAACTAATATAGAAATTAATTAGTGAATTCGTCTGCAAATAAATTCGTTATATTTTGTTGAGTTTCAGCCACAATTAGAAACCATAATTGTGTTACCAGGATGCGGAACGTGAACCCAACTCAAATGCACCCCCACCGACTCTTTCCCCAACCTCCACCCTTATAGAAAGAGATCTTTAATTAGCTTGATAACTATTTATATTAAGTTTAAAGTTTTATTAGGCATATTTATAAATGAGTAATTAAAATAAAGTAAACTAAGATGTCATCGTTTAATGTTCAAACTTAATTATAGGAAGGTTATGCTTAAGGAACATTAATTTTTCTGCCTTTTCTGCTGCCAGTCTGTTTCTCTTTTCATCATATATTAATCCAGCACTGCTAAATAATCTCTCGCTTGTACGTTTGTTGGAGGACAGGCTAAATGTTTCCTTGCAAGTTTACTCAAGTATGGATAGATATTCTGCGTATTTTTCCACCAACTAATAGGATTGTCACATGCAGCCAGGCGTTTTTCTTGGTGATAGCTCTCGATCATTTTTGCTACATCTTTTGACATCGCGTAGGTCTCGTCATTGCTGCTTGACTCAAGAAACTGAGAGACAGATTCTGTGATAGATTTGCTTGTTGAAGGTGTTGGTTCTGTCACTGAAACTTTTATTCTTTTGGTGGGTGGCGAAGCGACAGATTCAAGAGATTGAAGCTCTTCAACTGCTTTGCCAAGTGATGATTTAACTCGTTCTAATGTACTAGGTGAAAAAACTTAGCTTTGTAACGTGGATCTAAGAGGTTGCAAGAGAGTAACTTCATCATACAAAACAGCCTCTCGTCTTGTCGCTTGCATCACTTTTGCGCACAATGAACTAGTTCTATTAATATAGTAGAATTTGATAATTTCCGCTTATTAATGACATTTTATCTCAACGGTCCACATCCGCACGACATCCGCAGTCCAAAGTGCGGATGCGGGTGCGGATGCGGATGCGGATGTGACCTACATCACTAATGTCCACACGTCAGTTCATTTGCTTTGGTGTAGAGAAAGGCACTGCCGCCGTCGCCGATTTTGGGTGCGTCCGACTTTACAAAGTAGAAAAAAATACAGTGTGGGTGACCTGATTGAAGACCTAAATTGTGACGATATCGACCCGTTGACCTCAGAAGTACGGTTCAATGGAAGCTTTAAAAATTTTGCTAGAATGTCCAGCATAGATTTCGAATATTTATTCAAGAAAATTGGACCGCAAATTAGCAAAATGGACACCAATTATAGAAAACGAAATAAGTGTGACAACGCTTGGAGCTAGGGCACGACCTCCCAACATTCCTTTGAAGTTTACCACTCATCAGTGGGAAAGATATTTTTGTTGACAGCAATGTTGCCAATATTTTCGTGAAATTTTTTCACAACTTTGTTGACAGCATTGTTGCCATCACATTTACTAACAATTTTGCGTTGGTGTGGACACGCCTTTACAAGTTTACAAGGTATATATATATATATATATATTCATATTCATATATTCGTTGTTTATTTGTTTGGGGTTTTGAACAAATGTTCAGGGTTGACCTGTATTTGACCTCTCTGCAGCATCCCGCTCCATTTGGTAGAATTTTATGGTACGGCACCCATTCGTGTACCAACCAAAAGCAAGATAAACAACTGGGAGGGCAGCGTGCTGCTTGAGCCGGGAATCGAACTCAGGCCGATGGATTCGTAGTCAACGATGCTGACCCCCTACACTACCGAGATAATATATATATATATACACTCTATTCCTCTCTTTTTATCTGCTTTTTCAAAAGGGAAAATGCTTTTGCATCTAAGTACCGTACTTTGCTTATCTTCGGATGGTCAAAAACTGCATTTTCTCACAATATGACAGTATATCCTGATGTCCTCTCTCTCTTTCTATATATATTATATATATATATATATATAGTATATTAAATGTTGACATTACCTCGAGTGCGGGGTGGGGAGGGTTAATACGTAAGACATTTCTGGACGCGAAAGCATTAAGTGTTTCCTTGGTTGTTGAAGTTGTGTTAACTTTACCTCGTCGTAGTGTGGTGGTAACGCTCATGACTGTTATTAAAGAGGTCCCGGGTTTAAATTCCGGTGGGTGCAATTTTATAATATATATACACAGTATATAATAATAATTATCAGATTACAACGTAATACTAATTACAGGAATTACAGGTGAGCATATTTCCTTTCAATTAAACAAAGCTTGAGTTAAGAAGTTATATTAACAAATATATATATATATATATATATATATAATATATATATAATATATATATATATATATATAATATATATTAGGGTGCATCAAATTTCCCATGATTTTTCAAAAAGTTTTATTTCAATCTGTCCCTATGATTACTGTGTTCCAATGCCTGAAATAGCACATATGGCCAAATTTCAAAGATTTATGTGGTCATCTAGGGGGTCCACATCATTGATGCAATATTTAGTATTGGAGTTAAATTGACCAAAAAATTAAACATTTTATATCCCGGTTTCCATGTTTGCAAAAGTATCAGAACCAGTAAAAATGTATTAAATAATCAAAACAGGGATTAGAACTTAGCTTCACCCCACGCTCAGCACAATCATTTACGACGTTAACTGCCGAGATGTGTTCTCTGGATGTTTGAAAGGAAGCTAATTCTGCCAATTTTCGATATTATGAGTCAGGAAAGAACTGTCAAGTTCCAGAACAGAGAAAATGTACCATGAATCTTTGTTGATTAAGTCGCCAAGCTTTGTCATGCTGGAAATGGAGTTTGGAATTTGGGTTTCCCAAATCCCGTACCAAATCGATGTTGTGGTAAAGATGCCTGATCTTGTGCTGGCTTTTGCTATGCTATAAGTCTCTCAGCCAGATAGCGGCGTTCAGCTTCAGGGACTGCATCATTAAAGAGCGCAAGAGGTACCATCTCAGCAGTCAGGTACCATAGTGATGCTTGAGAGCTTTATCGCACTAGATGATATGCTGGGGCTGAGTTTTCATATCTGAGGATGTTGGTAAAGACAGGTCATTCCATGGAGCCTCGACCGCGCTTGAAACAGGTGATCCACCACCAGCTGTACAGCAAGCAAACAAAGTTGACAAACTCGCGCAGTTTGGGTTGTTGTGCTTCCGTGGTAATGGTTCCAGAGGGAAGAGAGCTGATCTGCTCCTCCAGCAGCACCATCTTAATGGAGTAGAGAAACTTGGCCATCCACCTAGCCTTGTGTACAGCACCAGGACGTCGAAATGAAAACTCTCTTCTTGTCCCATCCAAGTAGAGCAAACAAAGATCAGAAAATTCTTTGTAGTCATCACATTGATGCTTCACAACAGACTGCGCGCATGAAATCGCTCTGGCCCTATAGTCATGGATTATGGTTTGTACATCATCTGAATAAGAGGTACCATCCAAAAAATTAAGTGCTGATTATTGTTGTGTTGAACTGTGTCTAAATGCTTTCGGAACTGACAGAATATGGTAACTTCTAGTGACATTGGTGGTTCTATTTTCAGATCATTGAAGACTTGTGTAAGGATTACCTCGCCAACGTGATGCCGGCAAGCTGACCACAGTAAAGCTCGACCTATGTCCTGGTGCAGGCTAACACATGCAGCACTCACATGACCAGTGTTACTAGCTGTTGTGTCAAAAGTCATGTTCATACTGAGTCAACACAATTCCATGATCGGAGAAGCTCCATGGTGAGATTAGCAATGCTTTGACCAGCTGGCTGATCTGTATTTGGCTTGTAGGAAGGCACATCAAGAAGTTTGATGTCATAGGAATTGCCAACTGCTACGGTGAGCCTCTCTTCAGCTTTAGTTTGGTATGACAGAGTTGACATCAGTTTAGAATCCCAGTGAAGAGACAGGAACTGTGGTGGAACCCAGGACTCTTTGACCGATGATGCAAGCTCTTCACCAACCTTACGTCTTGCTCTGTCGGCGATAGAATATGAGTGTGAAACATTTTTTGTGTCACCTCCTAATTCCTTAATGATGGCTTTGGTAAATGCTGCCTGTTGGGCCAGTGTGATCTTCGTGCGTGTAGACAGGGAAACCATCCTATGGGATTTGAGTATGTCATGACTTATAAAAGCAGTTGTTCCTGAACGAGTTGCTTGGCGAGATTTTGTGTTTTTGGTTTGTAATCCTCTATATCACCCTCTTCATCCTCAACATCACTGTTGCTTTCCTCACTGTTCTCAATCTGAACTTTGCTTGTAGATGCTTGGGCTTTATGAGCTTTAAGCTGTTGTTCTGCTTGCATCATTTCCTTTTCCTGCTTTCTTTGGTCTTTTGATGCGAGCTTCTTGTCATGGCTTCCAAACGATGCGACTCTGCCTGATTTCATTGACCGCAGAACTCCAGATCTTCAGGATCTTTTATGAGTTGCTCAGCATTCCTTGGCCAAAACTGTAATGTTTCTTGTAACTCCTTTTCGATCCCCTTAAGCTTCGCAACTGCACCAGGCGAAGAACGCCAATCCACTGGAAGTTCCCTAAGTTTTGCATTTTTTGCAGATAGTGCTATAATTTTTTCAACAGCTTTCCTCTCGGTAATCATGGCAATGTTGCCTTTCTGATAAAATGGAATAACTTTTTGCAAGACAAATTTAGCATTGTTCCATTTTGTACGGTTAAACGGTAGACCTTCTTGCTGATGAAACATGTAGCATCGCAACACTTGCTCACATGTTGGCAGCCTAGATCCTGTTATCTCTGCATCTGCATCGCTGATTCCAGCACCAAGACCATAAATGGCAGCAGTTTGACGAGTTTTAACAGCATATTTATCATTTGTGCACCTGAACTGGCCATAATGCACGACAGGTGTAAAGAGAACACAAATTTATTAACGTAAACACTTGCACATAAACATTTAACATAAACACACAAAAATCACATTTATCATAAACACTTGCATATCAGATTATACATTGCAGTTCCTTTAGAATATTCTATAACTTTCCACCACTTCCTAGCACTTTCTAGAGGTTTCTATCACTTTCTAGAGGTACTATCACTTTATAGAAGTTTCTATCACTTTTTAGAAGTGTATATATGACCTTTAGAAATATCACTTACATGTTCTTGGGCTGATTTTTGTAGTGAACAAAATCTTTAAACTTCTACTATTTGGATCTCAAATCACAGAATGACTGTGGGGGTTGGTGTGCATATAGGAAGTCTGTGTGGACCCCATAAATGGCATTCAAATCCAAAAATAATTCACATAGTAGGTTTTCTTAACCATTGGAACATTTCTAACTTAGGGACAAAGTGAAACTTTGTCATTGGTGATTTTGATGCACCCTAATATATATATATATATATATATAATATATATATAATATTTCTTGCTGTAAGGCAAATTTTGCCGATATTTCAATTAATTTATTTATGAATATTAAAATTAAAGTTTGTAAAACACAGACTTCAACTTCATAATCCTTGGTACGCCGTTCTGAACTTCTCGTGTTTTCGATATCCTGATGCGCACGATTTGGCCTAAAAACAAAACTTTTAATCCACAAAAATTCTTTTCTCTGAAGAATTAATACGAACATTCCCATCCTTGGTTCGGGAAAAGAACAGCGGAAATTCCCTCCCAAATACATACACTGAAACGAAACTCTTTATTCGAGAGTATGTGTTGGGAAAATGTATTTCGAAAGAGGAACTCCAATGCATCAAGTTGTAAATCTATCTATCTATCTATCTATCTAGCTCGGAGTTATGCATACAGGAAAATAGACATACACATTTATATACACGCGCACGCTCGCTCGCAGTTTAAATAAAATGGACAGTAGAATTAAATTTTAGTTAGACTTAATAACTATCGGTCAAGAGGGGCCAAAGACTGACGCAGCGCTCAGGCCAACTAATGCGGCCACATTGCATTAATTCCTGGACTCGGACCCCGATCTCAGAATTTTCACTTCGCTTATACAGAAACAGTGTTACTCACTGAACAACGGGCGGTTGCAAGATATAGACTTAGATCTTTTGTATAGACATACAGAGTTTGTAGGTGTGTGAGTTTTCTTGTATGTGTACTCTCGCTGAACCTCAGATAGACATTCACATATTTTCTAGAGTTAACCTGAAAAAAATCGAAGTTCCTTCAGTGTGTGTGTGTGTGTGTGTATATATACTGTGCACACACACACACACACACAACATATATACAAAGCTGGGCACAAACCGTTAATCCGTTAATCGTTAATTAACGAAGTTAACTTTTTCGTAACGATTTAACTTTTAAGTTAACTTTGAAAATTATTATCGGACTAATTAACTTCCGTTACATTTAACTTCCGTTAACTCAAGTCCGTTAACCCAAAAAATTCATAAATAAACGTTTAAAAGTTTATATTATTTTCAGTGCTGAGCAGGTGCGCAATTAATCCGCCATTGTTAATAGTGATGAACGAATTTCCATTTCCGCAGTGCAAAATCAGGCGATATATTTGTTTCCGTCGCCACAATTTGTGTCTTACCAAATATGGTAGTTATTTATGGCATTGGTTTGAGCAAAACATGGTCGACTGTAAAATCAGGCGGAAAGATTTGCCATTTGAGTTGAATGTTTCAACTTCTTTCAAGAAATATCACGAGCATTTTAAGGCACTTTCAATATATATGTAACAATTACAACAAATAACTACATTCGTTTCATTTGCAGTCTGTCTCTTGCGCAACATGTTTGTGCTAGTGAATATTTAAAAATAATCGTTGTCAAGTCAGTCATGTATATTTATAATACAGGGTGTTTCAAAAGTCCCTCATTATTTTTAAAATTTTATTAAAATAGCAATTACAAGAGGAACCAAATGGCAATTTGGTTGCTGAGTCTACGATTCATGAGAATTTTGGTGGCATCAAACTTGGCTTCATAAGTCTACTGGAAAGTCACTGGTACACCTCAACGTGGGCACCGTCTTTTTCGAAACAAGCGAGCCACCGTTTTACGCATTCTTGGCCGACTTTGGACAACCTTTCGGGAGTAACAGAAGCACACGCATTCCTGATCCGTTCTTCTAGTGTGGGGAGGACTCGCGGCTTGGTGGCGTACACTTTGCTCTTAATGTAGCCCCACAAAAAGAAGTCGCATGGGGTAAGATCAGGCGAGCGAGCAGCCCATTCGATGGGACCACGGCGACCAATCCACCGATCCGGGAACTGCTTATTCAGAAATGAACGAACCTCACGCGAGTAATGAGCAGGGGCACCGTCTTGCTGGAAAATGACTTCTTGCATGTCAGCTACAGCTGACAGTTGGGGGATGCAGAACTCCTGAAGCATACGAAGGTAATTGTCTCCGTTGACGTTCACGGAATTTCCATCTTGATCCCGGATGAAGAACGGACCAATCAGCCCAGCTGAGGAGATGGCACACCAGACGACCAATTTCGGTGTGTCCCTTTCATGTTCACGGATCTCCGCAGGATTGTGAGTTCCCCAGATGCGGGTGTTGTGCCGATTGACGCTACCAGAAAGGTGGAAGAGAGCTTCGTCGCTGAACCACATGTGCTCCAGGATCGATGGGTCTCTTTCGTAGTGATGCAGCAGTGTCTCACACATCTCTACCCTGCAATCGTAGTCTTGAGGTTCCAGCTTCTGAACCACCTGGATCTTGTACGGATACAGCTTGAGACCACGCCGCAAAATCCGTTGGATAGATGTCGCGCTGATGTTCAGTTCCGCAGCAGCTCGCCGAATGGACTTTCCTTGACTCTGAGTAAACGCCTCACGGACAGTTTCGACATTCTCCTCACTCCGCCCACTTCGAGGTCTTCCTGATCGTGGTTTGTCCTTTACGGATCCGGTCTCCATAAACTTCCGGCGGGTGGCGACGATGGTGTTCCTATCCGGTGCATAATGCTGTCCGTAGACTGCCCGGAATCGTCGCTGCACTTCGACCACAGATTGAAAAACCTCCTGCCATGCAGCGATTTTACACCTCTGCTCTAGAGTCAGCATGGTAGCAGAAGAAAACGGAGCAAAACTTCAAATGTAGACTCAAAAAAATTCTCAACTACTGAGTAAGAGTTTACCACAAGATGAACGTCGTTGGTCGATTAGCTGCAAAGAAAATTGAAAATCAAATTAGTGAGGGACTTTTGAAACACCCGGTATGTCTGTGAGTACCTTATTAGTAGTCTCCTTGATACATTTCAAGAACCATAAAACTGATCAGGTAAGATTTCAATTCTCATGTCACTTTGATGACATAAATTAAGTCAATTGATGTCTTACAATGGGAGCGTTTTCACCTTAACCCTTTATGTCCTGGCGGTACTTCTAGGTACCACATCTTTAAAATCTCCATCTTTAAAACGCACTTTTGGCAGGCATCGACAAAAGGTTTGGGCCCCTCCTGGAGGATGACGAATGCCAGCTGGCTGCTGCCTTCCATCCCAGGTTTCGCCTCATCTGGTTGGACAAGTATGACAACACCAAGGTCGCCAGAGTGAGGAAAAGCATGGAGGGTACAGTCGAGGAGGCCATGAAGCAGCAGTCCAACGAAGTAGGCAGCAACAACGAGGAGGAGGAGGAGGATGACTTCTTCAGTGCTGTCATCCAGACAAAAGAGAGCAGCAGAAGCCACAGGTCACTCAAGGGCAAGGCCCAGAACTTGGTCAAGACCTGGCTGGAGACCAACTCCAAGGACTTGCTGACAGATGCTGCCTTCTTGGGTGAGCAAGTGTTGGTGGACTTGTTCATCAAGTTCAACACAGCCATCCCCTCCAGTGCTGCAGTGGAGCGTTTGTTCTCTATGGCAAGGACATCCTGAGGGCCAAGAGATCATCCCTGTCTGATGAAAACTTTGATATGCTAATTTTCATGAAGGGCAACATGCATCTCATGGACAAAATGGAGAACGAGAAGAAGAGGGAAAATTAAATTATATATATATTGTGGTTTTCATTTTTTTTATAATAAAAGTTAACGTTAACGGTTTATCGGTAACTTCCGTTACATGTTTAATGAATTAACGGATTAACGGTTAACGAAGTTAACTTTTTGGTTAACGGATTAGCGGTTAACGAAGTTAACTTTTTGGTTAACGGTGCCCACCACTGCATATATATATATTGTAAATATTATGCAGTATCTTTTTAATTATGTTCACCGAAAGTAATTTGTAAAAATTAATGTTGTTTTGTATTTGTTGTTTTAGAACTTAAATACATAATTTAGATTAGAATTGCTTAAGAAACATTTTAACATGAAATGGAATTAAATTCAGATATTTGTTTAATAATAATAATAATAGTGAGAAGAAGAAGAAGAAGAAGTTTTACAAACAGTCTAAACCTAAAAACAGCAACAAGAGTGAAAACAATAAACATATTGAAGACCACCACCTCATATAAGTCTTTGAACCTATAAACAGTAGCAACAGTACCAACGAACCACGAACAAAAAACAAACAAGGCCAACGAGGCTTTTAAGCCAGGCAAACAAACAAAAAGAAAGGTTTCGTATATTACAGATAGAAAGCAGAAGAAGAAGAAGAAGAAAAAGAAGAAGAGGAGGAACAGTTTTGGAAGTGGGCTCTGCAGTAGGCGTTGTATAGCACCAGATCCGAATTTTACTTTTGACAGCGACTTTGCGAACCTTTCTGGGAAGAAACGCATTTACATCCCTAATGAGAAGAAGGGAAAGAGGCGAAATTGACGTCTCCGTGATGGATAAGAGACCGAAGTGTAGCAAGGGGGAGGTGGGGGGACGGAGGAACCTGCTGGAGGTAATTGATAAGGAGGAACTATAATGTAATAAAACAGAAAGAAGGGAGAGCGATTACACTAACGCGAATATATATATATATATACTGTATATATATATATATATATATATATATATATATATATATATATATATATATAGGCATGCATCATAGACTCTTATATGCATGGTTAGCAGTATATCAAAGATAAGCGTTTGTAAGAAATTGGACAAATATTATTGAACCCTTAGAGGGGAAAAATAGGATGAGAACAACACTAAAATACCTTTACACTCTGAAAAAAAAGTCCCTTGTGTTTAATTTAAAAAAAAAAAAGAATTAAATGTACTTATGTACTCTGAATATAAAATATTTAAAGAGTACATTTGGTAGGTCAAAGGTACATTGAAAGTAAAGCGAAAGATTTTCTCTAATCATTGGAAGTGTACTTTTTGGTATCATTCGTTTAGTTCCAGAGGACCACGCTTGTTAAGAAGAGAACCGCTTTAATAATGATTGAGGAGGGCCAGAAACTGTCCCAGCGGTCAGGTCAACTAATTTGGCTCATTGCTCTAACTCCTCTATTATTATTACCAGAATCATCGGGATTCGAACCCCGACCTCAACGTCTTCATTTCGTTTGTAGGACGCTGACATCTAGAGAGCAGCTTTGAACTAGAATGTAAATCCGACTTAACTATTGGTGTATGTTAAAACAGTTGTGTATCGTGAGATCCAGGGATGTGGCGGAAATCTGTTGAAGAATCAGAGGTTATTGAATATATTCCACAAACGTACCTTGGCCGATGCTCTAAATGGAGTTCGAGTGTTGAATAGGCACTGTAGCGACGAATTATGGTCATCACGTGGCAGTGTTCTAAATTTGAACAGTTTGGAAATGTAGAAACACATATATACTGTATATATTGATTAATAATAATAAAAAAATATGGCCAATTATTTTGCACCAATATTTCTCGGACACCGGGCTGTATTTTGTTTTATCTGTATAGTAATAATAATTACTGAAAGAAAGAGTAAATTGAACACACACACACACACACACACACCACACACACACACTCGAGTGAGCCCGCAACGTTGAAGGCTTGATAATTTACTTTTGTTTTCAACAACAAACTCTATAATGAAGACAACGAAAACATTTATCGTATAAGTTATTCGCTTGGAATACAAGAGATCTTATTCGTATAATGTATCTTTAACATACCTGCATTATAACGATTCATTATATACAGTATATACAACTGGAATTGTAAAAAGTCTATTTTCTGAGATGATAGACATTCATGCTTGCTTAAATGTGTTTTGTATTATTTCTTTGGAACGATTTAAGGGTTGTAATAATTAGGACTTATGGTCATTCTTCCGTCTTTTATGGTAGTGAGTTTATGGTTCTCCCTATAACAGAAAAAAAAGATGCTTGGTTACCAAGACAAATATATGGTGAAATGTTTGCCAACTAATCCAGATGGTTAATCTGACTGTGCAATAATTGCATTAACCATATTTATTTTTTCTGGTAACAATTAAATAGGTGTATCATCCATTTAGATTGATTGTTAAATAATATGACTGCTTCAACAAAGTATTTCTCTTTGTAAATGAATCGCACTGTTTCAGTATGGTGTATAAACAGAAGAAAAAATACTCGTTTTCAAGATCCACCAAAATATTTGATAACTGCAGTGAAAAGGGTGGGTGGGGGGTGGGGGGTGGGGGGGGGGAATCAAAAGTAACAGATCATGGGTCAAGACCTGTTTGTCGCTGATCAAAACTTTTTGATCGCCTAAATTACCTAAATAACTAATCGCAAAATTTCTTCGTGACCTGAGCATATAGTCGTGGTTTTCTTTGACTTCGTTAAAAGTTAAAAAGGCTGATATGAATAGGTCATATGAGGGGTGACAACTTTTATCGTTAATAACTATTATAGTAAATGTCAGGTTGGCCAACTGCATGATAAAAGTTTAATTATTTCAACGGGGTTCCCAGTCATGTTAACCAAAAATGTAAAAATAATTTAGTTACTCTTCTATTTATTATAAAATGTATACGGTAAGCTACAAATGTGACAAAATAACAGTTCAACGTACACTTATATGATGTAATTCGGCAGTCATTATTTTTGTATATAGTAATTCGCAGTTTTCTTTCAAAATTTGGAACGTCTTCACAATTTGGATGCTATTTGTGTATTAATCATATGATGTAATTCGGCAGTCATTATTTTTGTATATAGTAATTCGCAGTTTTCTTTCAAAATTTGGAACGCCTTCACAATTTGGATGCTATTTGTGTATTAATCAGAGTTTCATAGGAAAAAATCAACGATGTTGGGGAGTTTGAGGTATTCGGCGTTTGTACTTTTACATCCTGCGAGAGGCGTTGGCGTTCCGTCGCTGGCACCTGTTGTCATGTTTTCCTTCTATGGTTAGTAGGCCCTGGGGTTCACATTCCCAAATCTACAAGGAGAGCTTGCTCTCATCTAGAGTAATCTAACCAATGGTGAGTATCACTGTGGAAATATGGTATACCATATTTTTTATATAAGAAAAGAGGAGGGGAGTAGTATAGCCGCAAAAGGGGAGAGTGCAAGAATGTTGCAAGTGATTACGTAATGTTGCAAAGGGGGTGGGGGTTGTTGCAAGGGGTGGGGGGTGTTGCAAAAAAGAAAAAAAAGAGAAAAGAAAAAAAAAGAAAAAAAACCCCAAAGGGCCCTTTGTTGCCAACCGGGGTTGCAAGGGGCATGCAACTTGGAGGCGGAGTTCTCCCCCAAGCTATTCCCCCCCAAAGGGCCAGAAAGGAGAGAAAGGAGGAGAGGTGTTCACCTGGCAGGAGCCAAGTGCATATTAAGACCAGCCGAGTAGGCGTTGTTTTATAGGCTCCTAATCAGCCAGTTGGCTTAGAAGGCGTAAATGGCTTGAGTTGCCAGATAGCGCCATGTATTCATTTAATTCTAATCGAAGACTGAGTTGCCAGATACCACTTTTTAGCGATACCATTGTATACATTATTATAGACTCCTAATCAGCCAGTTGGCTTAGAAGGCGTAAATGGCTGAGTTGCCAGATAGCGCCATGTATTCATTTAATTCTAATCGAAGACTGAGTTGCCAGATACCACTTTCTAGCGATACCATTGCATACATTATTATAGACTCCTAATCAGCCAGTTGGCTTAGAAGGCGTAAATGGCTTGAGTTGCCAGATACCACTTTTTAGCGATACCATTGTATACACTATTATAGACTCCTAATCAGCCAGTTGGCTTAGAAGGCGTAAATGACTTGAGTTGCCAGATACCACTTTTTAGCGATACCATTGTATACATTATTATATTTCTTAAAAGTTGGTTTAGAATACCGGTAGTAGGCTTAGAAGGCGTAACATGATATAATTAAGTAAAACAACATTGCATCATTCTGTTTATTATAAATATATAGAAAATAAATATACATTTCAATTGAGGAATATGCATATAATCATAACAGTACAGAAAATATATACACACAATTATGGATATATATAAAATAAATATACATTTCAATAATAATAGAAATATGCATATAATCATAACAGTACAGGGGAAATATCACGCAAAATATATATAAATACATTTCAATAATAATAGAAAATATGCATATAATCATAACAGTACAGGGGAAATATCGCAAAATATATAAATACAATTCAATAATAATAGAAATATGCATATAATCATAACAGTACAGGAGAAATATCAAGCAAAATATATAAATACATTTCACTTTTTTTTCAAAATACTAAACTCGGTCTTAATCGAGTTTACAATTACATCATTATTGCTCTGCATTACGCAGTATATGCGGCTTAATAATATTTCACCGCTTAAAGTATAGGGAAACCTGTATTCGATATGAAGGGCTTTCATATCGTTCAGTACTATTTTTGTTCCCACTTTACAACCGGTTGGTAAGTCATCTTTAAATACGTCTAGAATACAATCAAAAGCACGCACAAAGAGTTCATCGTTAGCTACATTATTAAACACAAGTTTATAAGCACGCTTTTCCAATCGAGGGTTTATTTCTACCGACTCGAGCTTTTCAATCGTGAACTCACTCAACATAGCGGCAATTGAAATAATCTTCTAAATCGTTACGACAACTGCGCGTTATATAAAGAAATAGTTCTTCAGGGTGAACGGTGTAGGTGAGCTCAGCCTTGTACCGATCAATTGCTTTGTACCAAAGTTCATGGTATTTCAGAGTCTAAACTTTTAAAATAAACATCCAGCACTAGACCATTCTCACCAGCCCTACACTCGGTAAACCCATCGAGCAGAGCGGTGTATGCGTATTCAAGTACTGTATCAAAATAAAGCATGTCCGTAACACGCGCGTCTAATATAGGTTTCAGTTTACGGAATCCGACGATTTCAAACATTCTGTCGAGGATGAAACGGTTTCGCGTAGGAATAAGAGCGTTATTATCAGAAGCATTCTTCCACATCAACCGTATATCAATGCACGGCCGATCGTTATTTATACACAACGTACATACAACGGCGTATGAGGGTGCGTCACTAATCTGCTCTCTTCTTGTACCTACGTTAGCAGGTATTTTATAACGATCTTCACTCCACTTCTCAACTATCACGAAGATTCTATTCATCTCCTCGACACTTAAATAAACCCGTTTGTTTGTTTGTCTACATTCCGTTTCCAGTACATAGCTAATGGTACCGGAATTACGCCTGAACACGCGCAACGATTTCGTCACGGACACATCGTACGAGGCGTTGAGAATGCTGCTCAAAGGAAGTTCCATCGTATTCGAGGAGCGCACGTCCACTCGGTTCAAGCTCTGAGATAACTATGAGCCGTGTGAGGCACGCAGGTAGGCAGGAACGGTTCGACGGGCGGCTGACTCGATGATACGTGAATGGGCTTGTTCGTATGATCCGCGAGTCGTACCGAATTGTTGTACATATTTCGGTACAAGAATTAATTTCATCACTACCAGCCTACGCACCAGACATTTTACCTCAGGATAAGAACTAGGAACATTTTATGCTTTACTAAACATCTTCACACTCCGGCGCACTATTTGAGAGGAACATATGCTCATTTTTCCTTTCTGCCCATCAAACGATACTCGTCTCTAAACTCTAAAAATCACGCAAGGGCACTAGCCACAACCTCACTACGAACCTCATCATGATATACATTAATATAGTGATAAAAATACTTAAGATTGTCCATGATCACGAGATTCACATTTTCAGTCGTAGGGTATGAGTAATCGACATGGTGTAGCATGACGTAATACCGCTTGTCACCACCCATCCGCAAGACTCATTATCCATACCTGCTGCTTCTCTTCTGCACGCGTTGTTTCTTTTACTTCACGGTGTATGTGAGACTTTATAAAGTTTAGCTCTGCAGTATACTTCAGCACATCGTCTGTGCAACGAAAGCCTTCAACGGTCTCACCAGAACATCCGTAGAGTATTTGTACATCTTGGAACTTCGCACAATCCAATGTGTTTTTAAAAGAGGTATAGGAGGGAGGAATAGGAAGTTTTCGGTATCCACCACATCCTGACACTTTGCTGAATACCATTTCATAAACGTTGTACAAGCAATATTAAAGGTAGCCATTTGAATACACGTCTGATCTAAATACACGTCTGATCTCTCGGGCTTACTGCAGTCGACTGACCACGCAGGGACTCCCAGATAGTAGCATGACTCACGGTCTTACAGTGGGCGGAGCTTAGAACTTTCACCTGCGCGCACACACGCACACACACACACACACACAAAGGAGAAAGTGAAACGCTAATTGAAACATGATTTATTTAATAAACGAGATATTCAAGTTATATATATTACAAATACGATTTAATAAACGAGATATTCAAGTTATATATATATTTACAAATACGTGTAATAAATCAATAGATACTTTACAAATACGATTTAATAAACGAGATATTCAAGTATATATATATATTTACAAATACGTGTAATAAATCAATAGATACGATTATATACAAGACAAATACGTGTGAGTTAACAATAGAAGCATCATACGTTGGTATCCAAAGGGTACGGTATCATAGGTACCAGGTAACTGGTAACGTTTCCTATAGGTGTTACGGCACACCTTCGTACCCCTAAGTTCCTTCACGCCCCCCAGCTTCTGCGCCCGAAAATTGTGGGTGCCTACAATTAGTTGGGAGGTTCGCCCTCATCATCGTCCAAACATACTAGATCCTTCAACGATTCAAAGTTAACAACCCGCCGATTCGCATGGTTGAGCGTAATACCCTTTGCCTTCACGATATATTTCATTTCCTCCCCACCCTGACCCGTACCCCATAAGTCTTAGGTCCTGTTGAGACAAAAGAGTCGGCGTAAGCGTTGTCCCCATACTCGTCCTTGATCTCATCAGTGAGCTCGCCGAGGAACTCCCCAATAGCGGGCATGTATTCACCCTCCTCTCTGTGAATATCACGCTATCTGTATCGGCATACAATACTCTCCGCCCAAGAGAATGCAATAGACCCCAAAGTTTTATACGGGCGTAGGCTGTTGTGAAGCTGGCCACAGGTATGTTTGTAACCCTTGAGGTATCTGTGGCAAATTCAGTGTTGTTGTATTTTATTATGTAAGTATTACCTACATTCACGATCTCCATGACCTCTTTATCGGGAGCATTGGCATAATCCCAGACATCGCTATAACTTTGTGCCAAATGAATGCTCCCTCTGCCGGTATTCTGCGCAAATTTTCCCCATAGACTGTTTAGACACAACTTTGCACTAAAGCGCTTGCCAGGATTCTTTACAATTTGGACACGATCAAGTTGTATACCTTCGCGGTCGCGGTAACGTTGAATATAGGCAGACTTTTCATCTTCGGTATCAACTCCTCGCGGATACCCTGATGCCTCAACCTTATCCTTCAAAAAGGCGTTTATATATGGTGTGAAAAGGTTGGGTAGCTTCTGAAACCTCCACACCTCATGTATCTTCAGTATTCTATAACCATGGCGTACGGCTAGGGCCAGCTCAGGACTTGTATATACGCCTCTGATCTTACGCTGGTGGGGTATATGGCTACATTCGCCGTTATCCTCTTCCGCGCACTTCACGCACAGGGGAAACATGAGCTTGTCGTCGATAACGACAGGTAAGATCGGCATCCATAAATTGCGTGGGGGGAGTACGTCTACGAAAGAGAGCCCAAAGTAACGATCATTCAAATTTTTTGAAAATTCATTGATGGAGGGTAGGCTAGGTCCCACCAGTTTCTCAGGAGCGCCCACGGGGTACGGATTGCTCTTCATCACGTATGGGTATAAAGAACAGAAATCGTAGTAATGGAGCTTCACGCCCTCCGTAGGTGGAAAGTATAGTCTGAAAGGATTTGTACGTCCTCCAAACAAGCTATCACCACATTTGAGAGGATCCAGCACCATTGAACGCTTGATCGTGTTTATTTCCTCACGGTACACCTCGTCTGTCTCCATCCGTGCATCATATTCATGCTCCCACAAGACTTTGTGAGTGAACTGTGATCCTATAAGTTGATCGCGGGTGCGGGTCGATGCAAGACAGTCGGCAGGAGACCTACCGTGGATATCTCCGGCGATTCCGCACTCAGGACGGGGGCATCCATGCCACCAGCAACCGTTAAAGGAGTACACAGTCTTCACACCAGTGACACGGTTTTCACTTAACCCATCAACCCAAAAAACACGTCCATTAATCTTAATGGGTACTTCACCCGTGTTGCGGGCGTGCTTTATGTATACACCTGTCTGTTGCTGTAGGTGTATGAGCCAGTAAATAGCCTTGTGTCCGTAACTGCGGGGGTTGTTTCGGTGAATAATGGCTAAGGTGTCTTTAGGCATGAAGTTATTCTTGAACACCGTAAAACATAATGATGCGATGGTGGTTGCGACTTGCAGTGGATCGCATTTGAAACGGGCTATGTACATCCTTCTAAAGGCCTGGAAACATACTCTAAGCACGCGCACATCATTCACGCAATAACGCTCACATTCATCAGCTATATTATAAGGGTTACTTTCATTAAAACTGTCGTAGTATCGATCAAAGTCTTCACGTTCATCCATACAGTCAAAATAATGTTTGGGGGGTGGTGGGCCTACGTAGTTTAAAGCTCGCTGGTGAGGAAAGTGTAAGGGAAGTATCCTTTGGAAACTTCAGCTGCTACTCCCATCACCTTGGGTAGCTTTGCTAATTTACAAGGTGTGAATAATAAAGTATCTTTAAATTGTACATTGCCTCTTTCTGCATCTGTATTAATTTGTTGCCTCTTTTCAATGGATCACCTGTAAATATCTCAGAGGATTCGTGTTCAAGCAACTCCTTATAAAGGAACTGCGTGTCAAACTTTGCCCCGTTATGGGCGAGAATATACACAGTCATTTTTTTGAACTTGTCGGCTAACTTGACAATATAGGACACAAATAGTTTCACAGGACTATCGCGGACATTTCGTTTTAAAAACGTTTGTCCGTTTACCGCATTTGGGCACTCGTCACATTCGATACCCATACACTCATCACAGATGGTCTGGCTCACAAGTAATGTGGAATTACCTCTTTGGTTTCAGCGTTCGTATATGTTTCTATATCGTAGTATACAGTTATACAAGGTTATTTTTATGCTTAGCATCTTTCATATAACACACATGCTTTACTCCATCCGCCTTATATTCCTCCTGGCATGTAGGACAGTGAATTACGTCACACTTGTGCTTAAATTTTCCCCAATTATCCATTGTGTGAAACATACCACATTCACAGATTCTCATTTTCCTGCACGTGCCAATTGATTTATGGAAATCAAAACAGCTATTATTGAAAAATGTGCGTCTATACACATCACAGTCTCTCTTCTCAGCTTCAACTACACGGCTTTCACATTTGGTGCTTTTACACTGCTCACATACCATGTGACATTCTTTACAATGTCTCACTATATCATCCGCAAACTCGAGGCACCCCTTACACAAATCATGATGTCTCCCATACTTTCGACTTTTGTCATAACTCGCGTAAAGCCACCTTATATTACGGATGGGGAGATAGTTGTCCTGACAATCCTAAAATAAGTAGGGGTCTTGTACGATCTCTCACACAGCTTTTAAAACATACACAGTCCCACGACGATCATCCAACCCAAATACAACTATGCGGACATTCATTTCTGTTCTCTACCCTTCTCAGCTCTTCAGGACCCATATTACAGTCAAATTCAAGTTCACACTCTACAGCTAGTTTACGGGCACGCTCCACGACCGTAGGCAGCCAAATTTTTTGAGTCCGTGTATTTTGTACAGTAAACATACGTGCTAAGAGTACTGCTATAAAGCCGCAACCACGATCGACGTTTATATGCTTTCGGTAAATAGTCGGAGAATTGAAGTTAAGAGTGTACGGTATGGCACTATGACCCGCAACACGGAATACACGGTCAATATTTACCGTGAAGTTCTCCATATTAAAGGCTATACTACTTTGGAGGCTTGCATTATACGTCCTATATATATTCTACATCTTCAGCCGCCAAACGTCTAAATGGCACTATCACCCACTAATCGTCTACATCACCGTCATCTGACCCGAATCCAAAGGACAGACTCGTCCTGACCACGCTCGTCGCGATTCTGAAGAGCAAACTCTACAATATGCTGTAAACCCGGCGTAGCCCGCGCTCAATTTCATTGCTATACATGGCTCTAGGGTCGACCCTGACTCTATACCGATTTCTAGTCAAGGCTGGGGTGGGGCTGCGGATCGCACCAATTCCGCGTTATAGCATCCTCAACAGAACGGGGGGCGGCAGATGAATTAGTGGATATTTAGCGGAGGTGCTGCTGATGGGGGGCCTGTTGCGTAGGAGGTTGAGGGTTGGGGATCTATTATTGTAGACTTAACAGAACGGGGCGGCGGATGAATAAGGGATATATTAGCGGGAGGTGCTGCTGGGGTGCTTGTTCCGTAAGAGGTTGAGGGTTGGGGATCTATTACTGCTGCAACAGGCGCGTATTTCGGGCGCTTTATACCTGACGTGGGGTTCTCACACCTCAGCTTTGGACGTGCTACCGGTATCGCTGGTGAGGGTTCGGTGGCAGGGGAGGAGATCACAACTACACTGTCGTCGAGGTCATCCGTAATGTCAATGATGGGGTGCTCTACCTCATCGTCATTCACGGCTCTGTGGGAGAAGAAAGCAAAATATAAGGAACAGCACTCAAAATTTGTAATATTTTGTAAATGACCCGCTTAGGAGTGTGACGTGTTAGAAATGGACTCTGTAGAAAAATTCAGATTCACGAGCCCATCCACATGTATTATATCTGGACCTACAGGATGCGGTAAAACTGTGTTTATGCTTAAAATCATTAAAGAAAAGGGAGAGATGTTCTCTAAATTTGTGCATAAAGTTATATGGTGCTATTTGACGTATCAATCAGTGTTCAACGAGTACCAAGATGATATTTTGTTCCACAAAGGCGTATATGACGTTAATTCGTTAAAGGGAAATGAACATACAATCATTGTAATTGACGATCTCATGTTGGAGATGGATAAAACGTTTGCCGAGACTTTACAGTATTCTCCCACCTCTTAACATAAGCGTGTTCTTCACATCAATCAGAAATCTATTTTTCAAAATAGATACATGCGCGATGTGTCGTTAAATAACAATATCTAGTCTTATTCGCGCAACGTAGAGATGTATCACAATTGGGGTATTAGCCAATCAAATGTTCCCGAATCAGCGTAAGGAGTTTTTGGAAGTTTATAAAGAAGCTACAAGCACGCGTTACGGATATTTGCTTTGCGACCTTCATCCGCGAAACACGTTTAGAGTGCTTCTGCGAACGAATATATTTCCAAACGAGCCTGAAACGGTGTATATTCCAGAATGACAAAGAGACTAAAGAAATACCGTGAATTAATAAAAATCTATCATCGACTGCCCCGGGCAATGCAGCAGATGTTTATTAAAAATATCGACGCCGACTTTTTAAAATGCATCTGTGAAATCTGTCTTAACGTTATAAATTGCAATGTATCAATGAAAAACCCATCAGAAGGCTCGCCTACGCCGCTACAAGAACATAATACGTGCACTCGCTCGTAAAAGTCAAACTATAGCGTAGAAAAACGAATTATTGTACAAAAGGAGGGTCATTTCTCCCCATCTTATTTTCAGTTTGGGTCCTTTACTGACTAGATATATAATGAAGAAAGTGGTAGTGATTCCCCACGAGCTGTACGTTTCACTGCAAAGGAATCCAGACACGGATCTAGATCCCCGTAAAAACAGACTTAAAAGAATGGAAAGCGAATTGCTAGCTCTATTAACAGTGAAAAAAACCTGATGAGAAAAGAATCTTATACCAAAGAAGCTCTGCAGAAATTTCTTCACGAGTACGAAAATTATAAGAGCCTACAGAGATTCCTGTGGTTATTATGCACAGCACGGGGGACGATGGACATGGCGACATCGGATCTGAGCCCGACGATACAGCTGACCAACCAAAAAGATTAGCCACACAACATATCGAACATGTATTAAAAAGCACCCTCCACATACATTGAGGAGTAAAGGCTTAAGTCTTTATAATCTATTGAATGAGGATCCCGCCATACAATGGACCGATAAAGGCGAGATCATTGTGGAAGGATCAAAGGTACAGGGATCGAATATCGTAGACATTGTCCATGATCTGGTGAGAAAGTGGATAGGCCATCACCATCAGGCTGGAAGCATATTAAAGCAACTACAACAAATAAATGTCCCTAAAACGTTGATAGGAAATCTGAACAGGTTAAAAGACTTGGAACATGCAACGCATGTGACACAATTGAAGACGCCGTCACCCCCGGCAGTAACACCTTTGAAGAGGAGCAAGAAGAGGTTAGACCAACCCTACCCACGTGCCTCTAAAATACGCAAATGGCTAACGTATTAACTAAACGCTATTATGACATTCTACCCCATCCTCTTACGGCGGCGTAGATAGACTGTACAGAAGTGTTTACGGAGTAGGAAAAAAATATGTTGAAAGATTTTGAGGGAGCAGGACGCTTATACGCTTCATAAGCCTGTGAGAAAAAGGTTTAAAACAGCCAAGACAACGGCTTCCTCGATTGATTCTATTTGGCAAGCAGATTTAACAGACATGCAAAGATATTCTGTGTATAACGATGGTTACCGCTACATTCTATTCATAATAGACGTATTCTCTAGATATCTGTGGCTAGTTCCTCTGAAAAATAAATCACCTGAAACAGTTGCTAAAGCCACCAAAACGCTAATGTTAAAAGAAAACAGGGTTCCTGTCTATTTGTTGTACGGATATGGGGAAGGAATTTATAGGCCGTGCTTTTCAGAACATGTTGACAGAGTTCAATATCAGCTATTACACAACCAATTCTATCATAAGGCTTCTTTAGCTGAAAGAGTTTAGCGCACCATAAAGGAACGCATGCACCGTTTATTTACACATAAAAACACATACAGATTTCTAGACATCCTGGAATCATTGGCGTCATCCTACAACCTCACACCATCGCACGATTGGGACAACACCTAACGAAGTTTTCGAAAGAGGTACGCTCCCGAGGAGAGATGGTTCACCACCACCACCACCACCACACTCTGCGCGCTTCAAAATCAATGATTATGTAAGGCTGTCGCGTTCGGGGAACAAATTCGCAAAGGGTTTTGAGCAAGGATGGACACGCGAGATTTTTAACTAGGGCTATGAGACCTAAAGGTGAGATAATGATGTATTACATTGAAGATTTGAATGGAGAAGAAATCTCAGGAGGCTTTTACCGCGAGGAATTGCAGAAAGTTGCGTTTAATTTAGGAAAAAATGTGTTTAAAATTGAGAAAATTTTAGGAAGCAAAGGTTCAGGAAAGAGAAAAATGTACCTGGTGAAATGGTTAGGGTACCCGGAAAGCTTCAACACCTATATAAAAGCTGATGCAATAATGAAGCTTAAATAGTATGCAACATGGCTCCTAACCATTTCTACGTCACACTCCCGTCCTCCTCGTCCCTGTCTGTACACCCTAACAACACACTAGCCAACTTTGTAACAGAGCTCCACAAGCATTGAATTGGGTCGTGATTCGTATGAGGTGGGGATATGCGAAATTCAGCTGGACACCATCTTTTTAAATATTGAACATAAAGAAACCGTTTTTACGATTCTTAGAGACATTGACGAGTGTGAAAAAGCTGGGGTAGCTATGGATGAAACTATGCGCATCGCTCGGACTAAGATTGCACGGTATTACAGTACAGAAGTAAGACTAGGACCGGGTCAATATGGTTCGGCCGAGGATGTTGTGAGAGGCTTAAACGTAAGTTTAAGAAACTCAAACCTTACGAATGATTTAGTATACGAAATCGTAAACAACCCTGCACATACACTAATCCTAAAATCAAAGACTAACAGACGTATTAAAGACCATAGAAAGTTCCAAATTCTAGCCAATGGCCGATATAGCGCAGCCTTCCAAAGAGACACATTTCACGAGACACAGCATGACTTGTCCAGATTAATGTATCAATTGAAGATGGAGAAATTGGCTGAAAGGTCCCCAGACATGTGCTATATTTACATTGGAGCACCAGTTTGTTGGGGATACCCAGGCACGCCTGCTGCGCACTGCTCACATCCCCAACCATAGAGGAAGGAGTTTGAGTATTACATATGACAGACCCCATTATGTGAATGTCGCAACTAATTTAATGACCAATATCTCAATATATATAAGAACGATTGTGGGTGAAAACTTCCCATTCGGTAACGGGAGCTTAACAGTGAAGCTACACTTTCGACGCACTGAGTTATAATGGATAGAAAACCTTTCACCGTCTATCGAGGGGTGAGATACCAGCGCGGTAGTGGACTTGGATCCATTTTTTCATCCATACTACGTACGGCTGTTTCCTTTGCTGAAGAGGGGTGCCAGATACCTTGGAAGGAAAGCGCTGCAATCAGGTATTAACACTGCAGAAGACATATTGGCCGGGGCTAAACCTAAAGAGGCTCTAAAAAACATTTAAAGCGTACACGGGACGAAATCATCAAAGATGCAAAGAGAAAAATGCGTGGTGGCGGGAAGAAGCGGGCTGCCGGAAGAAGAAGGGGTCACGTGGTATTAAACGTAAAAGGCTATCAAAAAAGAAGTGCTGTAAGCGAATGAAACCTATGGTTGACCACTTTTTTGACTATATAAGCTAAGGACATTGATCTCATCAATCATAGTTTGTTTACCACTTGTCGAGAGAGGAGTCACTATTTCGCCATGGCACGCTTCATCCACCCATGTAGTTCACAATGCTGTAAATCGGAGCTGTCCCTTTTTGAGCTACCTCCAACCCAAGTTTCTATTGAGCACAGTGACTTTATTACAATTAACCTTTAAACACAATTAGTTCCCCGAGTGCACCTATAGAATTCGTGATACCCAGCTCAGGTCCTTACTTTTTGATCCAAGCTGTGTGCACATGTACGCTAAGCTACGTATAGCCCATTCTGATGGAACGGTCTGCGATGACAAATATGCTGTATACCTGAAACAAACTTTCTGCACTCCATATTCAACCAGTGTGACGTATATTTAAATCAGACCAACATATCGGCAGGCACGGGGTACTATCATCTACGAGCCTATCTGGAAAATGTCCTCAACTTTCCAAAGAAGCGAAGGCTACCTTTTTAAGTGCCGAGGGATATTATCAAACTAAAGATGAAAATAGTATAAAGGACAAATTTAAAAATTCTAAAAAGAAATATACGAGTGTTTTGGACGGTTGCACACAGATTTCACTTTCCAGGAGAAGTTGCTTGTGAACGGGGTGGATATGAAAATAAAGCTCACCCGCACGAGTCCTGAGATCTGCTTAAATCTGGATGCGGATCAAGAAGAGGGTGCAAAGCCCGTTGTGGTTCACATTATGGACACATACCTCCGCGTACGGCGAGTGAAATTAAGTTCACCAAAACAACTAGAAATTGAGAAAAATTTACTAAACGCTACAGTGAAATATCCTATTAACAGAGTGCAAATCAAACTATATACGGTTCCTGCAGGGTTGGCATCGAAGCAGATAGAAAACATTGCCCTGGGAAATCTTCCTAAAAGGATATTAATCGGCATGCAGGACCACGCTTCGGTGAATGGAAAATATAAAAA
This sequence comes from Bathynomus jamesi, assembly GCA_023014485.1. NCBI lineage: Eukaryota > Metazoa > Arthropoda > Malacostraca > Isopoda > Cirolanidae > Bathynomus > Bathynomus jamesi. The sequence continues at coordinate 135,077 of JAJOZX010002665.1, read as the reverse complement.
GAGTGCCTTTAAATTCGAGAATTTCGGACTTAAAAATATAACTATACGTTAATGGCACTGCTTTGGGTGGAACAATGGGTACGGACTATTCATCAGACGCTGTGTTACCTCTTTGTGCCAGAGCCTATAGTAATCTGACCCATATTGCAGGTGATTGTGATGAGCTTGGTAATGGGGTAACGCAGGAAGAATTCATTGATCAATTTAACCTTTATCCGTTTGACATTACACCTGACTTATCTGCTAGCGTAAATACCCATTTAACCCCACAGCAGAGCGGAAACATCTCAGTGCGGCTGGAATTCGCCAAGCCTATAGACGCTCCTATTAGTGTAGTATATCTCGAATCGCAAGCCCTAATAGAAGTAGATAGATTTAGGAGCGTTATCACTGACTTTTAAAATGGATGCTAATACACTTCAGAAAGTAATGGAGCGAGTCACACGTTCCAAATTTATCGGCGTGTTTGCGAAGAATGAAACATTGAGTTTGCCAAGTACGCGAGAATGCGGTAGTCTTATTGTGAACACAGATGTCATCGGTAATGAAGGGATTCACTGGATCGCTGTCTATTTTAAAAATAGACAGCGCCTGTACTATTTTGATTCACTCGGTACTCAACCCTGGAGTGACCCTATTATTGTAAAATTTCTCGCTCAGTTACATATTCCCGAAGTTGTATGGAACCCGTTTCGTGTACAAGGATATTTTACTAATGTTTGCGGAATGTACTGCGTCTCATTTCTCATGCATATGTCAAGTGATAAAGAATTTATAAATTTTTTAAATTTATTTGACCCGTGTCACACTCGCCGAAACGATGAAATGGTATGCAGACAGATAAAAATCCGTTTTCCAATTGTACGTACTCGTTGTATATTATAATGTTTTTTTCGTATATTTGTAACGGTATATTCTGTAGTTGTTTATTGTACTGATTTCTTTCATTTAATAAATTTATGAAAATATATTGTCTTCTTATCCCAAAAAGATTGAAAAACACTTACATTATTTCGGTGTGACATTGTTGACTGATCAGTATATCCTCCGTATTCCGAGATTCTTCAAAAGATTGTATAACACGTGTCAAATCCTCATCGGACCTTAAAGGGATAATGTTCATTTTAAAACATATACAGAGTATACAGACAGATCCCCATTATGTGAAGATATCTTTGGTTCATTTAAGAGGAATAACATTGATTGCCATAAAAAATTTCGATTTTAGCATAATGGGGATAACCAAATAACATTGATTGACATAAAAATTTTTGGCGAGTATCTATTTGACGAGATACTACAACTCTCCATATATATAAATCGAATTATAGACACTTACATTTCTATGGCGGTCCCCTGCGTCGGGTTGTAAGGAGCGTCACTGCAAATATCTTCAACGGTTTGCGTTGGAAATAATTCGCCACGGTCAATCGCGTTAAAAAGACTAATTGCGGTTAATGCTGCAGGGTCACTTTCTTCATACAATTCCGGGGAGACGTACAGGTCCATGGTGGAGGATGTGACATTGCTGACTGTTCAGTATATCCTCTGTATTCATGACACGAGATTCTTCAAAAGATTGTATAACACGTGTCAAATCCTCATCGGACCTTAAAGGAATAATGTTCATTCTTTTAAAACATATACAGAGTATACAGACAGATCCCCATTATGTGAAGATATCTTTGGTTCATTTAAGAGGAATAACATTGATTGCCATAAAAAAATTTCGATTTTAGCATAATGGGGATAAGAGGTAAAACCAAATAACATTGATTGACAAAATTTTTTTGGCGAGTATCTATTTGACGAGATACTACAACTCTCCAAATATATAAATTGAATTATAGACACTTACATTTCTATGGTAGTCCCCTGCGTCGGGTTGTAAGGAGCGTCACTGCAAATATCTTCTACGGTTTGCGTTGGGAATAATTCATCACGGTCAATCGCGTTAAAAAGACTAATTGTCGTTAATGCTGCAGCGTCACTTTCTTCATACAAGTCTGGGGAGACGTACAGGTCCATGGTGGAGGGAATGATTATTCACTGACGCGAAAATAGCTACTGTTACTCCCAACTGAAAAATAGCCCCTTTTATATGCACAATCGCCAAGCTCCGCCCAAAAGACCAGATGTTCGTAGTGATTGGCTGCCGATGTAGCTGGGTGGAGCTATGACGTGTACCAATCCGCTATAACGGGATCGGACGAGTAACATATATAAAATCGTGTTTCTTGTGAATAAATTATAGACACTTACATTTCTATGGTAGTCCCTTATATTATATTTTTATTTTTACTTACAAGTTAGTATTTTCACAAATTCTTGTGTTAACATAATTTCAATTGTTAACTTATTTTATAATAAAGAAATATATCCTAATTATATTTTTAAAAAAGCATTCAGTTTCCACGTTAAACTGTGGGTCTAAGGCGGAGTGAAAACCTTTCCAATTCGGCACAAACTCTGCCATTTTAAGGATGGTTTAACTGCAGCACTATAAATGTTATAGTTTAAATGAAGAGGCTAACTAAACACTGCATAAATAAACACTAAAATAAAATAAAATGTTATATGAAAAATAAATAATATATATATATATATATATATATATTTACATATACCTATCATAAGATGTTTAAAAGAATGTATATATATATATAATTATAGTAAACTTACGTCAAGATAAACTAGTTACCCATAAAAACCTAATTGGTTTTCTATAATTCTGTTTTCTATGGTTGGTTGAATTATGTGTAGGCTAACTACGTTATTTGTTTCGTCGGATTGTGTTTTGGCTAATTTCAAGTTTAATGAAGTTCAAGTTAATGTTATATTTGTTTCTAATCGTTAAACACTATATACATCTATTGTAAAACACTATATACATCTATAGTGAAACCCTATATATATCTATTTATCTATCTTAAAAAATTATAAAATATTTATCGTTTAATTTTGCTCATGTTGTTTGCAAAGTAAATACATTCAAACTTGTTTTAAATAAAGAAAAAATTAATATATATATATATATACATATACATATCACAAGATGTTTAAAAGACTGTATATATATAATTATAGTAAACTTATGTCAAGATAAACTAGTTATCCATAAAAACCTAATTGGTTTTCTATAATTCTGTTTTCTATGGTTGGTTGAATTATGTGTAGGCTAACTACGTTATTTGTTTCGTCGGATTGTGTTTTGGCTAATTTCAAGTTTAATGAAGTTCAAGTTAATGTTATATTTGTTTCTAATCGTTAAACACTATACACATCTATTGTAAAACACTATATACATCTATACATCTATAGTGAAACACTATATATATCTATTTATCTATCTTAAAAAATTATAAAATATTTATCGTTTAATTTTGCTCATGTTGTTTGCAAAGTAAATACATTCAAACTTGTTTTAAATAAAGAAAAATTAATATATATATATATATATATATATATATATATATATATATATATATATATATCACAAGATGTTTAAAAGACTGTATATATATAATTATATACATGGTGCGATCTGGCAACTCAGCAACTGAATACATGGCGCTATCTGGCAACTCAGCCAGAATAGAGGTTTATAAAAGACCGAGAGACGACTGACGGAGTCATTCAAGCTCGGCTCCCAGCCGAGCAAGGACCTCTGGTCCTTCTCTTTCTGGCCCTTTGGGAAACCCCTTAGAGGCCTCTTAGGTTAGGGAAACGAAAATAACTTGGGGAGAACTCCGCCTCCAAGTTGCATGCCTTGCAATCAAAGGCAACTACTCTCTCTCTTCCTTCAGGTGTACCCCTCCCCCCTTGGCTCAGCCAACTGGCTGATTAGGAGCCTATAAAACAACGCCTACTCGGCTGAAGTCTTAATATGCACTTGGCTCCTGCCAGGTGAACACCTCTCCTCCTTTCTCTCCTCCTTTCTCTCATTTCTGGCCCTTTGGGGGAATAGCTTGGGGGAGAACTCCGCCTCCAAGTTGCATGCCCCTTGCAACCCGGTGGCAACAAAAGCCAGTACTCTTTTTTCTTTTTTTTCTTTTTTTTAAATTTTTCTTTTTTGCAACACCCCCCTACCCCCTTCAACAACCCCACCCCCTTTGCAACATTACGTAATCACTTGCAACATTCTTGCACTCTCCCTTTTACGGCTATACTACTGAGGGGCGACAAGCTTGACCTTCGTGAAATGAGGAATCATCGCACGGAACATTTGAAAGGTTGAAAGGTATAATAAAGCCGGGACGGCACGTAGCTTGGGCAAGGGGCATGCTTCTAATGTCCACTTAGATGCATTATAATAGAGAATTGCCCATTAAGTTATCAGCAAAACCACTTTCACTTTCAGTGTATATTACTATGTTTGACTACTTTTCAGAGGTCACTGTTCCATTCGAACAAATGAAAAGTAGGCATAAATACTAAATGACAGTGAATACACCGAACTATGACTAGGTATTCAGGGTGAAACTGATTTTTTATCAAGTTTTGATGACTTTTCAAGTGGTTAAAACAACAAGTGACAAGAGCAAACCTAACTTTCAAATATGGCGTTTGAGTATTTTAACAGATCACGAAGACACCAGATGGACTAGTTAAGTTGGATCACCTTGCTTTTTCTTCATTTTCTGTGAAGTCCAGATTCAACCAGTAAAGTTTGTTACCCGAGAAAAAGTTGTGGGTAAATTTTGTTAAATCAACCATTCGGTTTGGTTATGAATCATCAACTATTCGTGCATACCGGTTGCTGTAAAATCGAACCTATACCCATCGAATCGCCAAGACTGTACATCGATACTCTAAAAAACTAACTTACCCTAAATTAACTTAACCTAACTTTATACATACATTACCAAAAACCTAATTTCTTAAATAAATGTCAATATAATGTCAAGTCGATCAGATGTCGTAATCCCGGCAATTCCAGTATTTTTTCCGCGTATGTTCGTATGTGACGCTCTCAATTTGGTCCTTTAGGACTACTTTAAGTCATATATATGTAAAAAAATTTGTCTAATTGTCCTTTGGATACCTAAATTACATCTACTGCATTTCCATTATTTTATGTATATCTTATATACAGGGTGTTATCAAAATTAAGTTTCAGAAATTAGTATATATATTCAGGACGTCAAAGTGAACCAAAAAGTTCCTATGAACATAAATCTGCAATTGCTTTGTTTCCGAGATACATTGCTTTTTTTGGCGAGGACGATCCAATTAAAATGAAAGTCATTAAAGTTTATCAGAGTTTATTTACAGCAAGTGCTCAAAATGGTTTCCCCGCATCAGAGTACATGCTTCAATACGTCGTCGAAAGTTTGGCCGCATACGTTCGAAAACACCTACATGGTTGCGTATTGTTTCTGAACAATCTTGAACACGTTGCCACAATTCATCTATGTTATTAACTTCTCTCGCATAAACAAGATTTTTTAAATAACCCCACAAGAAAAAGTCAATTGCATTTGGTCTGGAGACCTGGGTGGCCAAGCGACGGGACCATGCCGCCCATACCACCGCTGAGCATATTCTTCATTCAGAAATTTCTAACAGCAATAGTTGTGTGAGCGGGTGCACCGTCATGAAGTATCCACACGAGATGCATATCAGCAAGTTCTTCAAAAGAATACTGCTCCATAACGCTCTGTAACATTACACGAGAGTGACACATGAAATGAAGGAAATAATTTTGGTTTCTAAAATGACAACTAACAAATACTATCAAAACAAAGAAAAATAGCTATCTAAACAACCAGACAATTACGACTTTGATAAACTTTAATGAGTTTCATTTTAATTGGATCGTCCTTGGCAAAAAAACAATGTATCTCGGAAACGAAGCGATTGCGGATTTATGTTCCGAGGAACTTTTTGTTCACTTGGACGTTCTGAATATGTGTACTAATTTATGAAACATAATGTGATAACACCCTGTATAGATATGCAGTGGGTCGATATGTTGTATGGCAATATATTCATATACATAAAATGATAGAAATGCAATGGATGTATAGTATAATGCAATTGCCCTTGCCCACCCAAAACATACAGCGTTTCGTGTTTCAGACGCGTTTTGTACGATGTCGATGATTGGTTTATATATACATACAGTATATGTTTTTTATTGGTGATTTGTGTCGTGCGTAAACCAATTATCGACGTCCTACAGGACGTGTCCGAAACTTTAAAAATGCTGTATTTGGTGGGACAAGGGCAATTGCATTGTACTGTACTTTAAGTGTCAAAACCACAATAAACAAAAACAATACATGTAGTACTTAAAGGAGTTGAAAGGGTGAAATCTACAATGCAGGTAATAGGAAGACGCTGCACCACATATTGGCACCGAGCCAACCTCATTTTTGGTCTGGACGTAATTAAAATTATTATATTGGTATAAAAAAAACAATATCATGCTACAAAATCCGTAATACAACCGAAGAACACGACATGAATACGACATGATAAAGACTAATACGACATGATTAACTTAGCAGAGTTAACATTTTGTCCAAATCTTACGTAATAATAGTGCACCCAAACTTAGAAATACCTTCCATGCGTCACTCGAGTAGTTAAGTCATGATTACAAAAAATCTTGATGGAATTTTTTAAAGCTTCTGCATGTTACGGCCTTTACAAGTACACACACACACACACACATATATATATATGAATAGAAACGACATAAGTATTAAGGAACGCTTCTGCACACGAGGAGGAGAGATAACGAATAAATGAAAAATGAGGCGAACCGCCCGGGAATCGAACCCAGGGCCCTCCAATTGCCGGTTGGACGCGCTACCATTATGCTACGGACCCCGATTAATCACAAATCGAAATTCTCCCACATAGGGCAGAAACCAATGCCCTGAGAGGGCACCCTCGCAAATCGTGAATATGCGCATATAACTGCAATGACCACGCAGTATATAAATGAATAGAAACGACATAAGTATTAAGGAACGCTTCTGCACACGAGGAGGAGAGATAACGAATAAATGAAAAATGAGGCGAACCGCCGGCCCGTAGCATAATGGTAGCGCGTCCAACCGGCAATTGGAGGGCCCTGGGTTCGATTCCCGGGCGGTTCGCCTCATTTTTCATTTATTCGTTATCTCTCCTCCTCGTGTGCAGAAGCGTTCCTTAATACTTATGTCGTTTCTATTCATTTATATACTGCGTGGTCATTGCAGTTATATGCATATATATATATATATATATATATATATATATGTATGCTGTAATAAATCTTGATTATTATATAAATAATAATTAAAATAAAAACTTAACTTGAAACTGTGATTGCTGTTAAGCGGAATTACATAAAATAATTTATCATATAAATTGTTTTTTAAGCCAATCATGATTTTAATTGATTCATAAATATTTAAATTGGAACTTTGTACTAAATTTCTCAATTGAAATACTTTCGAATCAAAAAAAACCATTTGCCTATTAAATCAAGTTTCTAACACTGAATATATTAACATTTACCACAAACATATATTTTTTTTTATTAATTTTAAAATGTTAATATTTGAGAAAGTAATTTTGCAGTTTTGGTCAAATGCATGCAGTATATTAATAGGATATACAGGGTGTTCCATAACTTAGTGCAGGAGTATATGTGGAGATTAAATGAATCTCGACGCTGCCTTGATAAGATTAAATTCCAGTACTGGACGTAGCAGCGTCCGTAGTAGTAGTAGTAGTAGTAGTAGTAGTAGTTCGGAGGTTAATATCGTTTCCCTATTTGCGAGGTGAAGACACTGAGGGGGAGTTCGAATCCCGATGTTGTTGATAATAACTGTTAGCACAATGGGTCACATTAATTGGCCTGAGCGCTGTGCCAATTTTTTACTCTCCTGATTGATTATTACACTGGGGAACACAACTTTTGGTGACTTAGATGTTAGACCTGTTTCTGGGTATATTGAGGTCGCTGATTCTAAATATGACATTAGTTTTTCTCCATCAGCTCTGCTTATCAAGATATGATATATATCTATATATATTTCTATATAATGTATATAATATTATATAATTGCTGACTGGCAATCACTGTTGTTGTCAATTGAATACAAAAGTATGATGAATGTCAGCAAAAATGGTGTATTAACATCAAACAAGCATAAGGTACGAAAAAATATTTCTTAAATTCAAACAAGCTTGAGACACGAACGGCAAAAAAAGTTCTTTCATTGAGACATCTCACATAAACCGCGTTTCTGAGATTTCTTGCGATGAGATGTGCCAGGACATTCGCGTTGGATGCTCCAGCAGTAATCTGCCATCATGTGAGTATCCCATCGTCCGCGGTACCGTTCTTCCATGGTCCTTAGTTCTTGGTGAAATCGTTCACCCTGTTCCTCGCTTAGATCACCGAGGTTATCTGGGAAACGATCCAAATGACTGTGGAGGTAATGCAGTTTGATGCTCATTTTACAGCCAAGTTTACAAAAGAAGAGAGCATATTCTCCACTAGTTCACCGTAGTTATCGGCCTTATAGTTCCCAAGGAAATTCTTCACAACCATACTAAACGATGACCACGCACGTGCCTCAATGTTGTCCATTGAATCTTGGAAACGCGGGTCTTTCATGAGTTCCCGGATTTGCGGTCCATCGAAAATACCTGCCTTCAGCTTTTCCATGCTCAGCGCAGGAAATTTTCTACATATGTAGCCAAAACACGTCCCATCTCTGTTCAAAGCCTTTATAAATTGTTTCATCAAACCTAGTTTGATGTGCAGTGGTGGCAATATGATCCTTTCTCTGTCAACCAAAGCTTCTTTGATGATATTTTTTTCTCCAACCACCATGTTTTCTCTCAGAGGCCACTGTCTTCTCACCCAGTGTTCATCTTTAGCTCTACTGTCCCAGAGACATATAAAGCACGGGTACTTGGTGTACCCGCTCTGCTGGCCCAGGAGAAAATTCACCATCTTCAGATCCACACAGATCACCCATTGGTGGTCTCGGTATGATATCTTTTCTAGGACTAGGGCGACTGTCCCGTGCTCTTCTCTCATACCGACTGAGTGACCAATTGGAATTGATCTGTATCTGTTGCCGTTGTGTAGAAGAACACATTTTAGGCTCCGTTTGGAGCTATCTATGAATAACCGCCATTCACTTGGTGTGTATTCCGATATGCCCATTTTCATCAGCAATCCGCGCGCATTGTTGCAGAAAACTAAATCGTTCTCTTTTGAGTAGAAGGGCAGTAAATCCTTTTCTCTGTCGCGATATAACGTGATTTTGGTTCCCGGCAGCAGTAAATTTTTTTCTCCCAGCCTGGAAGCTAACAATTCAGACGATTTCTTCGAAAGACTTAAGTCCCTTATGAGGTCCTTTAATTCGTGTTGACTAAAACCTTCTGCAAGTGATGACGGTCCTTCGAAATCACTGTCATTTTGCCCACATATGCTTTCTTTGTCAGTAGCAGATTCATCATCTTCTTGAGGGAGCTCTGGAAGATGGCTGAATGATGGGACAGATATCTCATCTGAATGTGAAACAGGCCATCTAGCTGAGTCTATGCCAGGATACGTCCATTTACTCCGGTTACGTCCATTGATGCCCTTTATATTCACCAAACAAAAGTAACAGTCATCACTGTGGTTTCTCTGTTCTCTCCATACCATTGGTATACCAAATTTCAGGCACCTCCTCTTTCCGTTGGTCCATTACCGCAGATGCTCCGTACACGTTTTACACACCTGAGGAGCCCATGGCTTATCTTGGTCCCCTAGTTGTACTTTGAAATAGGCAAAATAAGCTTTTTTCACAAAATCAGTAATAGTTTTTCTCTGTTCAATGAACGTGTACTCTCCGCAGATAAAATCAAACACATCTGGATGATTTAAACACTTTCTTCGTGATGAAGCCATGTCAACGCCTGTAACAGGAAAGAATTCACGTTAGTACATGTACAATACACATGCAAAACAGCAACATCAGCAAAATCATAGCTACAATTTAATTATACAGATGCATTTAGATTTACGAGCAACTCATAATACCGTTCCAGAAGGGTAATAAAGTAGGTAATGACGTATGCAATATCTCAAAAACTAGAGCTGCTAGAACAAAATGGATAATATTTTCTGAATCAGTGGCATGAAAATATCCAGAATAAGGTCTAAAATCTCAGGTACCAAGAAACATTTTTTTTTTGTTCCCCAGTGTTATTATTATTAATACTGGGACACCCTGTATATGGTAAAAACTCTCTCTCTCTCTCTCTCTCTCTCTCTCTCTCTCTCTCTCTCTCTCTCTCTCTCTCTCTCTCTCTCTCTCTCTCTCTTTTTCAAATTAGAAAATAGTGTAGGTAATGAGGAGAGCATAAGAATGCTTCAGAATGATCTTGACAGGCTGGACGAATGGTGTGCGACTTGTCAGATGCCATTCAACTTGAACAAATGTAAGGTAATGCACATAGGCTACAAGAACCCAAAAACCGATTACTCTCTGTTGGGGAGAAACTTGACTGAGACTAATCTGGATAAAAGACTTAAGATTTATATTAGTAATGATCTCAAACCGTCAAAGCGCTGTGCGGAAGTCGAAGAGGGCCTTAAAAATACTAGGTTATATTAAAAGACAGTTCCAGTTTAGAAATAAGGAGATTGTAATGTCTCTCTACACTTCACTAGTTAGACCTCAATTCGAGTATTGTGTACAGTTTTGGTCTCTGTCCCTGAGGAAGGATATAGAAAGGTTGGAAAGGGTACAAGCAAGGGCCACAAAATCAGTCCCTTTAATGAGACTTCAAAACTACGAACGTAGTTTTGAACGCTTAAATCTGTTTATTTTAGAGACCAGAAGGTTGCACGGTCAGCTTATTCAAGTTTTCAAGATGCTCAATGGAATAGACAGGGTAGACTACAGGAAATTATTCTCATTTAATACCAATCCGACAAGAAATAATGGCTTTAAATTGGACCTAAAAACATTTAGTACCTCGCTCTGCGGTAATTTTTTCTATAAAATAGTTAATATCTGGAACCAACTTCCCTCGAAAGTTGCTTCAAGCCAAAGTGTAAATACAGTATGTTTAAAAATAGGCTGGCTGGACAAAGTTCTAAATACACTCAGGGTTAAAGACTGTTCCCACAGACAACTTAATTTGAGAATCGATTTAATAAGTAGGCGTATTTTGAAAATATTATTATAACGTAACTCCGCAAGAGTTGGTTTAACTATTTACTCTTGCACTTAGTCCCTTCTCCACTTTAGAGAGACGTCTTTGGTTGCACGATCAACCATCGAGCAACTCATTTTTGATCACTTAGCTCATCAACACCTCTAAATGAGAGACTCTTGAATTGGCCGTAGCAACAAACGGGTGATCACCCACGAAACACTTTCATACTCCATAAGGGACAAGTACACGGGGATAGATATAGGGCCCTTCCACTGATATTCCTCGCCGGAAAGAGATTTCCTCTACTCTCGTGTTGGCACAACACCGCGAAATATGAACAACTCGGTATATCATTTTCCGCATAAACATCATTCAAGGCTAAGGACCCAAGTTGAAACTCGGCGACATTCAAAGAATTGGCAGACATCTACACATCACAGACGTCCAATTACAGAAAACACGCTCACACGCCTGCCTTGTTAATAGATTAGATAAGTATTTTGTAGACATACATAATTTCCTAATGAACAAAGACAAAAAATGCATGGCATGGATTAGGTGAGGTAAAGTTGTGATTCTGCCGTCCGTATTTCTTTTTTTTTTTTCCTTCTCCTGGCTGGCTGGGTGCATGTGAAAGGTGAGGGCATGGTGTGGAAAATATGATTTCCTTTCTCCTTTCCTGTGGAAGCATTTCATCACCTTGCCAGCGTGATGGCTTTGCGCGTACATGGGTGTAGACATGGCGACTTTGCTTAATCCTTTTAGGACCAGCCTGGAGTGGGCCATGGGGCCTTCGTTGGTCCGATACCTAGGTAAATAGAGCTGTAAATATTTTGTATAAAGTCGCAACCACATGTTCGAGGTTCTTGTGACGATATCAAATAGTTGATATACGATTAGCACAAATATATTATTATGTTAGTTTATACAATAACGCTCTCTAGTTTACGATATTTGCGTGTGCATAACGTAATTGTCGATCTAGTTTATATATTCTCCTCTTTCCTGTAAACTTTCATTGGGTACTTTTCCAGGGTCAAGGTATTTTCTTCAACCTTTTTCCGTACCCGACTCTGGTGGGAAGGAAGAGGAGGGTGGGGAGAGAGAGCCCTATGCTTTTCCGCTCAGTTTTCTACTACTACTACTAGGATAATTAAAAAATGCACTAGTTTAATGACAGGAATCTCCTGGAGTGGACCGAAAGGTCTTTGAGGCTTCTTCTTGTCCTTGTAACTCTCTCTCTCTCTCTCTCTCTCTCTCTCTCTCTTATATATATATATATATATATACACACGTTATAAACCAGTATTATGATAATATACACTTGACACGAATTTAAATCTCATGTTTACGATAAAGGTGAATGGAAGGAGAATTCTTTCACGCCTTTTCTATCTCCTCTGTGATTGCCTTTTCGTTTGAACTTCCACACGTCAATACCTTTTTTTTCTGTAACGCTTCTTCTTCTTCTTCTTCTTCTTCTTTTTCTTCTTCTTCTTCTTCTTCTTCTTCTGCGTTCCTTTAAGACAATTGCCGGGCTTCCATTTCCCCATTTACTCGGAAGTAGTAAGTCGAAGCAATGATGAACGGATAGCTTGTCATAGATTTATGGGTCCTATAGATTTCAAAAGCGATAGGGACCGACCGAGAAAATTGCATTACCGATTTATTCAAAAGTTATTCTTTGAAGGTGCTCCTCTAAACAGGATTGTTTATCTATACTTCAATATTCCATCAATTGGTTATGTTTTTAAATTATTCTTCGGCCTCGTAATAAAATAAACCTTCTTCCCATCCCCTACCTCATATATATATATATATGTGTGTGTGTGTGTGTCGGGTAAGTGCATACGTGCTTTTCGTGTGTGGACGCTCGCCGATATTAGCGTGCTATTTCTTTCGCATATATAACGTCTTTTTTTTTTTCAACGGAATAATAATATTTAACTAATAGAAGAGAGTGATCGCGTTAAAAAAGAATTTCTATCGCGTTTGACATCAATTTTGATTGGTCCGTTACTCACTGCTTCTTTATGATTGGTGGAAGCACGGCCGATGACACTTGACCACAAGTTATGTAACGCCCCTTCCTTTTCTTTCTGGGTTTAAACGAGAGGACATTTTTACAGACATTTACATTATTTTAATTCAGGCGATATGAGATACTGGTACGACCTTCTGAAGGTAAGTAAAAATGTCAGCTGAAGCACGAGACTCAATTTGGTTCATCGGAAGAACTGGTAAAGGGGGTTTCTTTTTCTTTTGAAAACGTATAATATTACCAATAATGTTTTCAGACAAATGTTGTTGTCTAAGTATTAGTTTAAAAAATTTAGAGCCCTTTTTTATTAATTTATTTGTCTTAAATTTCGTCTTTTATATATATATATATATATGCGCCTCGGTGTTGTATGGTTAGCGTCGCTGACTACGAATTTATCGGCCCCGAGATCGAGACCCGGTAACGGCAGGCGGCCCGCAGCAAACCCCAGCTGTTCATCCTTCCACACAATAAAAAATATGCTGGTAGATAAATGGGTACCCTGAGTAGCCTAGTGTTTAAGACGGTGGGCTGCTGGTGGGGCGTGGTTCGGATTCCACGTTAAACTGTAGGTCTAAGGTGGAATGACAAGCTTGACCTTCATTAGAATGAACAATTCGGGCGGAAGCGAAACCAAGGTAACTAAACCAAGGTTTATATATATATATATATATACACACACACACATTTTAACTGCAAACAACACAGAGTATAATTAATGTAAAGAACGACGCTTGTGTAGAAGAGAACTCGGATCTTTTCCGTTTGACTGCCGCCATTGAAACATAAGAGGTGAGTGCCCCCAGCCTTCTTTACTTAGCCTTATAAGGCTAACTAACGAAAATATCACGACCTAACCTAACCAATCGTTAGGTCAACTGTACGACCTTGACGATTGGTTAGGTTAGGTCGTGATATTTTTGTTAGTTAGCCTTATAAAGCTAACTAAAGAAGGCTGGAGGCCCTGATCTTCAGGTGATCCCCTTATTTTTCTGAGTACACGATTAAAACTTAAAAATTAAGCATGGATCTTGAAAGTAATTAAAATTGTTTATAAGAAACAAAATTTGAAGGGGAAATTAAGAAAATCTTTTTTATAAAGTAACTTATTTTGTATCATCAAGACATTTCAGTTAAAATACAAAATACAAAAAGTTTAATTATGTTTCAATGGCGGCAGTCAAACGGAAAAGATCCGAGCGTTCCGCACAAGATGAGGAGGGAGAACGAACAAATGAAAAATGAGGTACCTCCCAGAATCGAACCCGGGATTATCCAATTGCCGGTCGGATATGTTATCCACTACACACCAAAGACCTCGATCAATCAGAAGTCGTAATTCTCCTACATACGAGCGGAATCAAATGCCCTGAGGGGGCACCTTCGCATGCCGTACATATATACATTTTAACTGCAAACAACACGCAGTATAATTAATGTAAAGAACGACGCTTGTGTAGAAGAACGTTCCGCACAAGATGAGTCACGTCTTAGTGACTTATTTTAAAGAAAATAAATTTACTCTATCGTTCACAAATTTTCACAAAGTGCGAATAATCTTTGCACGGTGGCCGTAAAAAAGTGTAAAATGAAATAGTGAAAAAAATTGTGTATATATATATATATATATATATATATATATATATATATATAATGAATAAAAGCGCCTGTTTCCACTTTTTTCAATTTCATGCTTGCACGCAAAGTCTGTGCAACCGCAAAAGAAGAAAAAAAAATCAATTTAATAAAACAAATAAAGGCAAGTTAGACAAATATTACACGAATCCAATTCTTAAACTTAATAAGCAATTATCGTTCCAAAATGTCAATTTGATAAACAAACAAAATCTACCTTCAGTTATTCGATCTAATCAAAAATGATCTTCGGACAATATCGTTCGAATTTTGTGTATATATACATATATATACAGGGTGAGTCAAAAGTCTGGAAACATAGGAACTATGCTTTTCAATGCAAATATACTGTATATGTATATTTGCATTGAAAAGCATAGTTCCTATGTTTCCATACTTTTGACTCACCCTGTATATATATATATATATATATATATATATATATATATATATGTGTATATATATATATATATATATCAACGTAAAGAACGACGCTTGTATAGGAGAATATTCCGCGCAAGATGAGAGCGAGAGAACGAAACAAGCGTCGTTCTTTACGTTAATTATACTGCGTGTTTGCAGTTTAAATGTATATAATGTACGGCATGCGGGAGGTGCCCCCTTGGGGCATTGGTTTCTGCGCGTATGTAGAGGAATTACTGCATTTGATTGAGTGAGGCCCGTGGTGTAATGGTTATCATATCTGACCGGCAATCGGAAGATCCCGGGTTCGATTCCCGGGTGGTTACCTCATTTTTTCATTTGTTTCGTTCTCTCGCTCTCATCTTGCGCGGAATATTCTCCTATACAAGCGTCGTTCTTTACGTTAATTATACTGCGTGTTTGCAGTTTATATATATATATATATATACACACACACACACACACAAAACTCTGTGTGTGTGTGTGTGTGTGGTTTAGTTCTCTCTCCTGTATTTTGAAAGGTCGTACATGTAATATTGTACTAATGAAATTGCTTTCGTGTCAAAATCACCCTTTTCACCACAAACTTTTCTCATTTTTGGGTTTAAAAACTTTAATCAATATTAGTCTATAGGAAAGTTTCCGAGTAAAACTTTTGTTTTACCAATACATATACTGTATACAAGTAAAAATTATTTGAGTATACAATATTTTACCAATAATTACCTATATATATATATATATATATATATATATATATATATATATATATATATATAATGAGAGAGAGAGAGAGAGAGAGAGAGAGAGAGAGAGAGACAAGGAGTTACAAGGAAAGGAAGCACCTCAAAAGGCCTTGCGGCCCATACCGAGGAGGTACCAATGGCAACGGGTGCCAGGGAAAATTTCCTCCACCCTCAAATAGTGTGCAAGATTCGGTCTAACCTTTTCTTGAACTGATCCACAGAGGAACTGTTCACAACTTCTGAAGGTAACCTGTTCCACGTGTCACAGATCTTATAGGTAAAGTAATTCCCACATACACTAATGCTAAACCGTTTCAAATCCTACTTCCAACCATTGTTGCGAGTTGGGTTATCATTTAAACTAAACATGCTTCTAAAATCGATATTGTTGAACCCGCGTAAAAGCTTGAAAACCTCGAGAAATTGATCGCGCAGCCTCCGAGTTTCCAGCGAAAACAAGTCCAGGGCGCGTAGCGTCGATTGTAGCCCATATGCCTAACGGAAGGGATTAACTTTGTGGCCCTCGCCTGCACTCGCTCCAGCCTCTCAATATCTTTCCTGAGGGTGGACGACCAGAACTGCACAGCATACTCCAGGTGCGGCCGAACCAGAGAATTGTACAGAGAGAGCACAATCTCCTTGTTCCGAAATTGAAATTGCCTCCTGATGTAACCCAACAGCTTCTGGGCTTTCTTTTCCACCTCTACGCACTGTTTGGTAAACTTAAGGTCGCTGCTAATTAGCACACCCAAGTCCTTTTCCAAATCAGTGGCCTCGATATTACTCCCCAACATGGAGTAGTCCGACTTGGGATTGGCGTAGCCAATGTGCATCACCTTGCATTTACCCAAGTTAAAGAGAGAGAGAGTCTGCAATGCAGACTAACGACACAATCACGTAAAATGATTATGAACTTGACCAGACATTGTCATGATATCATGGACCATTGTCGTTGCCAGCGGTGATGAACCGCGGACCACATACTTAGCATCCTGAGTAGGTGTATCGTGAGAGTGGTGCTTTGAGTATAACGGCGAAACCTTTCCTCAAACCTGACCTTAATATGTTTATACACGTATCTGAAACACATACACACGCACGCACTAACAAACACACGCACTCACACACACACACATGTACATACCCTAAATATTGAGGTACTAGCTGACCTACCATCCTACCATAAACTAATTTAAACTACCCTAACCTAATCAGCATCTACATCTTTTTGGTCTGACAGTAAAAAATGTTTAAATTTTTATAATGTTCCGAGGCACTAAAAGTGTTACCTAACTAAACACATTCCCTCCCTATATCGGTAAATTACCACACGCTCGACCTCACATATTGCCATTTGATATTTGCACCCCCCCCAACACACACTCACTATATATATATATATACTGTATATGAAAGTTCTTTGCTCGTTATACATTCACGGACATGATTGCAAATCCCAGTGGAACTCATTAAAAGGCGTGAGCCTCATGATCTATTGTTCTTGGCTGTAATCAGTCTCCTCTCTCGATTTTCAAACCATAAAAAAGTGGAATTCTACATATAACGAAGTTTTCAAAAAGGTGTTTGTTTAGTTATTATTTGTTCGCTCAGTATATGGGAGTAAGGGATACACACACACACACACACACACACACACACACACACACATACTGTGTATATATATATATATATATATATATATATATATATATATATATATATATATATACACACGAGGGCCACTCAATATATTTTGTCCCCACCTTTTTTTTCCTTTCCAAGTTTCCCTGTAAGTTCCTGAAATTTTGTACATAAGTAGTTACATACCTTTTTTTACAAGTTTTTATTTTTCCACATAGTCTCCATCCTTTTCTACGGCTTTCCTCCACCTCGAAACAAGGGCCTTTATTCCTTGCTGGTAAAAGTCCAATGGGTTCCGCTGGAGCCACTTCTTAACCTCCTCAACAACCTCATCGTCACTCTGAAACTTTCTTCCACGAATAGCATCCTTCATTGGCCCAAACAAATGGAAGTTTGAAGGTGCCACATCCGGGCACAGATCTGGGGTAACACAGTCAAGCGCATTTTTGTGATGGCCTCTCTTGTTTCTTGTTTGCAAACTGTTGCGTGGTCTTGCGTTATCGTGCAAAAGAAGGACGTGTTCCAGTTTTCTCTCCGGTGGAACTCGCTTTATACGTCTCTGGAGTCTCTGTCCGGTAGCAAAATATGCCTCTGAGTTGGTTGTTTGTCCTTTCTTTATAATGTCCACCAGAAACACCCCTTTCATGTCCCAGAAGATGGTGGCCATAACTTTTCCTGCAGAGGGAGCCATTTTGAACTTTTTCTTGCGTGGGGAGTCTGCGTGATGCTACTCCATGGATTGGCGTTTTGTTTCAGGTTCAAAGTGGTGTACCCAAGTCTCATCCCCAATCACAATTCGTGAAAGGAAGTCATCCCCTTCTGTTTCGTATCGAACCAACGACTCGGAAGCAATTTCTTTTCTTTGGGCTTTGTGATCTTCAGTCAATTCGCGAGGAACAAACCGTGAACACACTTTTGAGTATCCCAGTTGCTGAATTATCGTATTCACGCTTCCTTCACTCATTCCTAGCTCCAGTGATAGCTCCTTGTATGTGACGCGCCGATTTGACCGAATGATGCTGTTAGCACGTTGCACAGTGTGAGATGTGACAGCCGATGCCAGGCGACCGCTGCGTGGCTCTCCCTCTCTCCGATGATCTCATACGTTTAGACCAGCGTCCAACTGTGCTTCGATCAACAACAGCATCCCCGTAAACGTTTTGTAGATGTTTGTGAATATTTCCAACTGTTTCCTTCTCTACGGTTGAGAACGCGATAACAGCTCTCTGTTTACGACGCACATAACTGTCAGACGCCATTTTCGAAACTGCGTTAACCATCTGTTTCATACAAGGGCGTTTAAAAGCGGTTTTATACAAGGAGGGGAGGTTCAAACTGGAAAAATCCGGTTATGTGAAGCGCAGAAAGTTCAAACTTACGGCCCAAAAGAAATTTCAGCCCCATTGCCTATTATTTAGCTAAGAAAAAACGGTGGGAGCAAAATATATTTAGTGCCCCTAGTATATATATATATATATATATATATATATATATACACGGTTTGCGAAAGAAAAAATGAAGTATAAAGAAAGTACTGGTCCGTTAAAAGATGGAATGAACGAATACACAAGTGACCCAGAATAGATTAGCGAGTTGCTTGAAGAGCACTTCAACTCTATGTTCACTGTTCAGTACTCCTAATCGCGAAATGAAAATAGAAAATCTGGATAAATTCTTTGACATTGATATAAATTATCTAAGAACAAGTACAGACACGAATCTATTAACGGATTTTGAAATCTTGGAAGCGAACATAATTAAGGCTCTCTCTCAAACACGAGAAAATGCAGGACCAGGCCAGACGCATTTCTCAAGAAATACAGAGAGAGTATAGCCAAGCCATTGTAGCTACAGGATAAATGGTACAAAACAGTGCAAGACAAGCAGATGACACCAAACTCACAAGTCAGGGATCTTGGAGTAATAATGTCATCGGATGCAGGATTCAGGGAACACTATAATCTTAAAATTATAACAGCTAGAAAAGTAATGGGAATTATCTGGAGGAACTTCAACAGCATAAAAGCAAACATCATGCTAAAATTATGGAAGCGCTTATTCTTACCAGTAATTGAGTATTGCTCATAGGGTGCTCCGAGTTTGCTGGGTCCAGCTCCAAAGTGCTCCAATGACTGAGCTCCTGCTCCAGGCCGGCTCCAGAGCTGAGAATGATCCCCAGCTCCAGCTCCGGAACTGCTCCACTAACCCAGTTCCAGAGCTGCTCCACTAACCCCACCCAGCTTTATATTCTAAGTTGTTCCAGAGTACGGCGTTGTTCCAGACTGATACTTTAGCGTCTTTTTATTGCGCTACAGCTCTTAAGATACAAAAACTGAATGCATAATAGGATAGCAAAATCATTAAGGCTAGTAATTTAAAACCGAGTTCTTAAAGTGCAGCACGCGAGCAATTTGCGGCCATCAAACTGTCACCGTGCGGCCTTTAAGACTTGGCAAGTTGTGAGGTAATTCAATAATAACCCTAATGGTGATACACAGTTGTGAGTAGTTGTAATTTGCATAATTCTCTGATTTGTAAGTGTAATAGAGTTTCTAACAAGTACTAAGTGCTTGCAGCGTTTATACAGCTTGAATTTTAGTTGGTCAGAGTAATGGTTTTATGGTGCTCAAAAGTACCTGCTTTTTATGACATTCTAATCTATTATAAAAACTTGTCATTTTCTCCTAACCGTTCAATTTACTATCCATAATTGACAAACTGGTACGGCCAGGACACGAAATTACGATTAAAAAATACTATACGCACATTCGTGCATTCAACATCAGCGGTCCGGTTTGTTTACAACAAGTGTTTTACATTCAAAGAAAACTGTTCAACGTCAGTAGTATAGCCGCAAAAGGGGAGAGTGCAAGAATGTTGCAGGTTATTATGTAATGTTGCAAAGGGGGTGGGTTGCAAAGGGGTTGTTGCAAAGGGGGTTGTTGCAAAGGGGGGTGGGGGGGGGCTTGGAGGCGGCGTTATCCCCAAGAGAAAGGAGGAGGAGGAGAGAAAGGAGGAGAGGTGTTCACCTGGCAGGAGCCAAGTGCACATTAAGACTTCAGCCGAGTTGGCGTTGTTTTATAGGCTCCTAATCAGCCAGTTGGCGTAAATGGCTTGAGTTGCCAGATACCGCGATACCATTGTATACATTATTATAGACTCCTAATCAGCCAGTTGGCTGTAAATGGTTGTCAGATACCTCTTTTTAGCAGTATTATTGTATACATTATTATTATATACGTCTAATCAGCCAAGGGGGGAGAGGTACACATGCAGGAGGTACACACACATACGCACACATGCAGGAGGTACACATGCAGTAGTTACACATGCAGGAGAGAGAGAGCTGAAGGAGGGAGAGAGACGCCTGTAGGAGAGGGAGAGAGACGCCTGAAGGAGAGAGAGAGACGCCTGAAGGAGAAAGAGAGAGAGAGAGAGTAGTTGCCTTTAAGGCATATTATTTTCGTTTTCCTAACCTAAGAGGCCACTAAGGGGTTTACCAAAGGGCCAAAAAAAGAAGGACCAGAGGTCCTTGCTCGGCTGGAGCCGAGCTGGGAATGAGTCTTCACCAGCTTCTCGATCTTTTATAAGCCTCTATTCTGGCTGAGTTGCCAGATCACGCCTTGTATTGGGGTGCTGAGTTGCCAGATCGCACCATGTATTCTAATAAGCATTGTGTACCACAATATGGTAGATGAATTAAATAATTACACACTTAATTGAAATATAGATGTATATAGTGTTTTACAATAGATGTATATAGTGGATTATATGCAAAATATAACATTAACTTGAGCTTCCTTGAAGTTGAACTTATCGAAACAAATAACGTAGTTATCCATAATTCAACCAACCATAGAAAACAGAATTATAGAAATATATATATATATATATATATATATATATATATATTAAGCATTGTGTACCACAATATGGTAGATGAATTAAATAATTACACACTTAATTGAAATATAGATGTATATAGTGTTTTACAATAGATGTATATAGTGGATTATATGCAAAATATAACATTAACTTGAGCTTCCTTGAAGTTGAACTTATCGAAACAAATAACGTAGTTATCCATAATTCAACCAACCATAGAAAACAGAATTATAGAAATATATATATATATATATATATATATTATGAAAATCATACCAAACGTATATTATTTTAAACTATACGTAAACCACAATATATATAGTTAATCAGTTGGAAGAATCAAACATATAAAATAACAATATGTTTATATAGATATTCAAATGGAAGATTCAAAGACGGAACAAATAACGTAGTTATCCAACCAACCATAGAAAACAGAATTATAGAACGATGCAATTCGAAACACATGAGCTTCATCCCTGCGAAGAAAATTGAAAAACGAAATTTAAAGAAACGAAGAAAGTTGGAAATACCCAAAACATAATCCGATAGAGGAAAGGATTTCCGAGAATCTGCCCAACTCGGTCGACCATATTTTACCTTTCTACGAGTCAAATCAAACAAAACCTCACCTCACTCCTTGTTTTCAGCATTCATTCATTTCACGTGTTTTATTGTGAATTTCATCCCATATATATATATATATATATATACCCTTTGGATAACCTTTGGTTAGCTTCCGCCCGAATTGTTCATTCTGACGAAGGTCAAGCTTTCCACTCCACCTTAGACCTACAGTTTAACGTGGAACCATCAACAGCCCAGCGTCTTAACCACTAGGACACGTAGGGTACCCATTTATCTGCCAACCACTTTCTTTATTATGTGTAATGACCACCTTAGACCGACAGTTTAACGTGGAACCATCAACAGCCCCAGCGTCTTAACCACTAGGACACGTAGGGCACCCATTTATCTGCCAACCACTTTATTTTATTATGTGTAATGACCACCTTAGACCTACAGTTTAACGTGGAACCATCAACAGCCCCAGCGTCTTAACCACTAGGACACAGGGTACCCATTTATCTGCCAACCACTTTCTTTTATTATGTGTAATGACCACCTTAGACCTACAGTTTAACGTGGAACCATCAACAGCCCAGTGTCTTAACCACTAGGACACATAGGGTACCCATTTATCTGCCAACCACTTTATTTTATTATGTGTAATGAAGACCTTAGACCTACAGTTTAACGTGGAACCATCAACAGCCCCAGCGTCTTAACCACTAGGACACATAGGGTACCCATTTATCTGCCAACCACTTTTTTATTATGTGGAATGACCACCTTAGACCTACAGTTTAACTCCGAACCATCAACAGCCTCGCGTCTTAACCACTAGGACACGTAGGGTGCTCATTTATCTGCCAACCACTTTATTTTATTATGTGTAATGACCACCTTAGACCTACAGTTTAACGTTGAAACCGAATGTTATTTTAAAATATAATTATGATATATTTCTTTATACCCTCTCGATTACATTAGTGACTAATGATGCGGGAAATTGAGTAAATGGAAATATTATTTTCTCGAAAACTATGGGTGATAGAAAACTTCTGAAACCATATTTGGAATCAATATCAAAAGTTCTATAGGAATCACCAAATAACTTTCAAATGAGAATAAGAGCATTAATTCTATTAGTGAAAATATAAAGATGCAATTACTCGTCCGTACCCGTTATAGCGGAATGGTACACGTCATAGCTCCACCCAGCTACATCGGCAGCCAATCACGACGAACATCTGGTCTTTTGGGCGGAGCTTGGCGAATGTGCATATAAAAGGGGATATTTTCAGTTGGGAGTAACCGTAGCTATTTTCGCATCAGTGAATAATCATTCCTCAACCATGGACCTGTACGTCTCCCCAGATTTGTATGAAGAAAGTGATACTGCAGCATTAACCGCAATTAGTCTTTTCAATGCGATTGATTGTGGCGAATTATTTTCGACGCAAACCGTAGAAGATATTTGCAGTGACGCTCCTTACAATCCGACGCAAGGGACTACCATAGAAATGTAAGTGTCCATAATTCGATTTTATATATACGGAGAGTTGTAGTATTTCGTCAAATAGATACTAGTCAGAAATGTCAATGTTATTTCCCCATCATGCTAAAATCGAAATTGGTATCGAATCAAAGATATCTTCACATAATGGGGATCTGTCTGTATACTCTGTATATGTTTTAAAAGCATTATTCCTTTAAGGTCCGATGAGGATTTGACACGAGTTATACAATCTTTTGAAGAATCTCGGAATAGGGAGGGTATACTGATCAGTCAACAATGTCACACCGAAATAATGTAAGTGTTTTTCGATCTTTTTGGGATAAGAAGACAATATATTTTCATAAATTTATTAAATGAAAGAAATCAGTACAATAAACGAATATACCGTTACAAATATACGAACAAAAACATTACAATATACAACGAGTACGTACAATTGGAAAACGGTTTTTTATCTGTCTGCATACCATTTCATCGTTTCGGTGAGTGTGACACGGGTCAAATAAATTTAAAAAATTTATAAATTCTTTATCATTTGACATATGCATGAGAAATGAGACACAGTACATTCCGCAAACATTAGTAAAATATCCTTGCATACGAAATGGGTCCATACAACTTCGGGAATATGTAACTGAGCGAGAAATTTTACAATAATAGGGTCACTCCAGGGTTGAGTACCGAGTGAATCAAAATAGTACAGGCGCTGTCTATTTTTAAAATAGACAGCGATCCAGTGAATCCCTTCATTACCGATGATGTCTGTGTTCACAATAAGACTACCGCATTCTCGCGTACTTGGCAAACTCAATGTTTCATTCTTCGCAAACACGCCGATAAATTTGGAACGTGTGACTCGCTCCATTACTTTCTGAAGTGTATTAGCATCCATTTTAAAAGTCAGTGATAACGCTTCTAAATCTATCTACTTCTATTAGGGCTTGCGATTCGAGATATACTAGTACACTAATAGGAGCGTCTATAGGCTTGGCGAATTCCAGCCGCACTGAGATGTTACCGCTCTGCTGTGGTTAAATGGGTATTTACGCTAGCAGATAAGTCAGGTGTAATGTCAAACGGATAAAGGTTAAATTGATCAATGAATTCTTCCTGCGTTACCCCATTACCAAGCTCATCACAATCACCTGCAATATGGGTCAGATTACTATAGGCTCTGGCACAAAGGTAACACAGCGTCTGATGAATAGTCCGTACCCATTGTTCCACCCAAAGCATGCCATTAACGTATAGAGTTATATTTTTAAGTCCGAAATTCTCGAATTTAAAGGCACTCTTTTTATATTTTCCATTCACCGAAGCGTGGTCCTGCATGCCGATTAATATCCTTTTAGGAAGATTTCCCAGGGCAATGTTTTCTATCTGCTTCGATGCCAACCCTGCAGGAACCGTATATAGTTTGATCTGCACTCTGTTAATAGGATATTTCACTGTAGCGTTTAGTAAATTTTTCTCAATTTCTAGTTGTTTTGGTGAACTTAATTTCACTCGCCGTACGCGGAGGTATGTGTCCATAATGTGAACCACAACGGACTTTGCACCCTCTTCTTGATTCGCATCCAGATTTAAGCAGATCTCAGGACTCGTGCGGGTGAGCTTTATTTTCATATCCACCCCGTTCACAAGCAACTTCTCCTGGAAAGTGAAATCTGTGTGCAACCGTCCAAAACACTATATTTTCTTTTTAGAATTTTTAAATTTGTCCTTTATACTATTTTCATCTTTAGTTTGATAATATCCCTCCGCACTTAAAAAGGTAGCCTTCGCTTCTTTGGAAAAGTTGAGGACATTTTCCAAATAGGCTCGTAGATGATAGTACCCGTGCCTGCCGATATGTTGGTCTGATTTAAATATACGTCACACTGGTTGAATATGGCGTGCAGAAAGTTTGTTTCAGGGTATACAGCATATTTGTCATCGCAGACCGTTCCATCAGAATGGGCTATACGTAGCTTAGCGTACATGTGCACACAGCTTGGATCAAAAAAGTAAGGACCTGAGCTGGGTATCACGAATTCTATAGGTGCACTCGGTGAACTAATTGTGTTTAAAGGGTTAATTGTAATAAAGTCACTGTGCTCAATAGAAATTTGGGTTGGCGGGAGCTCAAAAAAGGACAGCTCCGATTTACAGCATTGTGAACAGCATTTCTTTTTTGATAGCCTTTTACGTTTAATACCACGTGACCCCTTCTTCTTCCGGGGAGCCCTCTTCTTCTTCCCGCCACCACGCATTTTTCTCTTTGCATCTTTGATGATTTCGTCCGTGTACGCTTTAAATGTTTTTTTAGAGCTTCTTTAGGTTTAGCCCCGGCCAATATGTCTTCTGCAGTGTTAAGACCTGATTGTAGCGCTTTTCTTCCAAGGTATCTGGCACCCCTCTTCAGCAAAGGAACAGCCGTACGTAGTATGGATGAAAAAATGGATCCAAGTCCACTACCGCGCTGGTATCGCATCCCTCGATAGACGGTGAAAGGCTTTCTATCCATTATAACTCAGTGCGTCGAAAGTGTAGCTTCACTGTTAAGCTCCCGTTACCGAATGGGAAGTTTTCGCCCTCAATCGTTCTTATATATATTGTGATATTGGTTATTAAATTAGTTGCGACATTCACATAATGGGGTCTGTCATATGTAATACTCAAACTCCTTCCTCTATGGTTGGGGATGTGAGCAATGCGCAGCAGGCGTGCCTGGGTATCCCCAACAAACTGGTGCTCCACTATATTACTGTAAATATAGCACATGTCTGGGGACCTTTCAGCCAATTTCTCCATCTTCAATTGATACATTAATCTGGACAAGTTATACTGTGTCTCGTGAAATGTGTCTCTTTGGAAGGCTGCGCTATATCGGCCGTTGGTTAGAATTTTGAACTTTCTATGTTCTTTAAGATCTGTTAGTCTTTGATTTTAGGATTAGTGTATGTGCAGGGTTGTTTACGATTTCATATACTAAATCATTCGTAAGGTTTGAGTTTCTTAAACTTACGTTTAAGCCTCTCACAACATCCTCGGCCGAACCATATTGACCCGGCCCTAGTCTTACTTCTGTACTGTAATACCGTGCAATCTTAGTCCGAGCGATGCGCATAGTTTCATCCATAGCTACCCCAGCTTTTTCACACTCGTCAATGTCTCTAAGAATCGTAAAAACGGTTTCTTTATGTTCAATATTTAAAAAGACGGTGTCCAGCTGAATTTCGCATATCCCCACCTCATACGAATCACGACCCAATTCAATGTGCCCATGGAGTTCTGTTACAAAGTTGGCTAGCGTGTTGTTAGGGTGTACAGACAGGGACGAGGAGGACGGGAGTGTGACGTAGAAATGGTTAGGAGCCATGTTGCATACTATTTAAGCTTCATTATTGCATCAGCTTTTATATAGGTGTTGAAGCTTTCTGGGTACCCTAGCCATTTCACCAGGTACATTTTTCTCCTTCCTGAACCTTTGCTTCCTAAAATTTTCTCAATTTTAAACACATTTTTTTCTAAATTAAACGCAACTTTCTGCAATTCCTCGCGGTAAAAGCCTCCTGAGATTTCTTCCCCATTCAAATCTTCAATGTAATACATCATTATCACACCTTTAGGTCTCACAGCCCTAACTTTAAAAATCTCGCGTGTCCATCCTTGCTCAAAACCCTTTGCGAATTTATTCCCGAACGCGACAGCCTTACATAATCATTGATTTTGAAGCGCACAGAGTGTGGTGGTGGTGGTGGTGGTGATCCATCTCTTCTCGGGAGCGTACCTCTTTCTAAAACTTCGTTAGGTGTTGCCCCAATCGTGCGATGGTGTGAGCGGTTGTAGGATGATGCCAATGATTCCAGAATGTCTAGAAATCTGTATGTTTTTATGTGTAAAATAACGGTGCATGCGTTCCTTTATGGTGCGCTGAACTCTTTCAGCTAAAGAAGCCTTATGTATAGAATTGGTTGTGTAATAGCTGATATTAAACTCTGTCAACATATTCTGAAAAGCACGGCCTATAAACTCCTTCCCCATATCCGTACAAAAATAGCCAGGAACCCTGTTTTCTTTTAACATTAGCGTTTTGGTGGCTTTAGCAACTGTTTCAGGTGATTTATTTTTCAGAGGAACTAGCCACAGATATCTAGAGAACACGTCTATTATGAATAGAATGTAGCGGTAACCATCGTTATACACAGAATATCTTTGCATGTCTGTTAAATCTGCTTGCCAAATAGAATCAATCGAGGAAGCCGTTGTCTTGGCTGTTTTAAACCTTTTTCTCACAGGCTTATGAAGCGTATAAGCGTCCTGCTCCCTCAAAAATCTTTCAACATCTTTTTTTCCTACTCCGTAAACACTTCTGTACAGTCTATCTACGCCGCCGTAAGAGGATGGGGTAGAAATGTCATAATAGCGTTTAGTTAATACGTTAGCCATTTGCGTATTTTAGAGGCACGTGGGTAGGGTTGGTTTAACCTCTTCTTGCTCCTCTTCAAAGGTGTTACCGCCGGGGGTGACGGCGCCTTCAATTGTGTCACAGGCGTTGCATGTTCCAAGTCTTTTAACCTGTTCAGATTTCCTATCAACGTTTTAGGGACATTTATTTGTTGTAGTCTTGCTTTAATATGCTTCCATCCTGATGGTGATGGCCTATCCCACTTTCTCACCAGATCATGGACAATGTCTACGATATTCGATCCCTGTACCTTTGATCCTTCCACAATGATCTCCCTGTATCGGTCCATTGTATGGCGGGATCCTCATTCAATAGATTATAAAGACTTAAGCCTTTACTCCTCAATGTAAGTGGGAGGGTATTTTTTAATACATGTTCGATATGTTGTGTGGCTAATCTTTTTGGTTGGTCAGCTGTGTCGTCGGGTACAGATCCTATGTCGCCATCGTCCCCCGTGCTGTGCCTAATAACCACAGGAATCTCTGTAGGGCTCTTATAATTTTCGTACTCGTGAAGAAATTTCTGCAGAGCTTCTTGGTATAAGATTCTTTTCTCATCAGGTGTTTTTTCACTGTTTAATAGGGCTACAATTCGCTTTCCATTCTTTTAAGTCTGCTTTTACGGGGATCTAGATACGTGTCTGGATTCCTTTGCAGTGAGGCGTACACCTCGTGGGGAATCACTACCACTTTCTTCATTATATTAATCTAGTCAGTAAAGGACCCAAAACTGAAAATAAGATGGGGAGAAATGACCCTCCTGTTTGTACAATAATTCGTTTTTTCTTCGCTACAGTTTGGCTTTTACGAGCGAGTGCACGTATTATGTTCTTGTAGCGGCGTAGGCGAGCCTTCTGATGGGTTTTCATTGATACATTGCAATTTATAACGTTAAGACAGATTTCACAGATGCATTTTAAAAAGTCGGCATCGATATTTTTAATAAACATCTGCTGCATTGCCCGGGCAGTCGATGATAGATTTTTATTAATTCACGGTATTTCTTTAGTCTCTTTGTCATTCTGGAATATACACCGTTTCAGGCTCGTTTGGAAATATATTCGTTCGCAGAAGCACTCTAAACGTGTTTCGCGGATGAAGGTCGCAAAGCAAATATCCGTAACGCGTGCTTGTAGCTTCTTTATAAACTTCCAAAAACTCCTTACGCTGATTCGGGAACATTTGATTGGCTAATACCCCAATTTGTGATACATCTCTACGTTGCGCGAATAAGACTAGATATTGCGTATTTAACGACACATCGCGCATGTATCTATTTTTGCAAAAAAAATAGATTGATTGATGAAGAACACGCTTATGTTAAGATGGTGGGAGAATACTGTAAATGTCTCGGCAAACGTTTTATCCATCTCCAACATGAGATCGTCAATTACAATGATTGTATGTTCATTTCCCTTTAACGAATTAACGTCATATACGCCTTTGTGGAACAAAATATCATCTTGGTACTCGTTGAACACTGATTGATACGTCGAATAGCACCATATAACTTTATGCACAAATTTCGAGAACATCTCCCCCTTTTCTTTAATGATTTTAAGCATAAACACAGTTTTACCACATCCTGTAGGTCCAGATATAATACATGTGGATGGGCTCGTGAATCTGAATTTTTCTACAGAGTCCATTTCTAACACGTCACACTCCTAAGTGAGTCATTTACAAAATATTACAAATTTTGAGTGCTGATCCTTATATTTCTTCTCCCACAGAACCGTGAATGACGATGAGGTAGAGCAGCCCATCATTACGGATGACCTCGACGACAGTGTAGTTGTGATCTCCTCCCCTGAACCCTCACCAGCGATACCGGTAACACGTCCAAAGCGGAGGTATGAGATACCCACGTCAGGTATAAAGCGACCGAAATACGCGTCTGTTGCAGCGGTAATGATCCCCAACCCTCAACCTCTTACGCAACAACACCCCCAGCAGCACCTAATATATCCCCTTATTCACCGCCCCCCGTTCTGTTAAGTCTACAATAATAGAGCCCCAACCATCAACCTCCTACGCAACAGGGCCCCCATCAGCAGCACCTTCCGCTAATATATCCACTAATTCCGCCCCCCGTTCTGTTGAGGATGGTATAACGCTGGAATTGGTGCGATCCGCAGCCCCCACCCCAGCCTTGACTAGAAATCGGTATAGAGTCAGGGTCGACCCTAGAGTCATGTATAGCAGTGGAATTGAGCGCGGACTACGCCGGGTTGTAGAGCATATTATAGAGTTTGCTCTTCAGAATCGTGACGAGCGTGAAGTCAGGACGAGTCTGTCCTTTGGATTCGGGTCAGATGACGGTGATGTAGACGATTATTGGGTGATAGTGCCATTTAGACGTTTGGCGGCTGAAGATGTAGAATATATATTAGGGCGTATAATGCAAGCCGCCCAAAGTAGTATAGCCTTCAATATGGACAACTTCACGGTAAATATTGACCATGTATACCGTGTTGCGGGTCATAGTGCCATACCGTATACTCTTAACTTCAATTCTCAAGCTATTTATAGACGGCATATAAACGTCGATCGTGGTTGCGGCTTTATAGCAGTACTCTTAGCACGTATGTTTACTGTACAAAATACACGAACTCAAAAAATTTGGTTGCCTACAGTCGTGGAGCATGCCCGTAAACTAGCTGTAGACTGTGAACTTGAATTTGACTGTAATATGGGTCCTGAAGAGCTGAGAAGGGTAGAACAGGAAATGAATGTCCGCATAGTTGTGTTTGGGTTGGATGATCGTCGTAGGACTGTGTATGTTTTTAAAAGCTGTGTGAGAGATCGTACAAGGCCCCTACTTATTTTAGGATTGTCAGGGACAACGTATCTCCCCATCCGTAATATAAGGTGGCTTTACGCGAGTTATGACAAAAGTCGAAAATATGGGAGACATCATGATTTGTGTAAGGGGTGCCTCGAGTTTGCGGATGATATAGTGAGACATTGTAAAGAATGTCACATGGTATGTGAGCAGTGTAAAAGCACCAAATGTGAAAGCCGTGTAGTTGAAGCTGAGAAGAGAGACTGTGATGTGTGTAGACGCACATTTTTCAATAATAGCTGTTTTGATTTCCATAAATCAATTGGCACGTGCAGGAAAATGAGAATCTGTGAATGTGGTATGTTTCACACAATGGATAATTGGGGAAAATTTAAGCACAAGTGTGACGTAATTCACTGTCCTACATGCCAGGAGGAATATAAGGCGGATGGAGTAAAGCATGTATGTTATATGAAAGATGCTAAGCCTAAAAATAACCCTGTATAACTGTATACTACGATATAGAAACATATACGAACGCTGAAACCAAAGAGGTAATTCCACATTTACTTGTGAGCCAGACTATCTGTGATGAGTGTATGGATATCGAATGTGACGAGTGCCCCAAATGTGGTAAACGGACAAACGTTTTTAAAACGAATGTCAGCGATAGTCCTGTGAAACTATTTGTGTCCTATATTGTCAAGTTAGCCGACAAGTTCAAAAAAATGACTGTGTATATTCTCGCCCATAACGGGGCAAAGTTTGACACGCAGTTCCTTTATAAGGAGTTGCTTGAACACGAATCCTCTGAGATATTTACAGGTGATCCATTGAAAAGAGGCAACAAATTAATACAGATGCAGATAAGAGGCAATGTACAATTTAAAGATACTTTATTATTCACACCTTGTAAATTAGCAAAGCTACCCAAGGTGATGGGAGTAGCAGCTGAAGTTTCCAAAGGATACTTCCCATACACTTTCCTCACCAGCGAGACTTTAAACTACGTAGGCCCACCACCACCCCCAAACATTATTTTGACTGCATGGATGAACGTGAAGACTTTGATCGATACTACGACAGTTTTAATGAAAGTAACCCTTATAATATAGCTGATGAATGTGAGCGTTATTGCGTGAATGATGTGCGCGTGCTTAGAGTATGTTTCCAGGCCTTTAGAAGGATGTACATAGCCCGTTTCAAATGCGATCCACTGCAAGTCGCAACCACCATCGCATCATTATGTTTTACGGTGTTCAAGAATAACTTCATGCCGAAAGACACCTTAGCCATTATTCACCGAAACAACCCCCGCAGTTACGGGCACAAGGCTATTTACTGGCTCATACACCTACAGCAACAGACAGGTGTATACATAAAGCACGCCCGCAACACGGGTGAAGTACCCATTAAGATTAATGGACGTGTTTTTTGGGTTGATGGGTTAAGTGAAAACCGTGTCACTGGTGTGAAGACTGTGTACTCCTTTAACGGTTGCTGGTGGCATGGATGCCCCCGTCCTGAGTGCGGAGTCACCGGAGATAACGGTAGGTCTCCTGCCGACTGTCTTGCATCGACCCGTACCCGCGATCAACTTATAGGATCACAGTTCACTCACAAAGTCTTGTGGGAGCATGAATATGATGCACGGATGGAGACAGACGAGGTGTACCGTGAGGAAATAAAAGCGATCAAGCGTTCAATGGTGCTGGATCCTCTCAAATGTGGTGATAGCTTGTTTGGAGGACGTACAAATCCTTTCAGACTATACTTCCCACCTACGGAGGGCGTGAAGCTCCATTACTACGATTTCTGTTCTTTATACCCATACGTGATGAAGAGCAATCCGTACCCCGTGGGCGCTCCTGAGAAACTGGTGGGGCCTAGCCTACCATCCATCAATGAATTTTCAAAAAATTTGAATGATCGTTACTTTGGGATCTCTTTCGTAGACGTACTCCCCCCACGCAATTTATGGATGCCGATCTTACCTGTCGTTATCGACGACAAGCTCATGTTTCCCCTGTGCGTGAAGTGCGCGGAAGAGGATAACGGCGAATGTAACCATATACCCCACCAGCGTAAGATCAGAGGCGTATATACAAGTCCTGAGTTGGCCCTAGCCGTGCGCCATGGTTATAGAATACTGAAGATACATGAGGTGTGGAGGTTTCAGAAGCTACCCAACCTTTTCACACCATATATAAACACCTTTTTGAAGGATAAGGTTGAGGCATCAGGGTATCCGCGAGGAGTTGATACCGAAGATGAAAAGTCTGCCTATATTCAACGTTACCGCGACCGCGAAGGTATACAACTTGATCGTGTCCAAATTGTAAAGAATCCTGGCAAGCGCTTTAGTGCAAAGTTGTGTCTAAACAGTCTATGGGGAAAATTTGCGCAGAATACCGGCAGAGGGAGCATTCATTTGGCACAAAGTTATAGCGATGTCTGGGATTATGCCAATGCCCCCGATAAAGAGGTCATGGAGATCGTAAATGTAGGTAATACTTACGTAATAAAGTACAACAACACTGAATTTGCCACAGATACCTCAAGGGTTACAAACATACCTGTGGCCAGCTTCACAACAGCCTACGCCCGTATAAAACTTTGGGGTCTATTGCATTCTCTTGGGCGGAGAGTATTGTATGCCGATACAGATAGCGTGATATTCACAGAGAGGGAGGGTGAATACATGCCCACTATTGGGGAGTTCCTCGGCGAGCTCACTGATGAGATCAAGGATGAGTATGGGGACAACGCATACGCCGACTCTTTTGCCTCAACAGGACCTAAGACTTATGGGGTACGGGTCAGGGTGGGGGATGAAATGAAATATATCGTGAAGGCAAAGGGTATTACGCTCAACCATGCGAATCGGGAGGTTGTTAACTTTGAGTCGTTGAAGGATCTAGTATGTTTGGATGAACAACCTCACCAACTAATTGTAGGCACCCACAATTTTCGGGCGCAGAAGCTGGGGGGCGTGAAGGAACTTAGGGGTACGATGGTGTGCCGTAACACCTATAGGAAACGTTACCAGTTACCTGGTACCTATGATACCGTACCCTTTGGATACCAATGATGCTTCTAACTCACACGTCTTGTATATAATCGTATCTATTTGTAAATATATATATATATATAACTTGAATATCTCGTTTATTAAATCGTATTTGTAAATATATATAACTTGAATATCTCGTTTATTAAATAAATCATGTTTCAAATAGCGTTTCACTTTCTCCTGTGTGTGTGTGTGTGTGTGTGTGTGTGTGTGTGTAGGTGAAAGTTCTAAGCTCCGCCCACTGTAAGACCGTGAGTCATGCTACTATCTGGGAATCCCTGCGTGGTCAGTCGACCGCAGTAAGCCCGAGAGATCAGACGTGTATTCAGATCAGACGTGTATTCAAATGGCTACCTTTAATATTGCTTGTACAACGTTTACGAAATGGTATTCAGTAAAGTGCCAGGATGTGGTGGATACCGAAAAACTTCCTATTCATCCCTCCTATGCCTCTTTTAAAAACACATTGGATTGTGCGAAGTTCCAAGATGTACAAATACTCTACGGATGTTCTGGTGAGACCGTTGAAGGCTTTCGTTGCACAGACGATGTGCTGAAGTATACTGCAGAGCTAAACTTTATAAAGTCTCACATACACCGTGAAGTAAAAGAAACAACGCGTGCAGAAGAGAAGCAGCAGGTATGGATAATGAGTCTTGCTGATGGGTGGTGTGACAAGCGGTATTACGTCATGCTACACCATGTCGATTACTCATACCCTACGACTGGAAATGTGAATCTCGTGATCATGGACAATCTTAAGTATTTTTATCACTATATTAACGTATATCATGATGAGGTTCGTAGTGAGGTTGTGGCTAGTGCCCTGCGTGAATTTTTAACAGAGTTTAGAGACGAGTATCGTTTGATGGGCAGAAAGGAAAAATATGAACATATGTTCCTCTCAAATAGTGCGCCGGAGTGTGGAGATATTTAGTAAAATGTTCCTAGTTCTTATCCAAAATGTCTGGTGCGTAGGCTGGTAGTGATATTCTTGTACCGGTACAACAATTCGACTCGCGGAACAAGCCCATTCACGTATCATCGAGTCAGCCGCCCGTCGAACCATTCCTGCCTACCTGCGTGCCTCACACGGCTCATAGTTATCTCAGAGCTTGAGCCGAGTGGACGTGCGCTCCTCGAATACGATGGAACTTCCTTTGAGCAGCATTCTCAACGCCTCGTACGATGTGTCCGTGACGAAATCGTTGCGCGTGTTCAGGCGTAATTCCGGTACCATTAGCTATGTACTGGAAACGGAATGTAGACCGACAAACAAACGGGTTTATTTAAGTATCGAGGAGATGAATAGAATCTTTGTGATAGTTGAGAAGTGGAGTGAAGATCGTTATAAAATACCTGCTAACGTAGGTACAAGAAGAGAGCAGATTAGTGACGCACCCTCATACGCCGTTGTATGTACGTTGTGTATAAATAACGATCGGCCGTGCATTGATATACGGTTGATGTGGAAGAATGCTTCTGATAATAACGCTCTTATTCCTACGCGAAACCGTTTCATCCTCGACAGAATGTTTGAAATCGTCGGATTCCGTAAACTGAAACCTATATTAGACGCGCGTGTTACGGATATGTTTTATTTTGATACAGTACTTGAATACGCATACACCGCTCTGCTCGATGGGTTTACCGAGTGTAGGGCTGGTGAGAATGGTCTAGTGCTGGATGTTTATTTAAAAAGTTTAGACTCTTTGAAATACCATGAACTTTGGTACAAAGCAATTGATCGGTACAAGGCTGAGCTCACCTACACCGTTCACCCTGAAGAACTATTTCTTTATATAACGCGCAGTTGTCGTAACGATTTAGAAGATTATTTCAATTGCCGCTATGTTGAGTGAGTTCACGATTGAAAAGCTCGAGTCGGTAGAAATAAACCCTCGATTGGAAAAGCGTTCTTATAAACTTGTGTTTAATAATGTAGCTAACGATGAACTCTTTGTGCGTGCTTTTGATTGTATTCTAGACGTATTTAAAGATGACTTACCAACCGGTTGTAAAGTGGGAACAAAAATAGTACTGAACGATATGAAAGCCCTTCATATCGAATACAGGTTTCCCTATACTTTAAGCGGTGAAATATTATTAAGCCGCATATACTGCGTAATGCAGAGCAATAATGATGTAATTGTAAACTCGATTAAGACCGAGTTTAGTATTTTGAAAAAAAAGTGAATTGTATTTATATTTTGCTTGACATTTCTCCTGTACTGATTATACGCATATTTCTATTGAAATGTATATTTATTTATATTTGAAAAGTATATTTATTTTATAAATATATCTCCATAATTGTGTGTGTGTGTATATTTCTCCTGTACTGTTATGTACATATTTCTATTGAAGTGTATATTTATTTGAAATGTATATTTTATTTATATATATATCCATAATTGTGTGTATATATTTCTGTTATATGCATATTCCTCAAATGTATATTTATTTTCTATATATTTATAATAAAAAGAATGATGCAATGTTGTTTATTGTTATGCCTTCTACTACCGGTATTCGAAATATAATAATGTATACAACGGTATTGCGGTATCTGGCAATATTTAAGCCTTCTAAGCCAACTGGCTGATTAGGAGTCTATAATAGTGTATACAATGGTATCTGGCAACTCTGTCTCGAAAAGATACATGGCGCTATCTGGCAACCATTTACAGCCAACTGGCTGATTAGGCGTATATAATAATAATGTATACAATAATACTGCTAAAAAGAGGTATCTGACAACCATTTACAGCCAACTGGCTGATTAGGAGTCTATAATAATGTATACAATGGTATCGCGGTATCTGGCAACTCAAGCCATTTACGCCAACTCGGCTGAAGTCTTAATGTGCACTTGGCTCCTGCCAGGTGAACACCTCTCCTCCTTTCTCTCCTCCTCCTTTCTCTTGGGGGATAACGCCGCCTCCAAGTTCCCCCCACCCCCCTTTGCAACAACCCCACCCCACTTTGCAACAACTCCCACCCCACTTTGCAACATTACATAATAACCTGCAACATTCTTGCACTCTCCCCTTTTGCGGCTATACTACTAACGTCAAACCGTCCGAAACACCAATCGCCTGTGATCGGCTCCCATCCCTTAAACTTGCTGACATTCATTCTACTATAAGTGGAGCAGCTTCAGCTCCAGCTCCAAGTTCCGGAGTGCTCCGATAAGTCTGGCTCCAGCTCTACGCCGGCTCCACAATCCCAGCTCCGGCTCCGGAGCACTGCCAACTCTAATTGCTCAATACTCACAAGCCCATCCAGAAAGCGAGACATTGCAAACATAGAAGCCATACGAAGAACTTTCACGTTTAAGAAAGAAGAAACGAGAGATGAAAACTACCGGCCACGACCCTTTAATTCCTACTCCCTGGAAAGAAAACGTGAGTGATACACAATAATATATAGTACGTATGGAAAATACTCGAGGAATATGTTCCAAACTATAGAAATGAGATGGAAACACACTGAAATGAAAAAAGAGGTAGAATCTGTACTGTCCCAGTTGCAGTGGCACAGGGGTTGGTGGGTATTTTGCTCTGTGCAATAAAAAATCCGTTTGCATAGGAAATTAGAAAAAATATATAGTTTTAATAAATTACTTGTTATATGTTGTGGCCCGTTAAAATATATAAACTATATTTTCTTTGAATTAAACCTGCAGGTTACAGCACATGCGTAATAACTATTTCAAATCAAAAGTATAGATAAGTATGTAACCAATAAAATACTTGCTAAATGTTATAAAAGAAAGAAAAATGTTTATCATTCGTGTAGAAAGTAGAAGAAGCTTTATATTAATTAATGTTAGGCCTAGGCCCTAGAACGAGTGTCACCAATTAATTTTCTCCGTGGCCCGCATAGCTTTTTCTGTCGATTCTAGGTAAAAATTTCATAGGTAAATGTTATGATGGGGTTGTTTAACCTTCGCAACGTCGGAGGTCATATGACCTACAGCTTTACGCGTGGGATTCGAACCATCGCTACATAATCTGGCCGCAGAGGATGGTCTCTCATCCAACTGCTTTTCACACCCAATGTCGATTAACTTCGCTGATCGACGGGAAGAGGTGTTACGACATTGGCCACGATGTAGCCGCAATGTCATCGGTAATAATATATATCAGAGGGTAAAAATGGCACAGTATAGTATTAATATAGTATTAGTTAGGTTCACCTAACCCAACTTAACCTTTGACACTTTTACCATGTGGCCTGCTGTAGCCTTTGCGTCAAAATTTAACTTCCGAACCATAGTGTTCGTCTTATATCGTTTCGTTTGGGCCAAATGAAAGAGACAACCTTTTACTTTATGTTAGGTTAGGTAAGTTAAGTTAGATTAGTTGAACTCTCAGGTAGATTTATAGAACCTAAAAAACCTATAGGTGTAATTGAAAGGTACGTTTTGGCTCAAACAAAACAACAGAAAACGAACACATTTCGTCGCCTAAGTTAAATTTTGGTTGATACGCTGTTGCAGTGTTGCAATAAGTGTTGCATCCTCTCTTTATCTCTACCGAGAACCGCTTCCCACTCTTCTTTTTTTACCGGAGTGATTTCGTATTGTGCTGACATTATTTTACCCAAATTAGCTTAAAATCACCACTTTTAACCCTTTAAGGCCGGAATTTTTTGTAGGTTTAAGTTATGAATGCGTGTATTTGAAACGTAACCAATTTGTACCGGTCATCCTGAAAGGGGTAACCTCGAAAATGAAAACAAAATTTAAACTTCACAAAACGAATAACAAAGTTTGATTCTGATTCTTTCGAAATGTCAAAGTTTACCTATTTTTTCAAATAAATCCTAGTGTATGGGTTTATTCCCGGTGATCCATATAAAATCCGTCGGCAGTCTGGATCCGGACGGTAGTCCGCCTATTGGTGACCTCTGCCTTGGAGGATATGAAATATTTTCAACTCTCTTTTGCATTTGTAAGAGCTAGGAGGAATCAAGAACAGGAAATTATACCATATTCAAAATCCCAGCCATACCATCCATGATAGGCTATATTACAAAACTTATTCATATGTAATTAATGTTATAAATTAAACCAGTAAATTACTCTTAATCACCATCAATGGCGTTAATATAATCTTAGGATAGCGACAAAGAAGGGTTTTTGCATTATTTAACCACTTTGAGGTTGGTATTTTATTAAGTACTTGGGTATTCTTTGAACTACGATAACACGGAGCAGTCAGTGTGGCTTTCAGTGATGAACTACTTACGGAAGCCTCGTTAATACATTGACCCCCCCTGCTTATTTAGCAATGATGCTGCGAGCTGCTCGTACCCTGACATGTGCGTATTGTGGGCAGAATGCTGCTTCGTGTGAAAACTGTTAATCTTTTCGGCTTACTTCCACTTAAACTATAATTACAAATATATACATTTCTCTCTCTCTCTCTCTCTCTCTCTATATATATATATATATATATATATATATATCGTTGGGTGCAGTATTCTTATTATATTCTCTTAGAAATGCACTAAATTATGTGTACATACAATCAGATATTTATAAAGTCTGACACAAATTAGATTAGTCTTGTATCTATATTTGAAATCAGCGTGTTTCAGATAGGAAAAGTTGCCGTCACGCTAATGAGGTATGCTAATTAGCTTCATATGTGCGTTTTTAAGTGACAGATACATAATTCTAAACTCTCACACACACACACACACACACACACACACACAACAAGCCCGTTGTCTTGAACTTTTTTACTCTTATTCATACCCATATATATATATATATATATATATATATATACACACACACACACACTCGTATATACATACATTTGGTTTGAAGATGTTTCTTCTATTCATATTGACTGTGTTCGTAATTACTTTTCACTCCGAACGAGCCAATTAATGAAACCTGTTTCAATATGTTTGTTATGATACCTAATAATTGGAAACAAATGCCAGCCAATTAGCGTCGACGGAGCCTCCTACTTGAAAAGAATAACAAAAGTTATCAATTTGAGGCACCTTTCACACAAAACATAACAACAACAACAACAACAATTACAAGAACAAAAATATCTCGTTAATGATGTGTTATTTTAAAAATTACTCATATTACTATTAACAGTGTCCCTCGTTCTCGTTAATGATGATAATGATAACGATGATAACTTATTATTATTTCAACCAGTTATTATTACATCACCAGCTTATAGTCGCAATTTCTATAAATGCACCTCTTGTGGACCATTCATCAACTGTTACCACCCCACCTCAACCCCTCCTCCTCCCTCCAAACACCCCCCTCCACCTACCCCCCCCCCCCTTTCAAAATCTAAATGAAGCAAAATATTTTTATTCCTCTAATAAGAAAAAACGAGTTCTTTATCATTATTAAATCTTATTATATATATAACGTATACCCGTCCAACTGATAAGGAAAGGTTTTAGCTTCGAAGCGCCTCATTTGGGGATATAATTTGAGATCATTATGATTCTACAGGAAGACCAATTCACTCTTAATTAACATCTTTTTTCAATTTCAGTACTAGTTATTTTACGGCTTATTATCTCGAAATATGTGGGGATAGAGTTATAGAATTTACAGAGATAACTGATTATTATTTTTTTTTGTTTTAACCAGGCGTTGTGGATACTGTTTTATATATATATATATTATATATATATATATATATAGAGAGAGAGAGAGAGAGAGAGTTTTCGTCTATCTTGATTCAGAAGAGTTTTATCTCTACTCGTTATACAGAGCTGAGTTTATACGAGCAGTAGTTGAATAAATTGTTTA
The DNA here is from genome assembly GCA_023014485.1 of Bathynomus jamesi. Taxonomy (NCBI): domain Eukaryota; kingdom Metazoa; phylum Arthropoda; class Malacostraca; order Isopoda; family Cirolanidae; genus Bathynomus; species Bathynomus jamesi. The sequence goes on along the minus strand of JAJOZX010002665.1, from coordinate 94,345 downwards.
CGGGTTGATAACATCATAGCGTAGTTTGAATATATGTTATAATTGTATATACACACCTTTTTTTATAATTAGTGTGTGTGTATATATAATATATATATATATATACTAAATCAACGTTACACTTCTAATTAAGACTGCTTTAATTAATAAATAAATAAATAAATATATATTTATTTATTTTATTTATTAATTAACTAAAGCAGACTTAATTAGAAGCGTAACGTTGATTTAGTGCACATGGAAAAAATTATAATTTGTTTCTTGACGTATGCAGTGATGTGTAGAATTTGGACTCTTCGGAATGAAGGTGCTGTCGATGTAATATTAATCATTAGCAGAAACAAACTCATTAATAGTTTATCTTTGAAAAAGGCTGCGAGGCTATTCTTTTTTAATGCTCCGGGTAACTAAAGAGAAGTTGCTTGTAATGGGTATTAAACATGAGAATTTTTTTGATTATAACTTTGGGTATGTAAAAATTAATATAGATTATTAAGTTAAATCGGCGCTGATTTTATATTTTAAAAAGATCTGGCATGAAATTTTAGTTTTTATATCGTAAAGCGCCTCAAGAGTTGAAATGGTGGAGGAGAAAATTGCTTTCCGCGGCTGTTATCCTATGTTGAGCAATTATAATGGACTTGAGAGAGATGATGTGGGCGTTGTTTATCACCTTATTTCTGTAAATATTTTAATCAGATAGTTTCGGTCCTCTCTCTGACAGCAAAATTGTTTTTCAATTTGCTAGACCAGGGGTTCTCAACCCACTTACTTCTATTACCCACCTGAAACATTGGCGCTCACCCCGTTACCCCTAATGACGCGTAAATTAACCAAAAGTTAAAGAAGTAATTTATAATTATACAATTGTCTTTAAACACCAATCTTAAATAAAATATGCATGGCTTACATTACACCCCTGGATATCCCAAATTACCCCTTTGGGGGTAAATTACCCACCGGTTGAGAACCCCTGTGCTAGACTGTCTCTGACATTTAGTTTTCATCTGCGTAAGTAATTCCATTATAACATAATAATTAAGCAGAAACTCTTCCTTTTCAGTTTTTAAACTTTTAATTCCCACAATCCTCAATTATTTATAATTTATATTTTCCTTCCAAAGTGTCTGCATATTCGTTCCACTTGATAATATCTCCTTTTTTTTTTTCTTTTTTTTTTAACAGAGACATAAAATTTGATTATTTTTTTATCTTTTGGCATAAAAAAAAAGTTCTAAGAGGAATCATTGCTTATTACAAATTCGGAGTATTCCTCCTGCTAGCGGCTAGCCTATAAATGGCTTAGCCTCGTTCATTGCATGCCATCTTGTTCCTTATTATTACGTTCTTTAAATTTTGTACATAGTGTACAAGTCATTCACTGTTCTGTGTTAAGTTTAGTTTTTTTTTTTTTTTTATTATTTAATGTTTGGAGTTTATTAGTATATATTTTTTTTAACTGAGTGTTTCTAAATATAATAATTACCGTGTCTGGTACGCAGAATTAAAAATATTTTCTTTAATTACACCACAATTTATAAAAGTAATTAAAAATCAATTGGGTAAGTTTTAATCCTTACTTTTGGTATACTTTATCGTTACATATGGGAGAGTATTTTTTTTAAGACTAGGCTACACACTGGTATAATGTAGGCTAAGCTAATAGCATGGCGGCTCTTAGTGTGGAGTGAAGTTTGCGGAGTGAAACTGTACTGTCAGAGTGGTAATTTGCTAGTGACTGTGCAGAGGGAGCAAAAAACATTTTTCTTCAACCAGTGCTCCCGACAGAAAGACAGTTTGGCGTATTTCTTCTCTAAAAATAGTGACTCAACATGAAACTGAAAGCCGTGATAAGAAATTATGCACTGCTCAGATTCGTGACGTAATTTCGCAAAGGGAAGAACATGCAATAATCGAGCCGAGATTCATGAACGTAAGGTAAGTTAATCCATTGATTTTTAAATATTTTTGAAAATGTGGCATAATTAAGGAATCGCCCTGTAATTGTACTTGCGCAATGTTTGCCAATCTTTATGTCATCAGAAAAACCCATTTCGCAGTGATATTTTGAAATTTTTATTGGGATGATAGAAAAATGTGCGGATCACCTGAAGAGCAGGGCCCCCAGCCTTCGTTAGTTAGCCTTATAAGGCTAACTAACGAAAATATGGTAATGGTTCAGAATACGGGCGCCACTTAATTAAGCAAAATTTCGAAAAATACCATAGAGACAAAGTTGTTTCTCTCATTAAAATACGTTGACTGCATGTGTCGCATAGTCCATTTGTATAATTTAGGTCTCAGGGGTACCGTAAAGATCACTCATCACAAATTGATCGGTATAGGGTATTTTGGTGTGTAAAATGACTCAACGTGTCTATATACATAATTACCTATAAAACCCTATACCGATCAATTTGTGATGCGTGATGCCCCCAGCCTTCTTTAGTTAGCCTTACAAGGCTAACTAAAGAAGGCTGGGGGCCCTGATCTTCAGGTGATCCAAATGTGCTTATTATATACACCGTCAAATATTTGATCGAAATAATAAAAATTATTTCGTTGAATTATTACATTTTAAATGTGTCCATATACATTATGCTTAAATATGTTGAAGTCTGTGTACATAATAAAAGACATGTTAACTGACCCCGAAGACCAAAGTTAAACCAATAAATACGGGATCACCTGAAATCAGGGCCCCCATCCTTCTTTAGTTAGCCTTATAAGGCTCACTAACGAAAATATCACGACTTAACCTAACCAATCGTCAAGGGCGTACAATTGATCTAACGATTGGCTGGGAACCCTGATCTTCAGGTGATCCTAAATACGATTTAAAACGTCAATCTAAAGTTCATTCAATAGAAATTAAATATCATTCATATATGAATACAGTTCTGTCACGGGATAAATAATTTCTATTATTATATTATAAACTATTTACTCATACAGGGTGGCCACAAAGTCCTTTTGCATGAAAAACAATGGCAGCATACAGATATGCTGTAATTTCACTCCAAAGGAACTTTATGGCCACTCTGTACATTATATGCCGAAAACTTTTGAAATCTGTACACATAATAAATATTACCTGAAGACTTCGAAGCCCATAGTCAAACCAATAAATACGATTTGACTGTAGTTATACAGTATTTTTTCACATCAACCAAAAATTCGTTGACTAAATCTATTTGATTGAAATTTCAAAACCAATTTTTTTTCAGTGCAGCTTTTCTACAAATGCTTCTACAGGGTGGCTCATAAGTACCAATCGGTTATAATTAAAGCGAAAATATAAAAAATCGAACCAAATAAAAAGTTTATAATAAGTTTAGAAATACTTATTGATTATTTTAAAAATGAATTAAAAAAGGAAATCCGCTAGGTGGATTTTTACTTTAATTATAACCGATTTGGGACTTATGGGCCACCCTGTACACGTTAGATTAGGGTTGGTTTAGTTGTCGGAAAAGGAACCCAAAAATGTATGTAATATAAGTGACGATTGACTAAAATATTTGGTTCTGAATAACAATAAATCATACCTTTTGATTCAAAGAAAAAGTATTCGTGAGCAAAAGGGTTAAGTATTCCTTATTTGAGCTACGTCATAGCTAATGTCGTAACACCGATTCCCGTTGATCCGCGAAGTTAAGCGACATTGGGTCTCGGTAGTAGTTGGATGGGAGACCGTCCTCCGCGTCCAGATTATGTAGCGACCCGTGGTTCGGATCCCACGTAAAGCTGTAGGTCCCCTCCGTCATACGACCTTAGATGTTGCGAAAGAGGTTAAACCAACCCCCAATCATTATCATTCCTTATTTGACGAGATACAAGTAAGCCTACACCGCAAATACTGGGCTCAGATTTTCAAAGCGTGTTAAACACATAATTTTGCATGTGAAGCGCGTCTTCGTACGAGTTATATGCTCTTAAACGTGTTTTTTGAAGAGGCATTTTCTCATAACTTGCCTTAAATGTAAATTGAATTGAATTTTTTATTGCTCAGACATAAATACGCACGAATAATATAACAAAATGAAACAAAAAATGACATACAAGAACAATAAATTTTAACAGAAAAGAGAGGAAGCCATACAAAAACGGCTTAGAAGGCATACGGATATAATAAGATGACTGTTCGGCTAAATATAGGTATAATAAGGATTGGAGTTAATACATAGTTTCCTATATTGATTTTTAAAAGAAAGAAGAGATGATTCCGACAACTTTTATGAAGCGAGACAAGGAATTCCCTTCTTTGATACCACGGAACAAAATATCGAGTTTAACTGTATCGTTTCGGGCTACGCTGTGGCCATGTCGTAACGCCGCTTTCTGTAGTTCAGAGAAATTAAGCGGCATTGGATTGGGAGAGTAGATGGATGAGTGACCATCCTCTGCTTTTAGATGTAACGGCCACCCGTAGATGGTTCGGATCCCACGTAGAGCTATAGGTCTCCTCCCTCACATGACCTTTGCTGTTATGAAGATTAATCACATACACACGTGTACACACACACACTGTATCAGTTCTATAGGGAAAGTTAGGTAGTATACGTACATTTGTACAAGTGCTCACTGCGTTTTAGGGTTGTTTAATCTCTTTTGCAGCATCTAAGCTCGTATGACAGAGGGGACCTATAGCTTTTCGTGGGATCGAACCATGGATCGCTGCATCGCTAAAGATGAATGAAAATTCTTTTATTGTAAAATAGCATCCATTTAGTTTTCGACACACCCGTCGCGGTAGTCTAGTGGTAAAAATGCGGGCTCTCCTGCATTCGAGTCTCGGCTCGGACTTTAGATATATTTTATTGATTAAGGTGTGTTTCTCTGTCTTTTCTTTGGTAGGATAGTGGTTCGGATTCCACGAAAAGCTGTAGGTCCCCTCCTTCAAATGGCATTAGATTAGGATTGGCATCTTTCCGGTTTTATTTTCAAAGTAAAACCGAAGACGAAACCTTCGGCTCTCAGTATATATAAGAAATAAAATTTTAAAAATTCGTTTTTTAATTCGATTCCGTATATTATTTACTAAGGAGGTCATTCAAGAATCAAAACTGCAGTCAATAAGCATCTGCAATGCTTAATTGCTACCAACTGACTCGATTCGGTTGTCGAGTCTAAATTTTTTTCCCTCTTTGTTTGGGATGGGGGAGAGGTTAAATTTAAAAGTTGGCAACCCCCACCTTAGATGTTACAAAGTAGGTTAAACAACGCCAAACATTATTATTAGTTTTCAATTCAGTCAATGAAAAAAATGGAAGTTTATTAACCCTGGAATGCATAGCGGAGTCCAATTGGACCCCGCTGTACACCAATCATTAAGCCTTATTACTTCACACAAATTTAGATTCATAACTATACCATCATCATATTAAATAGTAGGGAAACTAGGAAATGGTCCATGGTATAAATACTATAGAGCAATGGTCCAACACAACTACCTTGTTGGTACAAAAATAATAACATTGTTTCCGGTCGAACTACGCGGACTAACCTCGTATGATCGACGTGACATTTAACTAACAAGTTTTTGCTGCTTTGATTGAGGTAGGGTAGGTTAGGTTAAGTTAACTTAGTTGTTTAGAGTGTCTTTAGAATGGTCTGTCGACCAAATGGGGGTCCACACTATCACTCCATATTTTACATATTTAGAAATACAGTAAGTACTGGACGTATGACCGTGTCAGAAATAGGGATGGCGTTTAGGTTCGGACTCCGAGGCCTTCTCCTCACGAATGGAACTCATTTCCATATTAGCCACTGCGTGTTATTCTACTTGCAACAAAAAAAAAGGTCCCAAAACAAGGTATTAATTTAACAGTTGTTTAAGTTCTAATGTATTACTTTTGTAAATTTAATTTAAAATAAATTTTCAAATGAGACCGGACTTATGGGACACCCTGTATATATCAACAGAAGCAGTGCAAGAGAGAAAACGGAAATTTGTGCTCTCTTCACCGAGACGTCATGGCGACTTGGCGAGTGAATAACATCGCGGCTCGCGAAAATTGTATCTTCAGAGGAGATTCGAATCCCACAAGGTGAGACCAAAATTTGTTTCACTCTATTGTTAAAATTTAATTCATTGTAATATTTTGTTCTCGGCTAATTAACATACGAATTAAATTGAATGTAATATCGGACATCTCCAGGTGGCGCCTGACTTTCATGTATTTTGGCTTGCCATCAATTGTTAAGGCTGAAAATTGAATATAATTATTGGTTTCAGTCGTAATTCTGTAGTTTTAATCGTTTTAAATCTGTAATTTACACTAAATTGAAGAAATATCTATGAGGAAATTTATTTTTTTGTCCTGATGGTGAAAAAATATCGTTTCTCTATATTGATGAAAAATTTTCAATAATTCAACAACTTGCTTATGGATGATTTTTTTTTTTTTTTAACAACTTGCTAGCGTTTTTCAAAGTAATCATTGGTGGCGGAGGAAATAATTCAAGTATTCAGTGAAGGTTACAGTTTTCAACAAACACGTTCAGGTGGTGCGTGTTTGTAACTAAAAAATGTGTTTATGCCTTAAAAATAAAGTAAAAAAAAGATGATGTAAATTTGGTGTATAGCTTTATGGTTTTGATTGTAAACACCAAATTTACAGTATATGTCGTTCTCTCTGCTTGGAGTACTTTCTCAGCATAGCATATATTCCATCAGGTTTGTGAAATCATTTTGATCAACGCATCTGATGAGTGAAATAATTCTAACGCACGTGATCGAATTTGGGTATTCTATCGAATTCACATCATTGTCACTGAGATAGAATATAATCTTTTCGTTGATTGGGATATCGCGCTCCACGCTTCTGATTCTAATGAAGATAATAGACGGACTTTGACATTTTGCACTTTCTCCGAAAGTTAAATATCCATTTGCCTTTATTTTGCCTATTACGCTCGCATATCTCCCATTCATGCTGTTACTGTTATTCCTGTTAATTCACATTTAGTGAATACATTGACAAAATCTATATTAAATCATGCTTTGCATTATTCTCAAGGGCTTTAATATTAGTTAAACGCTTTATTTACTGTGATTGGCCCGATCTTCATCTAAATTCATATTGCCTTTGGAGTGAATTTATCTGGACCATCTCCAAATACGCCTTTTTTTCTTTTACATGTGAAATAAGAAAGGAAATTATTTAATAGAATGAAGCTTCAATGAAGCTTGAACATTCGTTGCTGAGTGTCGAAAGTTATTACCTAAACCCACTGAGCCCTCCTGGCATCTGAAAGAAACCGATGGCGCCCAGCAAAATCTTTCCGGCGCTTCATAAGTAGATTACTAGATTAGTTTTTATACGTACGATAATATCCCCTCCCATGACCAAATTCCGTTTTTTAATTAATTTTCAAAAGTAACATGCCGTTATTGTACTTAATCAATTATTACACATTATATATATATATATATATATATATACTGTATATACACCTCGTAGTAGTTCCGTGCGTCGGTCTTTCTTCACACGAAAGTCAAGCTGGTGGCCGCATTCTAGACCTGGCCAGGTGGAAGAGCCAGTTGCTTTCTCGCGATCTCCATCGCCCATAGTTAGGCACACCCGGCTCATCTGGTACCGTATATATATATAAAATTAGCATCATATCTTTATTTACAGATTTGATTCTTATTTTTTAAATTGTTGTTTACAAATGTTTGAGTTTGTTTAACCTCCTTCGTAACGGCAACGGGCATGTGATGAGGGAACCTACAGTTTTACGCGGAATCCGAACCACCTACGACAGGTCACCCATCCAACTACTGAACAGATTCCACGTCGCTTACCATCGTTGGTTTTACGGGAAGTGGTGTTGGAACGTGTTCACAACATATCCCTTACAAGTGTTAAAACAACGTAATTCTTCTAAATAGATGTGACATTTGATTCTTATGTAAAACCTTTTCCTTCTCAAAACTGTCGTACCGTTCCAAGTATATTTCTTCGACTACAACCACTATATTTACCCAACGATCGACAATAACAACAACCACAACGATCGACAATAACAACAACCACAACGATCGACAACAGTCACAACACACCCAACGATCGACAACAGTCACAACACTTACCCAACGATCGACAACAACAACAACACTTACCCAACGATCGACAACAACAACAACACTTGCCCAACGATCGACAACAATACAACATTTACCCACACAACACACTGCAATCGACTATAACCACAACATTTACCCAACAGTACGATTTAATTAAGAAACAACTTCAGTCGTATCACAACCATTACTAAAACAACAGAAATCATCCCTCGTTAAACGAATATACAGTACGTTATTTAATACGAAAACAAAACCATTCTTTCCTCTATTAACAAATCCATCGTGTGTATATACACTCTCAAAAACTCACCCACCCCTATTTTTCCATCTCCCCGAGCCCTAAAAAAAAAAGGCTTCTTTGCATCGGCTATGCGAAATGCGTGATAAACTTATAATGGTAACCCAAAACTCTTTCACGGTTGTTAACAACGAGAATTAAAACTGTCAGATTCTTTATTTCCACCCTTGTCCATTAAGGCGAGAGAGAGAGAGAGAGGGAGAGAGGAAGGAAGGGAGAAATCATGGTTTATTTTTAATCTGGCTCTTATAATGGTGCATGGTTAGGGTAGGAGAAGCTGGGGAAAGAAGAAGAAAAATGGTATATTAGAAGGAAAAATATATATATATATATATATATATATATATATATACTGCGGAAGGAAGTGCTAAATTATAGCAGTGCCATGTTCAAAATCTGCTGAATAATGAAATTACTGTTTTGAATTTTTGACACACAACACACACACACACTATATATATATATATATATAACTAGTGCACATAATTCTGGACACTTTTCAAAAATTATGCAAATATTATTTATCATTCATATTTGTTGTCTTTATTTTGTCTTCATATTGGTAATTTTTGTTAAAAATTTGTGAAACACATGAACATTGAATATTTAGGATAGATTTATCCAAATAAATAACAAAACAAACTTTTAAACTGAATACAGATTTATTATAAGCAATGTACACAAAATTGAGAGTACAATCAAAATTTTCTGCTCTATTAAATGCACTTATACAACAAATATTTTGTTCGAAACCCTTTTGATTTGATTACAGAATCAACTCTTCTGGGCATCGAGTCCCCTAAACATCGAAGATCTTCAGCAGTAACTATTTTAAACCAATCCTGAAAGATGGACTCGATCAATTCTCTTTTGTTACTGGGATTCCGGCGGTGAACGATGACTTTTAGCCTCGACCACAGATTCTCTATTGGGTTTAGGTCCGGACTATTACCCGGCCACTCGAGGATCTTTATATTTCTTTGCTTCAGCTACTGGAGGCTGGTTTTGGCGGTGTGACATGGTGCACTGTCCTGCTGGAAAATGCACTTTTCTGGTGCATCAGGGTATAATTCAGCAATTGATGGAAGCAATGTCTTCTCTAGAACCTCACTTTGGTATCTTTTGGCGTTTAGAATACCGTCTATCGCATGAAGCTGTTCTACACCACCTTTGGATATGCATCCCCACTAGTGCTTGCATAATACCGAAAATTTTCAATACCGGTATTTGGAGGCAATTATGCTAATCCCGGTATTGATACCGGTATTATGAAAAAAATAATTTATTTTGATTTATTATGGTGCCACCCTACCAACCCTCCCACAAGTCTGAGGGACTTGCAGTACTCACCATATTTACTATAAATTAATGACCCAACTCCAAATAGATGGCATTCTATTCGAAAAAGTTTATACAGTAAATTACTAAATTGTAATAAAAATATTATTTGAATTTTTTTTTAGCATATTATTATACAACTACTGGGGTAGATAGAAATTATTAGTATCTAAATATTTATTTCTTAGTTTGATTTTGAAAGTATGCTTTGAGGAAACAAAGAGCATCTAGGGATTGTTCAGATAGACTTGATCTCAGTTTCGTCAGAAATAGGCCTGCAGCAGAAAAGGCTCTTTCTGATTCTGCACTTGTAGGTTTAATTGAAAGCAGTGCCTTGTACAGCTTCTCTAAATTCTCACTTCTCTGTAAAGTAACTTCCAAGCTTTTAAATTCATTAGTAACATCAAAATCAACCACATTCTTAGGGAAAAGTCTTTTATGGAGCCTTTCTGCAGTTCTTTTGAGAACTAATTTTGATGGAACAGAAAAACTTTCCTCTTCTTGAACTTTTAAAACTTCGGGATTATGAAGATATTTGATTAAACCTACAATGTCTTGCTGTCTTCTTGAAATGTAACGATTTCTAAGACAATCTTTTAACTCTTTTGCTATTGGATTATTTTTCTCTCCTAGTTTCTTTGAAATAAATTTCATTGATGATTCAGCTGTCAGGAGTGATGCATCTTTCGAGCATAACCCTTTAAGAATTATTTCAACAGGACGTAAGGTGTCATAAAGGTTTTCAATAATTTCCCACTCTGTTGAAGAAATGGCTACAGTTGAATGAATCACTCTTAAAGCTAGTGCAATAAATAGTTTTCTTTGATAGAAAGGAATAGAAAACGAAAAAAAGAGGTTAACTGCAAAATACCCCGAAACTTTTTTTTTCTCCGAATCCTCCAAAAACAGTTTATTTGCCCATCGGAGGACTAAATTGCCTAAATTTTACAATAGCAATTTTTGTCAATACCGAAAACCTATAATATCGGTATCGGTATTATTTGTACTTCTTCAATACCGGTATTAATACCGGTATTTCAATACCGGTTTTAACCCTAATCCCCACACCATAATGTTGACAGGATGTTTCATAGTTGCAGTTGTGCATTCTGGTAACAAATCTTCTCCTGTCTGGCGACGAACATATTTGACACCATCACTACCAAATATCGAAATGCGGGTCTCGTCGCTCCAAATTACCTTGGCCAAAATTACTTTGGCCATAATATTCATCACTGGGCCGAAGAGAATCCGCATGCCATCATCCAGTCAAGGCACCAACAGCAATTTAGTATCAATGTATGGGCAGGACTTTTTGCCGACAACTTAGTCGGTCCTTTTGTTTTGGCTGGAAGATTAACGGGAGAATCCTATTTCAATTTTTTAAGAAAGATTTAAGCGATTTACTAAATGAAGTCCCTCTTGATGTCCGACGTTGTGTGTGGGATGCATGACGGCGCTCCTCCTCATTTTAGTCGAGTAGCCAGAGACTATTTGGATGACCATTTCCCTGATAAATGGATAGGCCGTGGAGGACCCATTGCGTGGCCTGCTTACTCCCGGACCTGAATCCACTCAATTTTTACCTGTGGAGTCATCTGAAATCCATCGTTCACGTGACACCCATTGACAGCGTTGAAATGCTTTGCCAACGCGTAGAAAAGGATGCCAGAAAATCTGAGCAATACCTGGAATGTTTGAACGCGTCAGGCAGTCTATGACGAGGCGTGTTCAGGCGTATATTCAAGCGCAGGGCGGTCATTTTGAGCACTTCTTTAAAGGTAAGGCGGATACTTCCTAGAACACATAACAGGCTGTAACTCGAAAACAAAGCAATTTCGAGCATGCGAGTATATTTATATAAACTTTTTTCATTGTTTTCAAGCCCTGAATCCATCCTGAAAGTGCGTCCCACATGTTATGAAACACCCTGTGTATATATATATACACACACACAGGTCAAGCTTGTCGCCCCTTCTCTCGAGTTGGCCTGGTGAAGTAGTGAGTTGGTTTCTTGTACTCTCCACCTCACATAGCCAGGTACGCCCGGCTCATCGGGGATTGTTCTGAGCCAGGCGTCTAATCTTCTTTTGAAGATGTCCACTGCAACACCACTCGTGTTCCTTAGGTCTTTGGGCAGCTGATTAAACAGTCTTGGTCCTCTCACAAAAAACTATTTTCTTTCAGGGTTAAGGATGTTCTTTGTCTATCCTTCAATTTGGGAACACGACTCAGGCTTCCTTTTCTACTTTCCACTGTTGTTGTTGTGTTTAGCCGATCAGCCCACCCTGATCGAGCAAGCCGGCGGCACGCAGGTAACCGATCGCCCTCTCCGGAGTGGACCAGAGGTTCAGCGCACTAGTGATGTTGTGTTGTGTTCGTTGTTGTGCTAGAGCGGTACAGTCTGTCATAATGTGTTCAATTGTTTGTGGTGTGTCCTGGCACAGGTGGCAGGTGTCGTCTATGGAGTTGTCTAGTCTGTGTTTATATGTCCGTAAGTTGGGGTGATGTCCACATCGGAATCGTGCTAAGTTAACTCGATCCGATCTGCTCAGGCTGATCTCTGACCTGTTAATGGGTGGCGGCTTCGCACCTAGGACCGCATTCGGACCAAGTCGTGTCAGTGCTTTGTGGGTTAGGTGTGTGTGTATGTGTTTTCTGTACTGTGTGATGTCTGTGGGGCGTGGTATGGAATGGAGAATTTGGTTATAATGTCTCTCTGGTGTTACCTTAATGGTGCGAGGTGTCGGTGCATGATTGTACATGTAGTGGCAAGGGTGTTGTGGGTTAGTTGTCGCTGCTGCCATGAATTGTGTTCCCCTCATGTCTAAATGTTCCCTAACTTTCAGTATTTTTGTTTGTATGCAGGTGTTCTATTGGTGTTGTTTGAGTGCATCCTGTAATGATCCGAAGTGCGTTGTTTTGTGTTGTCTGTAAGGTGTTTATGTGTGTGTTTGAGATAATGGGTGCCCAGCATGGGCTAGCATAGTCCATAACTGAGCGAATATATTGTTTGTATATGAGTGATGTTGTTTCCTGCTGGTGTCCAAAGTTTGTGCCTGTTAGTACCCTAAACGTGTTAAGTCTTGACGTGCATTTGTTTTTAATGTTCTGAATGTGGTTTGCAAAAGATAATGATGTGTTGTATGTGACCCCAAGTATTTTGGTCCTGTGAGTGTGTGGAATGTTGATGTTGTTTAGTGTAAGCTGTGAAATTACCTAGTGTTCTTTTGTATTGCTTGGAAGCAAGGTGATGGTTGATTTTGTGGGCGCTACTTTGAGTCTATTGTGTGTGAGCCAGTCTTGTATACTGTTTATGTGTGTTTGTAGGTTATTTGTAGCGGTGTCGATGTTGTTGTGGGCGGATGTTAGAGTGATGTCATCTACATATGATAAGGTAAGCTTGTTATCTATGGGTTTTGGAATGTCATGCATGTATAAGTTGAAGAGTGTTGGTGAGAGAACAGAGCCTTGAGGGAGCCCGTTCGGAAAAAGCTTGTTTTTGGATGACTTGCCATTAAATATGACATGTGAGTATCTTCCTGAAAGACAGTTGCTCAGCCACCTTTTGGTGTTATTGAGCATGTTTGTGTTGAGTATTTTGTTTATGAGAAGGAAGCGTGGGATAGCATCAAATGCTTTACTAATGTCTATTGTTCCTAATAGTGTATGTTGAGCTGGTCGTCTGGAGTTGATGCCATCCATGATGTGCTGCGTGAGGTTAGTGAGTAATGTCGTGGTTGAGTGGTGAGGTTTGAATCCATGTTGAGTAGGCGATAGTGGAATGTGTGGGTTGGTGATTTGTAAGATTAGTCTTTCTGTTACTTTGGAAGGTGTGCATAGTAAAGTAATAGGTCTATAGGAAGCTGGTTCTGTTGGATTTTTGTTTGGTTTGAGTAGTGTAATAATTTTACCTCCTTGTTTCCATATGTCAGGATAATACAGTGTTGGTATGAATATGTACTGATATTTGTGAGAACTAGTATTCCTTGTGGGCCCAAGTGTTTAAGGTGTATGTTAGATATGTTGTCTGGTCCAGTAGCCTTCGAATTCTTAATGTTTTTGCTGATCTTGGTGGTCTGGTCTGTATTGAAGGGTGTAATGGTCGTGTCGAGTCTGTAGGTTTTCTTGTTTCTGGCTGTTTGTCTGTCTGCGTGTTTCTGGTTGTTGTCTCTGTTTAAGTGACTTATCTTTGCGTATGATTAACTAGAATGTTAGCTTGTTGTGTGTATGTTGGGATATTATTTTGGCTGCGACAGATAGCCGCGTGTGAGGTGTGAATGCCGCTGTTAGAGTGGGTAATGCTGTTTATAGTCTTGTATAGCCTGGATGTATCTGTGGAGTGGTTTAGTGTTATGAATTCCCTGAATGTTTCTGTTTGTGTGTTATATTTGAGGTTGTTACGTTGCCTTATGAGGTGGGCTATTTCTCTAGTGTAATTTGGGTTGTATTTCCTAATGTTGCCCTTGGGTATGTATTTGTTTGCATTATTGATGATCTGATTAAATGTCTTGAGTGTTGTATTGATGTTTATGATGGGTGTGCTGTTTAATGTGGTGAATTGTTCCTCAGTCTGTATTTTGAACTGTTCCCAATCAGCTTTCTTGTAATTTCTGTAAGTGTGCCTAAGGCTGTTGGGGCAGAGTGTAGAATGTGTTGTAATGATGATGGGCAGGTGGTCTGATGACAGTTGTTTTTTGTTCTCCATTGTGTATGTGTTGCTAGTGAGGGGGAACAGAACGTTATGTCTGGGGAGGAGTTTGAGTATCCTGCTTGATGTGGTATGTGTGTATGTTCTTCTGTATTGTTAAGAATGAAGAGGCTGTTTAGTTGTGTGGCTATGTTGGCGCCTCTGGTGTTGCTTTGGTTGTGCAGGTACCAACTAGTGTCTTTGGCGTTGAAGTCTCCTCCTAAGATGACATTAGTGAGAGAGGCCAGATTGTGTAACTGTGGATTGTAATTGACTGGCACCTAAGGTGAACTATCTGGTGGGATGTAAATGTTGATTAGTGTGGTTTGGTGAGTTTTCGGTTCAGAGTAAGATTAGGGACTAGTTTCTCCATTATTTTCCAAGTGTAAATGATGATGTATCTCTCTCTCCTCCTTTCCAGTGAATATAGGTTTAGTTCGCGTAACCTTTCCCAGTAATTTAGTTCTTTGCACCCATTGATCTTGGCTGTAAAGCTTCTCTGAATCCCTTCTAGTTGTCTAATGTCTTTCTTTTTATTTGGGCATGTTAGGACCGAGCAGTAGTCCAATTTGGGTATGATGAGTGTTTTCAGTAGAATCATTATATTTCTATCCCTTCGTTTAACGGTTCTCAGTATCTGCCCAGTTACTCTCTTTGCTCTGCTTATTGCTATCTTATTTTGTGTTTCAAATTTCGCATCATCAGTCATTACAACCCCTAAATCTTTTGCTTTAGAATTTCTCTGAATTTCCTGTCCATTTGGGGTATAATATTCCATGGATTTTAGGTCCTCTGTTTTTCCTTATCGTAACAGCTGAAATTTCTGTGTTAAACTTATATATATATATATATATATATATATATATATATATATATATAATACACACAGTTGTGCGCAAAAGTTTAAGTACACTTGAAAATCTAGTGACAAATTATTTTGATTGAAGCATTAGTGACAGATAAAGGATAAAAACCGTAAAATATCTTCGGAAACGATAGATTTATTAGAAATAGAAATTAAAAATAACCATAAAATGAATAAACTGAGCCGAAATGCAGCGCATAATAGAAAAAATGTAAAATTAATGCTGAGCAAATGATTATTAAGTACAGAAACGATTGGGATATTTCTCTACCAGCTTCTTACCCTTTCCACGAGAGATTTTTACCTGTTTTCTTTACAAAATTCGGGAAGCTGATTAAGAATAGTTCCCCTCCGTTCATGGACAGCTCTCTTGAGATCAAACCACAAACGCTCAATCAAATTGGGATCTGATGACTGACTTGGCAACTTCAAAAGCTTCCATTTCTTCTTCAGCCATGCTTTGGTAGATTTGCTCATGTGTTTCGGATCATTGTTTTGCTGCAGAATAAAATTGCGACCCATGGAGAACTGACGAACTAAAGGCATGAAATTTTCTTCCAAGAGTTCCTGATATTTGGTGGAATCCATGTGTCCGTTGATTTCCATCAATTTACCAATTCCAGAAGCATTGAAAAAGCCCCACAAAAGAATACTGATACTATCATGTTTAACCGGGATTATTATATTTTTTCAAGTATTTCACCAAACTCCTTCCAGATATACCTTTGCTCATTGTGGCCAAAGAGCTCGATCTGGGTCTCATCAGTCCACAGTACCGTCTTCCAGTAGTCAATTCAATTCCATGATTTCGATGGTCGTTGGCATACTTTAAACGAACATCCTTGTGAGCTTTCTTGAGCAGTGGTTTTCTTCTTGCAACTCGTCCAAAGAACACATTCTTGTTCAGTGTCGCGCGTACAGTGGAGGGATCAACACCGATTCCAGTTTGGCTCAAAGAATGCTTTAGGTCCATATAATTCAACAGAGGATCAGCAGTATCCTCCTTGATGATTTTACGAACAGCACAGTTGGGAATCTTTCGTGGTCGTTCACTACGACTGAGCGGTTTGATGATTCGAAGTGCTTTCACTTACGAATGACGTTTGAAACTGAGGTGAAAGGCACAGCAGGCTTTCCATCACTGTGCAAGGCAATAATCGGATCTTTAAGATCCTGAGACAGCTCTTTGCTTTTGACCATGGTGAACTGATGATTGATCAGGATTCAACATTCACGTTTTAGCCTCTGAACAACGTAACCTATCGAAGAAGTTTACTCAAGGATTTTCTAGAAGTTGAAGGTACTTCTACTGTCGAATTGTCTGGAATGTTCTGCTGCTTGACTATACAGTGGATTCTGATTTTGTACTTAAATTTGTGCACGAGAGAATATATAAATATTGATAGGCAACTTGAGATGTTAACCATAACAAAAACTTGCTTGGTATAACTTAGCTTGCGATATTTTCGCCTTCATTAAATGAATAACAAACGCTAAATTTCATAAGGATTTTAAATGAACATAATATCACCACCTAATGTCATCTTTGTCTCCCGCCCAAGCAACAGAGGTAAGAGACATTTTAGTTGCTCCTTCGAAAGACGCCCTACGAGACGCTTAAAAAGGAAGTAATTGCAAGGACGGTACAATCGGAGTGGTACCGACTGCAACGTCTCCTCTCGGCAAAGGAGTTTGGCGACCGATGCCCGACGCAGTTTCTGCGCCACATGAGGCAACATTTGAGAGACAATGGGACCATCTTCGACTGCACATTCCTATGGCGACTTTTTATCCAGTGCTTACCCTCCAGCGTCCAGCGGATTCTCGCCCTTACCGAGGTGACCGCATCATGTAAGTGGAGGCCCTCCAAGTTGCTGCAGCCAGCACCGCGTCGCAGGTAGACGTTGCATGGCTGCAAAAGGAAACGTCTGCACTTATGGTCCATGTTGAAGAGCTTGGCCCATCAGATGCAACAAATGGTAGGCCATCATCAACGCTGACGCAGTGGCACACGGACCCCAAAATTACAAAACGCACGTACTCTCAATTCCCGAAACGAGCGAATTCCTATCCCCCACAATGCAGCGGCGTGTGATGGTACTACTGACGATTCTGGGACCAGGCACAGCACTGCTTCCCGACCCGTCGTAAGGCGGGAAACTCCACGGCCGAGCATTAATGGCGTGCCGTGCTCCCGGCCACTCAAATAACGTAGGTCTTTTTCACGTCACTGACGCTACGTCCAAGGCGCAGTTCCTCGTCGAAACAGGGATCGAAGTTAGTATTATCCCCTCTTCCGTGCCAGTCTTGCACATCCTCGGCCCGATTTCTAATTACACGCCGTCAATAGCAGCCCTATCAAAACCTACGGAAGAGCGGTTCTCACTCTAAATCTGGGACTGCGCCGGGTTTTTAAAAGGGTGTTCATTATTTGCAGTAGTAAAACAACCCATCTTGTGGGCGAATTTTCTGCAACAGTTCGACCTTGCTGTTGACTTGAGACGCCATCGTCTCATCGATCAGATTACTAGCCTCAGCGTGCAAGGCGTAACCACTCCTGTTGCAGCGTCTCCGCTAATACACTCACAGCCTGGTCTGGGTCGATAACTCGCTGGTAGGATTTCCGTTGGTGACATCTGCAATTGCGAGGTACTAGTGAAACACAAAGTTGTACACCATATCCCGACCACAAACCCACACCTACGACGCCGAGCGCCCGACCGTCTGTACATAGCAAAGGCCGAATTCGATCGCATGATCGAATTTGGCATCGTCAGGTCATCGAGAAGCCGCTGGGTGTCACCACTCCATATAATTATGGTGCCCAAAATGACGCGGGGGACTAGCGCCCTGTTTTATGAAGTCCTTGCTGACACACACACACACACACACACACACACACACACACACACACACACACACACACACACTTTAGTTTAGTTTTTCTCTACGACGGTTGAAGATCAACCTGCGGTCGAAAACTCTGCAGCTTCCCTCCTCATGTGGGAGATTTAATGGAGGAGAAAATTTGTAGTTGGTTTTTGAAGGCATTTTGATTGGTGTGTTGGAGACGCCTCGGTTCTTTCGTCAGCATATTGAAGAGTTTTGGGCCACGTATTCTGAGAGTATTTAACATCTTCGTTTTCATGGCTTCCTATCCCACCGCAGCTGAGATTGTACAAAATCTACCTCTTCTCTCATTCCATTGTTTTTTTATTTCATTTCTAAAGTTTGGGACAGATCCCTCGAGTATTTTTCGTATGTACTCGTATATTATTGTGTATCGCTCACGTCTTCTTTCCAAGGAGTAGAGTTTGAAGCATTGTGGTCGTGACCAATAGTTTCCCCCTTTCGTTTTCTCTGTCTTAGACGTAGAAGTCCTTTGTATAGCTTCTTTGTTTACAATATCTTGTTTTCTGCATGGGCTTGTGAGTACTGAGCAATACTCAGTTATTGGTAGGACTAAACTCTCCTAATTTGAGCATGATGTTTCCTTTTCTGCAGTAGAAGCTCTCTCAGATAATTCCTTTTTTTTTTTAATAGCTGTTAAAATTTTAAGGTTATAGTGTTCCCTGAATTCTGCATTCGATAGCATTATTACTCCAAGATCCCTGACTTGTGAGTTTGGTGTTATTTGTTTATCTTGTAGTGTTTCTGTACTTTTTATTTTGTAGCTCATTTTTGTTACCATATTTTGTGAGTTGGAATTTTTCTTCGTTGAACTTCATGTTGTCTTGTGCTCACCTGAATGGTGTTTCAGTATCATTTTGTAGTTTTTCTCTGTCACCCCCATTTGATACGTCTTTGCATATATTGTGTCGTTTGCGAAGCACGATAGGAAATTTTTTTTAGTATCTGAATTTACGCACTCATTGTTATAAATAGCAAAGGAGTTAATACCTTACCTTGTGGGACAGAACTGACGACTTCGGAGATTTCAGATTTAGCTTCATTTACTACCACTCTTTGCATTCTTTGAGTCAGAAGATTTTTATAAATATACGTAATCGCAGATTTACAGGGATTCCTCTTTTTTTATGTTGTGTGCTATAATACCGTGATCACATTTATCGAAGGCTTTAAAGCAAAATCTGTATATTACATCTACAGGGTGGGAGAGAGGTCTTTAAGGATTTTATACATGCAACTATTTAGTTAACATTATACAGACAAGTGTTCAAATGAAACAAATCAAACAAAAAGTCGATAAGAATTTTATTCATACAAATATTTGGTTAAACTTTAATTTAATCTTCAAAGAGTTCTCCATCCGCTAATCCACTATGATATATTCGTGGATGTTTTCTGAAACTCTTCATTTCAGTTCTTTATCTATTCTGCGGCCAAGGGCATTTACATTTGGAAGATGAAACCAGGAGTGTAGTTTGTCACGCAAATAAGCTCAAAGCCACAAATCACATGGGGTTAAATCAGATGATCTGGTTGGCCACTCGATGGGACCTCGCTCCCCAAAGCCATCTTCCTTCAAGGTTCGTATCCAGAATCATGGCGGCGCTCCATCATGTTGATAAAGCCAATTCCTACCAACGCCATTAGTAAACTGTGGCAAAACTTTCTCTCTCAATACCTGGCAATGGCGTTTTCCATCCATCGTATCTCTTGATATGGCAAAGGAAACGAGTCTTGAATAACCAATGCACACTAGGGTGGCCCACTTTTCAATTTTTTTTTAAAAGTATAGGTTATCGTAGTTTTCCCATTATTTGGCACTATACTAGCACATTGGTACCATTTTTACAAAAATTGATCAATATTTAGGGGTCTCGCATCGACCTTGAAATTACGAGTTTTTTTTTTTTAAATGCGTACTTTTTAACTTTTACTGAATCAAGATAAATCATTAAGTAGGGATGTTTTCTGAATCCTCTTGATGAGAGAAGTCGTTTGGTGTGCCTTCCAATGTCATACGACTAACGGTTTAAAAGTTGTGCCTGTATACAGGTAATACCAATGTGCTAGTATAGTGCCAAATAATGGGAAAAACCACGATCACCTATACTTTTCAAAAAATCAGAAATAGCAGACAAATAAGGAAGAAAGAAACAATAACTTAAGCAATCACTTTTGCATTGTATTGACCACTATCACACGTCACTGGCTGCAACGTTGTCCCTCTGTGCTATGTCATCGTGGCGAGTGATGACTTCTTGAAGTCGCCGAGCTCTTTCCGGTTCTTTTCCACCACTTGCAGAAGATCCTGCAGCTGTGCCTCGTCCTTTGTGACCGTGTTAGCATAGTCTTGTATCAGTTGGACTCCTCTTTCAGCGACGTCATTGGTGACCTGGAGATTAGAGATCACATCCTTCAGACGACAAAAGTCCTCGTTCTCGTCCCACTTATCAGTTGGCAGGGTGAGCCACGAAGACCCATACATCTTCAGACCTGCAAATAAGAACCAGGAGGACTCGTCGATCAGGTCGGGGAGTAGCGTCATCTCGTCGACTGAGACGTTCTCGTATGTGAAGTCTTTGGGTACAGGGAGGTGGGACAGCTTCTCTGCCATCTGTTGCTTCACAGTGCCATCCACCTTGTTGCTGCATAGAGCGAAGATGACGGTCTGAGGCCTCAGATACCAGAAGTGCCGCCTCATCACTGCCAGTGACGCTTCTGCCACCTCGCCACAATGCTTACTACCTATGTAGAGAATGGAAAGTGGAAAGGAAACTGTCAAGAATACATGTGGGTTACGGGACACTTTAAAACTGACGCTATCGATGAATACTATACACAATACGCACCTGATTATTGGACATGCGGAAACGATCAGCCACTTCCATGACAGCAGGTGCATTAAGGATGCGGCGAGGAAGATTGACAGACACACTTGGCTCTTCGGCAGGGGGAACGCTAGTTCTGTCTCCGACTCTCCTGACATGCCAGTATCATCATTCTCCATGGCCTCATCTCCGGTTTCGTATGCACACTTTGAGGTTTGCGGCTCCTGGCGAGGACGTTTTCTTCCTTCCTGTAGCTTTCTTTTTACAGCGAAAACTTTATCGTTCCCGCTCATCGTTGCCACCCGAGGACCACGTTGATCGAGGTAGACGTCAATGTCTTCTTTCTTGTCCTTGTCGGACAGCAGTCGATTCTTCTTTATATCTTCGACAGCGTCAGATGCTCCGATATCCCACAGCTTGTCCACACTGTCCGAAAACTTCTGCCGTTTTCCTCCGGCGTCAGTTTTCGTTTTCTGCTCTTTTGGAGTAAGTGCCACTCTTTCCACAATGCCTCTAGCTTCCGTTCGCAGTTGAGCTTTGTGATTGTTTTAATGCGGGCCATGTTCCAAAACTTTAAGACGTTGTTTACGGTTCCTTTGAATGCGTCTTTCCTGTTAGCAGTGTACTGGATAACACTGAAGAAGTATTGCAAAACCTGCCGTGTTGTTGGCAATTTGCTACCACTGATGGAGGACGACGGTTGGCCAACTAAAAAAATTTCCGAGGCCTATCTTAGAGAAGGTAGCGATGTTATTTTCGCCTTTCCTTTTGATGACTCTATTTGTAGCTTCAAGAGTTCTTCCAGTTATGGTTGCCATCGATTTGTTCATGACAAAGGATGAGGAACTCAGACGGAATTTCAAAATGTTATGATCTGCAAAAAAAGAAATAGCTTAGGTACCTGGCACAGGCATAGTGCATTTTGTAATTACCTATATACATTATACATTCCGCCCGGGTATGGTGACTCATTTTTTTGAAAAGTATAGGTGATCGTGGTTTTTCCCATTATTTGGCACTATACTAGCACATTGGTATTACCTGTATACAGGCACAACCTTTAAACCGTTAGTCGTATGACATTGGCAGGCCACACCAAACGACTTCTCTCATTAAGAGGATTCAGAAAACATCCCTACTTAATGATTTATCTTGATTCAGTAAAAAGTTAAAAAGTACGCATTTTTAAAAAAAAACTAGTAATTTCAAGGTCGATGCGAGACCCCTAAATATTGATCAATTTTTGTAAAAATGGTACCAATGTGCTAGTATAGTGCCAAATAATGGGAAAAACCACGATCACCTATACTTTTCAAAAAAAATTGAAAAGTGGGCCACCCTAATGCACACCCAAACTGTTAGTGTAGCCGTTTTAACAGGTTTACCCAATCGTATTTTGGGATTTTTTTTCGCCCAGTAGTGAACGTTGTGTTTGTTTCCTTTACTCGTTAAACCGAAGACGCATTTATCTGAAAATGTGATTTTTCCAACGAAATCTGGATCAGTGTTGAACTTTGTCTCATTGTTTCAGCAAAGTGCAACAGTCTATCAGAATCATCGTCGTATATGAGCTGAGAGTAAATGGGTTTGTAATCGTGGTACCCCTGTGATTTCAATATTTTTGCTACCGAACATTTGGAAATACCCAATTCCTTCGCGACTTTTCTCGTTGAAGTTGTTAGATAGACTCGAAAAGTGGCGAGGCCATTTTCTTTGTTGTTGTCTTCTGTCGCCGTTACTGGCCTTCGCTTCTTGGACGATCTTTTACCAGGCTCCCTGTTTCCAAAAGTTTGAGCTTCCAGTATCGAAGAGTGGTTGCATTTGGTGGTGGTTTATTATATTTTTGTTGAAATAAACGCAAGCTTTCTTCACAATTATTATAAGAAATAGCCCACGATACCGGATACACCTTTTCTTCATTGCTGTATTCCATCGTTACTGACATGGCGGTGACTGGGGCTAGGGCAGTCTGACGATGGCACATGGACACTCATGAAGGCAAATAAAAAATCAATGGTTATAATGCTGCACCAGCCTGAATCCAGAATGCCCTCGCGTAGCAAGAAATTTGAGAATTTTCGGAGTGGTAATTGGCAACTCTTCTAAGACTGCCTGGAGCGCTTGGGCAATAAGATTTAAAATTCAGTTACTGAATAATAATCATTCATGTGTCAAGTGCGTCATATTTGACAAATTGGCTGGAGGGAAGCAAGTACACAAGGCTTTGGCTTTACTAATAATACAATTTATTTGAACAATATAAAAAAGTATATTAATTTAGGCCTATTCGACATAGTCATAGCGGCACATTACGTTTTGCATTTTTGAAAAATGGCATAAAATAGCACATGATTGCCATAAGTTTGAGCACCACTGGCCTAGGGCCTTCCTTTTCTAGTCTAGGGTCATTCCTGCCCTTGTATAGTTGCTTTGAAAAGTATCGCATAAACTGCAGTGATATCATTGGAATTTATTTATTATTAACAAATTATTTGTATGTATAAAATCCTTAAAGACTTTTCTCCCCCCCCCCCTTTACATATTTTGACTTCGACACAATTTTAAGTGTTTTCTGTTGATGGTCCAATATCTGTGATAAGCATGATCTTCCAGCCCTGAAGCTAACACACACACACACACACACAGGGTGTTTCAAGAGGAAAGGTCAATACTTCGGGAGGTGATAGTATCGGTCATTGTGAGAAAAAAAGTTCATATGAACATGTGTCTAATTCTGAATGGTTACGGAGATAGAGCTGTTTGAATCTGATGCGTGATCAGCTCTTCCTCCCCCTTCCCTCCCCTATAACCTTGAACCATGTAAGCTGTAATGAAAGCATGTAATATAAGCCAATCGACAGCTGACTGTTGTGAGTGACATTGTTTGGTGTTTGAAGCAGTGTTAAGAATGCCACACACCTTCACACATGCCGAATATGCAGATATGGTGTATGTCTACGGTTTTTGCGATGGAAGTGCAACAGCTGCTGTTGCAGAATACCGTCGACGGTTTCCGAACCGCAGAATTCCGGATCGAAGTGTGTTTACCAGGGTTTTCAACACATTGCGTGAGATTGGTACACTTCCCAGCGCTCATGTTTCATCTGAACGTGAAGGTCAACAAGATGTGGATGAAGTGGAAAACATTCTTCAGTTCGTAGAGCGTAGTCCTACTACTAGCTCACGAAGAATTTCTACACGTCTCGGTGTACCACACACAAGAGTATGGCGAACATTACGTGAGGAAGGCTTGCATCCATATCATGTACAGCGTGTACAACACCTTCAACCAGGAGACGCTGCCGTGCGACTGGAATTTTGTCATTGGGTAAATGCTGATCGCCGATTGCTTCGATTAATACTGTTCACCGATGAAGCTACTTTCACCGGTGACGGTATCAACAACACTCGTAACTCTCATCGGTGGTCAGACGAAAATCCAAATGCCACTGTGGAAACAAATTTTCAACATCGCTTCTCTGCCAATGTGTGGTGCGGTATCATCGATGATCAGCTGATTGGCCCTGTTACTTTAGAGAATCGTCTTACGGGACAAAGTTACCTAGAATTTCTGAAAATGAATTGCCAGGACTATTGGAGGATGTTCCTTTGGCTACACGCACTGGTATGTACTTTCAGCATGACGGAGCTCCTCCACATTCTACCCGTCTGGTGATGCAATACCTAAATCAAACTTTCCCTGGTCGATGGATCGACCGCGGTGGTCCCATTCAATGGCCACCAAGGTCTCCAGACCTCTCTCCATTAGATTATTGTTTATGGGGGTGGATGAAAAGTCAAGTCAAATTATGCCCGCATAAAGGAACGTCAAGATCAACTCAGACGAACAACACGCGATCTTCGCACACGAGTTGCAAAGTGCATTGAGGTTGACGGTGGGATTTTCGAAAACGTATTGTAAACTGTAACAAATTTGTCATTTCTGTATCTGATACCATTCAAAATGCCAGTGTTTAAACATTAAATGTTAGAAACAGTAATTGGTTTCTCTTTCTTGATTACCATTAACAATGCTTTTGTATTTGTAGATTCAAACAGCTCTATCTCCGTAACCATTCAGAATTAGACACATGTTCATATGAACTTTTTTTTCTCACAATGACCGATACTATCACCTCCCGAAGTATTGACCTTTCCTCCTGAAACACCATATATATATATATACTATATTGTCCGGACTCTTGAATTGTTTCTGTTCCTTAAAAAATAGAAATAAAGTAGTGTACTTTTATATTAGTTATTAAAAGTCTCTCTCTCTCTCTCTCTTTCTCTCTCTCTTATTACTAAAATTTTCGAAGTAGTAGTTAAAGAAAATCTATGAAATCTCGAAAGAAAATAAAAGATTCAATAAGACCAACATGGATTCCGATCTGGAAGATCGGGCCAATCACACCCAATAGAGTGCTATGCATTATGATTTAGGACTGATGCACTCGAAAATTATGTGAGGGATGGTGTAATGCATATAGATTTTGCCAAGGCATTTGACATTGGTGATCATGGACTCGTTAACTGAAATTGGGTAACTTCCTTAAAGGGCCTAAACAAGTTGTTTCACTTCAACGAAAATCATCAGAATCGGATGTATACATATAGTTCGTTACCACAATCTACCATTGCAATCATGCCATCCGATGCAGATGATGAATTAACCACATACATGTAGTAATAGACACTACCGTCCTTTGTTGACGATACAAAAACTAAAAGCCCAAACTATATAAGGCCTTTGCCAACAAACAGATAGTGAAGAGGACGACAGTAATTTAAACTTTAATTCAATTAAATTAAAAAACTGAAATTTTAGTACAAAAAAAACCGCGTCAACCCGTAAGGCGCAGAAAAAAAAAAGAACAACTAAAATCGATAGACTACCATGCTTTGCTCCAGATGGACCGAAAATTCAGAGACATTCGAAAGCAAGTAATTTAGAAGCAATAATGACCGACGATGAGAAAATTGAGGTTCAAAATAATGTAGCAACAAAGCAAAATGAATAAGTGGACAGTTACTGAGAACCTTTAAAAGAAGGAACAAGAATATAGTGATTCTTTTGCTGAAAATATTTATCTCACCAAAACTGAAATATTCCTCAATCGTCACCACAGACACCACATGATGAAAAAGAAATTAAATTAGAATGTATTCGAAGAAACTTCACAATCCAAATCACTGGATTCGCAGAACGAGATTACTAGGGAAGATTACGTAAATTAAATTTGTCTACTCCTTACAAAAAATTGGAACAGTAACAGAAAAACCAGTTCTTAATCTCATAGTGAACCCCCGTAACAATCCGAACAACATTTGAAAACGGGAAAAGGCAGAATGTGTAGTGTCCCTTAAAAGAAATGGTTGGACAAGCCTAGAGAAAAATAGACCTGTCGTGAGAGGACCAAAACTATTTACCCAATTACCAAAATAAACCAATATTACTGGTGTCGATTCGGACACTTTCAAGAGGAAACTACACACTTGTCCATAATAACAGAACCTTCCATTAGCTGGGTGTCCTTGACTATGTGACATGGTGAGCCTTCAAATCTTTCAGGTAGGGTGTAGATCATATTCCAGTTTTAAGATGTAGGTCTGAAGTGGAGCGAAAGGTTTGTCCTTTATCAGAATTAACAATTCGGGGGGAAGTGAAACTAGGGTCATACCTCATAACCTCGTAGCAGTTCCACGCGTTGGTCTTCCCACGAAGGTTAAGCTGATGGCCCCACCTCTAGACCTTGCCTGGTGGAAGAGCGATTTGCACTCTTGCAATCTCCATCGGACATAGGTACACCCGGCTCATCTGGTACCGTCCTGAACCAGGTGTCGTCGTCTTTTGAAGAATTTCACGTAGACTCCAGTAATGTTGCTGATTTCCTTCCGAAACTGGTTGAATAGTTTTGGCACCCCCCTGACAACCAAGCTATTTTCCTTTAGAGTTAAGGGTGTCCCTTGTCTGGCCTTTAGTTTGGGAACACTACACATTCTACCTTTCCTATTTCCCGCTGTTGTTTGAGTGGTTACTGGGTTCAGTTTGAGGTTAGGTACCAGTTTTTCTACTATTTTCCACGTGTAAGTTACCGTATGGTGTATCTCTCTCTCCCCTTCTTTCCAGTGAATATAGACTTAATTTACGAAGTGTTTCCCAGTTCTTTGCAGCCACCAATCTTGGCTGTGAAATTTTTTTTAATTCTTCGAGTTTATTAATTTCTTCTTTTTTTATCTGGAAACGTCAAGATTGAGCGGTATTCAAGTTTTTGTACGATCAGTGTTTCCAGCAGGGGAGTTATTACTCTCTTGTCCCTTCTTTTTAAAGGTTCTCACTACCTGTCCCGCAACTCTTTTTGCTATGTTTATCGCTATCTGATTTTGTGTCGCAAATTTCGCATCATCGGTCATTATAACTCCTAAATCTATTGCTTTCTTGCTTCGCTGAATTTCCTGTCTTTCTGGGGCATAATATACTCTCTGTTTTCATTTCTTCCATCTCAAGGGTTGAAATTTCTCGGTGTTAAATTTCATGTTGTTGTCTTCCAACCATTTGTATATTCGCTTTGTGTCCCTCTGTAGGGCCTCCACCTCTTCTACATTACTGATTTTTCTGCTGATTATTGTATCGTTCGCAAAGGATGTTACTATACCGTTATTGGTTACTTCATTGTCTATGTCTGTTAGCATGATAATGAATAGGAGTGAGGCCAATACTGTTCCTTGTGGTACTGAGCTGCGTACTTCCGATTTTGATGATGATATACCATGAATTTTTACGACCTGCTGACGTTCTCTGAGGAAGTTGCAGATCCATTTTCCCACTTTGCCTGTTATTCCCAGATGTTTCATTTTATGTGCTATTATACTATAATCATATTTGTCGAACACTTTAGCTAAATCTGTGTATATGACATCGTAGTTTTCATTGCTTTCAAGTGCGTCTATGATATTGTTATTGTGCTCTATTAGTTGTGATAGACATGATCTTTCTGATCGGAATCCGTGCTGATTCTCAGTGAATCTTTCCAGCGTCTCTGAGAAGTCAGAGATTTTCTCTCTAACTATTCTTTCCAATATTTTAGTGAGCTATGACGTCAGTGAAACTGGTCTCTAATTCTTTGTCTGAGATCTATCCCCTCCTTTTTATACAGGGACAATGTTCTCTCTTTTCAGGATGCTCAGTATTTCCCCTGTGTCCAGGGATCTTCTACATATCCAATGCGGGTGTAGCTATTTCATTTTTATAGTAAAGCGTTCCATTTGTCCGGACTTGCAGCTAAATGTGATTTCATTTGTCCTATAGCTCGTGCTATATCTTCCGGCATAAAATCGAAATCAGTTATATACGCTCCTCGTAATTTCTCTTCAAAGAATGCATCTCTGTCGGGTACAACTTTTTACTTTTTGGGGTACTGAAAACTGATTCGTACTGGGCTCTCAGTATTTCGGATACTACTTTAAAATTGTCGGTTAGTTCATTATTTCCTTCCCTTAAAGAAAGCCCGATAGTGGCTCGCGTTTTTGTTTTCGCTTAGCTATAGAAGTGTTTAGGGTTCTCCTTTATTACTTCTACCACATTTTCCTCTTCCCTCTCTGTATGGCCCTTAATTAGGGCTTGTATTTCCCAATCAATACTCACCAGTTTTTCTTGTATTACCTCCCTGGTATTATTGTCTGTGCAGTTAATTAACTTCGTAGCTACTCTCTTTCTTTTGTGAAATATTGTTCGCTTGTGCTTCTCAAAAAAAGGGTATTTTTTTCGAGATTTTTATATTTTCAAATACAGTATAATCGCCGAAAGAAAGAGGATGTAAAATAAGTAATACGGATTTCATATATTTCTTATGTATACATAAAAAGCAATGATACATACTAATTATTTAATAGGCGGAAACTTTAATATTACTCGTGTGTATATATATGTATATATATATATATATATATATATATATATATATATATATATTATTATATATATATATCGTTAAAGTTTCTAACTATTAAATAATTAGTATGTATCATTGCTTTTTATGTATACATAAAAAATATATGAAATCCGTATTACTTATTTTAAATCCTCTTTCTTTCGGTGATTATACTATATTTGAAAAAATAAAAATTTGAGAAAAAATACCCTTTTTAAAAAACTTCTTTTTCTGCCCTGCAGATCAAAGTTGGGCATTGTTAATGCTAATAAGCAAAAGAATGAAAAAAAATCACTATAAAATGACGTAATTAGGCAGTGATTCAAACTATTTTTGCTTCTGAAAACATACAGCTTAAGGTCTGTTTTTGGATATTTTTTGTTGCCTTTTTTATTTTTTGTATTAAAGATATATACTACTGAAGCCAAAGGCTTGCAAAACTGCATTCATGCTTAATATATATATATATATATATATATATATATTTTACTTTGTGTGAGTTCGAACAACGGTTCAGGATTGGCCTGCGGTCGACCCCTCTGCAGCATCCCTCCTCATTTGCGGGATTTGGTGAAGGAAAGAATTGCTGTCTGATCTCCTCCTGCCCTCGTAGCCAGCCACGCATGGCTAGTCAGGGACTTTGCGCAGGAATCTGTCCAGCTGGTTCTTGAAGTTATTCAGGTCGGTGTGCTGGAGATTCATTCCTTCTTCGGTAGGGCATTGAAAAGCTTTGGGCCTCGTATTCTGAGAGAATTTTCCATCCTCGTTTTCATGGCCCCCTGTCTCATAACAGCCGGTACTGTACAAAATCTGCTTTTTCTCTCATTCCAGTTTGTTTCTATTTAATTTCTACGGTTAGGGACAAAGCCCTCGAGTATTTTCCATATGTATATTATTGTGTACCGCTCTCGCCTTCTTTCGAGAGAGTAGAGTTCCAGGGATTGTAGTCGAGATCAGTAGTCTTCACCTTCCGTTTCTTCTATCTTAGAATGTATATTTTAACCTGTTATCCGACCCAAATGGGACCTAGAGATGGCTGGATATCCGGAAAAGTCGGATACCTGGATGGATTGTGTTTAAAGAAGTGTTAATGCTTATTCACTAGCTTCTTTCTTGTTCGTTCTTTAGTTTTGTTAAAGTTACACACTGCTCTTATATTATATACAAGCCGCGACTTCGGCTCCCTACCCTACGGGCAGGGCTTGTGACCACTTAGTGATCTTTAACGCCGCCTATCTTGATAGATCCGACCCTAACGGGCGACTGAGCTAAAGATATTAGCTTCGCCCACTTTTCGTGAGCAGCCAATCATAACGGGCGACTGAGCGAAAGAGATATTTGTTACTTCGCTCAAAACTGCGCAAAGTTTTTTTTTTTTATATAGACTAGCTGTTATGCCCAGCACTTGCTTGGGGTGGGCTGATTGTATTTAATTTTAATTATTCAAATCGTTTTTTATTTTTCGTCGTATCCCCCAATTACTGGGGGTTCAATTATTTGGTCAATAAAACTATAGAAAAGAACGCAGCCATGAAAATCTTAAGCTTCACAAATCTTGGCACAATGTGAAGCTCAAGATTTTCATGGCTGCGTTCTTTTCTAGTTTTATTGACTAATTGAACCCCCAGTAATTGGCGGGGCCTGCGGTCTCCCACTTACTGGGGGTTCAATTAATTAACCAACTAACCAACCAATATTGGAAAAGTCGGATAACTGAACAAGTCGGTTATCTGAAGGTCGGATAATGTTGTTTATGTATTTCTCAAATACATCCGTACAGAGTTGTTGTTATTGTTGTTTCCGCGCTTTTTTTATTGGTCGAAAGGGTCGTGAACGTTCAAAAAACAAACTGTGATTGGCTAATATCAACCAACCACGGGTCTTCTCAGTCCTCGTAATTTTGTGTTTTCACATAGGTAAAATTTGCGAGTTATATCA
The DNA here is from genome assembly GCA_023014485.1 of Bathynomus jamesi. NCBI lineage: Eukaryota > Metazoa > Arthropoda > Malacostraca > Isopoda > Cirolanidae > Bathynomus > Bathynomus jamesi. The sequence goes on along the minus strand of JAJOZX010002665.1, from coordinate 63,452 downwards.
AAGTCTACAGATTAACGTTTTACTAATCTTTACGCTTTTGCAAAATTCCGTACACGCTCTTTAAATTAAAAAGAATCCATTATTAAGTTTACAAAATACCATTGCTACTGAAATTTTAAGCTTCACACGGATAGTCATTGGGTCAAAATTTGTAGTGTTACTTTTAAAATCTAAATACTGTAACTCGTGAGCTTAAATGTTAAGTCCTCACTTTTCTGTTCAAAATCTTTTGTATAAAGCTATTCGGGCTAACATCTGTCCAACTTGACATACACTCGACGAGATACTGTGGATTAGATTAAGTTAGGTTAAGTTAATCTTTTAGTTTGTCGATACCATGATAATGGGTATAGGTCCAAACTGTATAATGGGAGTGTTAGTTAAATAGATAAAAATTTACAAAACACGTAGTCATTAAATATCTTTTTCATAAGCTTTCATAGCGACAGTGGGTGGAGGTTTTTTATTAATAATTATCAACTGTGAACGTACAGACTGTACCGCTCTACCACAACATAGAACACAACACAACGTCACCTGTGCGCTGAACCTCTGGTCCACTCCGGAGAGGGCGATCGGTTACCCGCGTGCCGTGGGCTCGCTCGATCAGGGTGGGCTGATCGGCTTACCAACAACAACAACAACAACTGGTAACGGGGGTGGACTCATCACTTACATATGTAAAAGCATTAGCTACACTGATGCTACCCAAAACATTACAAACACAATCCAAGCAGATAACACGATAGAAATACAGGCATTAACATTAAAACACGCGCAAAACACAACACCACACTAATCAACATTTACATCCCCAGATAGTTCACCTCAGGTGCCAGCCAATTACAATCCACAGTTACACAATCTTGCCTCTCTCACTAATGTCATCTTAGGAGGAGACTTCAACGCCAAAGACACTAGTTGGTACCTGCACAACCAAAACAACACCAGAGGCGCCAACATAGCCACACAACTAAACAGCCTCTTCATTCTTAACAATACAGAAGAACATACACACATACCACATCAAGCAGGATACTCAAACTCCTCCCCAGACATAACGTTCTGTTCCCCCTCACTAGCAACACATACACAATGGAGAACAGAAAAACAACTGTCATCAGACCACCTGCCCATCATCATTACAACACATTCTACACTCTGCCCCAACAGCCTTAGGCACACTTACAGAAATTACAAGAAAGTTGATGGGAACAGTTCAAAATACAGACTGAGGAACAATTCACCACATTAAACAGCACACCCATCATAAACATCGATACAACACTCAAGACATTTAATCAGATTATCAATAATGCAAACAAATACATACCGAAGGGCAACATTAGGAAATACAACCCAAATTACACTAGAGAAATAGCCCACCTCATAAGGCAACGTAACAACCTCAAATATAACACACAAACACCACACACAGAAGCCATAAAACAGCAGATACAACAGCTCAACACAGAAATAAACAACAAACTCAAAGCAAAACAAACAGAAACATTCAGGGAATTCATAACAACACTAAACCACTCCACAGATACATACAGGCTATACAAGACTATAAACAGCATTACCCACTCTAACAGCGGCATTCACACCTCACACGCGGCTATCTGTCGCAGCCAAAATAATATCCCAACATACACACAACAAGCTAACATTCTAGTTAATCACTACGCAAAGATAAGTCACTTAAACAGAGACAACAACCAGAAGCACGCAGACAGACAAACAGCCAGACACAAGAAAACCTACAGACTCGACACGACCATTACACCCTTCAATACAGACCAGACCACCAAGATCATCAAAAACATTAAGAATTCGAAGGCTACTGGACCAGACAATATATCTAACATACACCTTAAACACTTGGGCCCACAAGGAATACTAGCTCTCACAAATATCAGCACATATTCATACCAACACTGTATTATTCCTGACATATGGAAACAAGGTAAAATTATTACACTACTCAAACCAAACAAAAATCCAACAGAACCAGCTTCCTATAGACCCATTACTTTACTATGCACACCTTCCAAAGTAACAGAAAGACTAATTTTACAAATCACCAACCCACACATACCACTATCGCCTACTCAACATGGATTCAGACCTCACCACTCAACCACGACATTACTCACTAACCTCACGCAGCACATCATGGATGGCATCAACTCCAGAAGACCAGCTCAACGTACACTATTAGCAACAATAGACATTAGTAAAGCATTTTATGCTATCCCACGCTTCCCTCTCATAAACAAAATACTCAACACAAACATGCACAATAACACCAAAAGGTGGCTGAGCAACTATCTCTCAGGAAGATACTCACATGTCACATTTAATGGCAAGTCATCCAAAAACAAGCTTTTTCCGAACGGGGTCCCTCAAGGCTCTGTTCTCTCACCAACACTCTTCAACTTATACATGCATGACATTCCAACACCCATAGATAACAAGCTTACCTTATCATCATATGCAGATGATATCACTCTAACATCCACCCACAACAACATCGACACCGCTACAAATAACCTACAAACATACATAAACAGTATACAAGACGCTCACACACAATAGACTCAAAGTAGCGCCCACAAAATCAACCATCACCTTGCTTACAAGCAACACAAAAGAACACCAGGTAATTCCATAGCTTACACTAAACAACATCAATATTCCACACACTCACAGAACCAAAATACTTGGTGTCACATACAACACATCATTATCTTTTGCAAACCACATTCAAGACATTAAAACCAAATGTACGTCAAGACTTAACACGCTTAGGGTACTAACAGGCACAAACTTTGGACACCAGCAGGAAACAACATCACTCATATACAAACAATATATTCGCTCAGTTATGGACTATGCTAGCCCATGCTGGGCACCCATTATCTCAAACACACACATAAACACCTTACAAACAATACAAAACAACGCACTTCGTATCATTACAGGATGCACTCAAACAACACCAATAGAACACCTGCACACAGAAACAAAAATACTAAAAGTTAGGGAACATTTAGACATGAGGGGAACACAATTCATGGCAGCAGCGACAACTAACCCACAACACCCTTGCCACTACATGTACAATCATGCACCAACACCTCGCACCATTAAGGTAACACCAGAGAGACATTATAACCAAATACTCCATTCCATACCACGCCCCACAGACATCACACAGTACAGAAAACACATACACACACACCTAACCCACAAAGCACTGACACGACTCGGTCCGAATGCGGTCCTAGGTGCGAAGCCGCCACCCATTAACAGGTCAGAGATCAGCCTGAGCAGATCGGATCGAGTTAACTTAGCACGATTCCGATGTGGACATCACCCCAACTTACGGACATATAAACACAGACTAGACAACTCCATAGACGACACCTGCCACCTGTGCCAAGACACACCACAAACAATTGAACACATTATGACGGACTGTACCGCTCTAGCACAACAACGAACACAACACATCATCACTGGTGCGCTGAACCTCTGGTCCACTCCGGAGAGGGCGATCGGTTACCTGCGTGCCGCCGCGCCGGCTTGCTCGATCAGGGTGAGCTGATCGGCTAAACAACAACAACAACTGTGAATATAGAATGTTAAGGAAAATGGCAAATAAAAATCATTTGACCCTCTCAGATAATTATTATTATTGATTGTGTTACTGCGCCAATTGTTAGAAAAGCGGACGTATACAGTATACTGTACCCATTTCTTCGACAAGACCAAAACATCGACACACTAAAAGCTAATAAAACCTAACCCAACTTAATCTAACCAATAACAATTTGTCGATAGAATGTAAAGTTGATCAGATGTCGTAAAGCCGAGTAAACCTACAACTTAATTTTAAAACACAAATTATTTACTAGATTTACAATTTTTTTTCTCAATAACCACCACTTATATTAACAATCCTTTAAAAATTAAAAAGTGGTATAGATTTCTGGTGTAGATGGCGCTGCATCGCTGTAGTAAACTGCCTTGTAGAAAGTATAAATGTTTATGAATGAAAAGATCACCGCTTAAAAGTAATTCTGTTTTTTGTAGATTTAGATTAAATATACTGCAGACCGGCTTTGGATATATTTCGCTTAATTCTGAATATATTAAAGAAACCCATAAATGCTTAAATAAGTTTCATTAATAATGATCTCCTTTTAATGAGATTAGAGTTAACAGTGTAAACAGTACATATATAAACCTAAGAAGCAAAATAACCTATTGCTGCTTTTGGAATCTTTTCATAGTTTAAATTTTGTTTTCCTTTTGGTTTCAAAGGATTCATTCAAGAAAAAAATGCATTCTATATATAATTTTTTATCTGCAACCTCGCTTTCATTTGAATAAACGAAAAGAAGTAAAGTTTTTAAAAAAAAAATCAGTTTTTTATTTTCAAAGCAATTCTTTAAAGTTTCTTGAAGTCCCTGCTAATATATATATATAATATTATATATATATATATATATATATATATATATATACAGGGGTTGGACAAAATAATATGAACACCTTGATAAATGGCGGTTTTTATTCTTAATATGGAGTTGGTCCTCCTTTAGCGGCAATAACAGCTGCAATGCGTCGGGAATTGATTCATACAACTTTTGGACAGTGGCTAGAGGAATCCTGAGCCATTCTTCGAGCAAACCCTGCTCCAGTTCCTCCAAAGACGCCGGCGGTGGGAATCGGCTTCTGACCTGCTGCTCCAACTGACACCACAGATGCTCGATAATGTTAAGATCCGGGGATTGTGGAGGCCAATCCAAGCGTTCTACTTCACTAACATGCTCTTCAAACCAGTTTTTAACGACCCCAGCGGTGTGGATTGGTGCATTATCATCCTGGAAGATGGCGCCGCCATTGGGAAACAGCGTTTGGACCATGGGATGGACCTGGTTAACCCTACCATGCAGTACTACAGCTGGGCCAAGAGTATTCCACGATATTGCTGTCCAAACCATCACAGATCCGCCTCCATGCTTAACGGTTGGGGTCAGGCAGTCGGGGTCAAAAGCATCTTTAGACTGTCTCCAGACGTAAACTCGACCGGAACATGGAAATAGCGTAAAGGAGGATTCGTCGCAGTAGACTACATTCTTCCACCGGTCCATTGACCAATTCTTATGGTCATTACCCCATTTTCTGCGCCGCTCAATGTTGATGTGCGAAAGGAAGGGTTTGGCAATTGCAGCCCTCCCATGGTATCCAGCTCCATGGAGCTCGCGACGTACAGTTCTGGTCGATACCGGGCTTGCAAGATGCTGGTTACGCTCTGCAGTCACTTTTGGAGCTGTGGTCTTATGGTTCTTTGTCACAATGCGCTTTAGCACCCGGCGGTCTCGATCACACAGCTTCTTCTTGCGTCCACTATTGCATTTGTCGGTGCTTGTCTTTCCATGGTTTTGGTATGCAGACATGACCATAGAGACAGTTCCTCTGGATACATTGAACATCTGAGCGGTTTTCGTCACCGATGCACCAGCCATCCGCGCTCCGACAATTTGCCCTCTTTGGAAGTCTGACAGGTCTTTCATAACTGCTAATTCATAATTCACTCAGATCTGTAAAAACAACGTGAGGGTTATAACATGACGTATACACTCTCTGTTACGCATTTAAATAGGTTTGCCAGTCATTTGACCGTTTACTTTGTGTCTGAGCAGTCCGTAAAGATAACCGGTGAAATCGGCGGGTGTTCATATTATTTTGTCTAACCCCTGTGTATATATATATATATATATATATATAATGCAAACCCACAAGGAAAAAGAAAAATGATTCCAAGGCCTTTCGTGTATTCAGAAATATACCTCGTCTCGTCAGGGAATGACGTCATGTGTACTTCTGAATACACGAAAGGCCTTGGAATCATCTTTCTTTTTCCTTATGGGTTTACATCATTCATTCATTTCACGTGTTTAATTGTGAACTTCATCATATATATATATATATATATATATATATATATAGTGTTGGGCACTAAAGCGTTAATCCGATAACAGTTAATTAACGAAGTTAACTTTTTTTAACGGACTATTAACGGAAGTTAATTTCCATTTATCGTTATCGGACCAGTTAACTTCCGATAACTCGATATTTAGTCCGTTAAAGTCCGTTAACACGTTAACTGCGAGGAGTCATTCACGAAAGATCACCGCTCCGCGAATGAATTCAAACCGCCATAACTTCAGTCTGCCAATTCCGTCCTCTGCCGCAGTGGAACGGCTCTTCTCTCTCGGCAAGGACATCCTGAGGCCCAAGAGGTCAAGACTGGCAGTTGGGCCTAACTTTGAGAAGTTGGTCTTTCTGAAGGGCAACCAGCACATTGTGTCATAGTCTTTAATAAATGTGCCTAAAATTTAATTTTACCTTTCAGTTCCCGCCATAATAATTCTCTGGTAAATTAAAATTTAGTTAATGGTTAGTGGTTACAAGGGTTTCAAAACATGTAATCAGTACATTTTTTATTAAAAATTAAAAAAAAGTTATTAAGCAAAAAAGTTGCAAAACTTGATAAAAATACAGTTAAATACCTATTTATTGTTGGATTTTGCATAAATAAACATTTTCTATGGGTTTTAATTAAAGCTTTTTTCCTTGATTTTTTTAAATGTTAGTAAAGAAATAGTTATCGTTAACGGATTATCGTTAACTTCCGTTAACTTTGTAGTAAAATTATCGGATTATCGTTATCGGAGTTAAAAATTGGGGTTAACGGATTATCGTTATCGAAGTTACCTTTTTGGTTAACGGTGCCCACCACTGTATATATATATATATATATATATATATTATATATATATATATATATGTGTGTGTTAGTGTGGGGTTGAATGAATGCAGATGGTGTGGGGTCACTTGTATTTGTAAATAGAACTGTCAGTAGTCACGTTTATCAGAAATCTTGGAATACTTCATGCTGGAGCATGCAGAACAGCTGTACTGTATGGAGACGAACAGTTTATTTTTCAACATGACATGGCTCCATCTCATGCGGCTCGTGCAACATCTGCGTGGTTTGATGCTCATGAAATTGAAGTACTCTGAATACCATGGCCAGCTAATTCTCCCGATCTTAATCCGATAGAAAATCTTTGGAATATTGCTAGCCAGAACGTTTAGAAGCGTAAACAAGGAACACTTAATCAACTGAAGAGGTATTTGATGGCAATCTGGCAATCGATAACTACAGAAGAATGCAAGAGGCTTGTCAACTCGATGCCACGTCGATTGGAGGTCGTAATCAGGGTTAAGGGTGAACCAACTTAATACTACTGTAAGACGCAGAGTTAAAAAAAAGACTTTGATAAAGGTTTTATATACTGGCAGTACTCGATAAACATAATTAATTTATTCTAATTTTTTGTAACTGGCTCACAGAGGTGTCTTTTTATCATAATGACGTCATAGATACTTGATATTTTTCATAAAGGTGCGTAATGTAAAGGTATTAGCAAAGTCACGAGCACATTTGAGACGGTTTTCTATTGTTTTGGTCCAGAGTTGTATATATATATATATATATATATATATATATATATATATAATATGCAAAAATTGCCCTCACCAGGGTTCCAACCCACCGCCCTTTGAATGAAAGGTGAGGACACTAGCCACTACACTACGACGAGATAAAAGTCAACACAACCTGTCATACATTTAAACAACCTAGGAAACGTATAACGCTTTGGCATCCTCACCGTCCATTCAAGAAGTTGTGGGTTCGAACCCTGATGAGTTAATTTCTGCATTATGCAAAATCGTGCTATATATATATATATATATATATATATATATATATATATATATATATATCTGGTGTCACAAGTCCTGTCGCGGTGTTCGCAATAAAAAACAAACAAACATGAAATTCAGAGAGACAATAATTTTAAAGATTTAAAGTTCACTAATAATGCCCAGTTACCATGGAAACCGGCATATGCATTTTGAAAAAACTGTTTATTTAGAAAAGAACTTGACGAAACGGTATAATATTGTAACAACTGTTGGTTCTCAAGTTAAAAATTATTTGGGTTATATAATAATACACATGGTTTCCGAAACTACACTTCCAAAATTGCGACGAGCAAAACCTAACAGGTAGTTCGCCTCGACCTTTTGGTTGGCTTACAATCACCAAAACTGTAGGTTACAGTAACTACTGTATTCCTGTAGATTCCCTCCCCACCCACCCCCGAAAAGGGGCTGCAGATTGATGTATTGTACAGAATAAAAATATATTTAATGAATCCTTTGCAACGATGAAAAGAAGCAATTTAAAATGTCAAAAGATTCTTGGACGAACGAATAGGTCCAAAGTTTGAAGGTTATCCTGTTTTAGACCGTTAATGTTAACCTCGTTATAAGATCATTGTTAATGAGACTCTGTATTTAAGCAATGAGTTCAAATGAAGTTTGAAAGTGTAATTTAACTCGCAAAAATTATATACAAAAATATACAATTACGAGGAATAGGAAAAACTGCGCTTAGGCAATCATTTTTGGTCTTTCAAAACTTTATAGTTTTTACGGCTCTGCCAACCGCATTTAGTTTACTGAATACTGTACATAATACTAATCCTAATGCCTGTGGTTGCTTAACTTCCTTCGTAAGAGCAAAGGTCATGCGGCAGAGCGGACCTACAGCTTTACGTGGGATCTGAACCACGGGTCGGTATATCATCCGAACGCAGTGGATGGTCTCTCATCAAATAAATGAAGAGACCGAACTATACATAATATTGTTTGATTATTGGTTGGTGCAATAATGCGGGCTAGTATATGGAGGGGTGTAATAGGGGTAATATCATATGGAGGGGTGTAAATCGGGCCCCAGTGGCTAGAATAACAAAATAAATGAGAAATCTTTACATAAAGATAAGATTCGGTCTCTCCCAGTTTAACGCGAGGTTACGTTCCAGAGGAGTTCGCGTTAAAATGGTTCGCGTTAAAATGGTTCGCGTTGTATTTTGTTAAGAACTATATGGGGAAAAAAGGCTTACGTTCCTGGCCACCCATAGTTAATTATAAAATGGCAATAAAATTAAAAAATATTAAACAAATTATATCGAATAAATAATAAAAAAGATTTTAATCACTTTTAACAGGAATAAAACAGTAAAACACGTTAAATAATACAAATGAAATTGTGAATGACAGCGGGAAAAAAGGCTTGCTGGGGCGCTTTGATAACGACATTTTGGCAGTAAGAAGGCGTACAAATGTTCGCGCACTGGTACCAAGACGCTTACGACACAAAGTCCATTGAAACAATGGTTGCTCGACTACGTGATGTAGCCCGGTAGTAAGCGCGATGCTAATTCGCTGCTCAAAGTGCCGGACTCGGCGTTACCTCGCGTTAAAACCCGAAATTGTTCGCATTGCATTTAGTTTAAAGTCTAAAATATTTTTTTTTGTTAAAATGGTTCGCGTTAAAAAAGCTCGCGTTAAAAAAGCTCGCGTTAAAAAAGCTCGCGTTAAAACGGGAAAAAGTTTGTACCTTTGAAATATAGCAAGAAATCTTTAACTCTATGACGAGCGTTTCTTTGACAAGAATACATGCAGGTATCCTACACGTTTGTTAAATATTCTCTTGGAAGTAAGAGCAACTCACTCCCTATTTAATCAGTGCAGAATAGCTCGCGTCTAAACTCTCTCTCTCTCTCTCTCTCTCTCTCTCTCTCTCTCTCTCTCTCTCTCTCTCATATCTACAGGGTGTCTCACAAGTCCGGTCTCATAGGAAAATTTATTTTAAATTAAAATTACAAAACTAATACATGAGAACTAAAGCAAATGTTCAAATTGATGTCTCGTTTTGGGACCTTTTTTGTTGCAGGTAGAATGAGGAGTGTAACTGACTCCCATATTAGACATGCGTGTTATTGCGCGTATCAGGTAGAATGAGGAGTGTAACTCGTGTCCATATTAGCCATATCGTGTTATTCTACCTGCAACAAAAAAAAAAGGTTCCAAAAAAAAGACATCAATTTAAACACTCGTTTTAGTTCCAATATATTCCTTTTGTAAATTTAATTTAAAATAAATTTTCCTATGAGACCCGACTTATGGGACACCCTGTATACAATTGACACAGTCATATTCTAGTCGATACCTATATGTATGATAATGAATGAATATAAACAGGATGTCATGCAACCGCAAGGGACGATGTATAATTTGGATTTAATTAAATTTTACGATTTATGAATTTTATAATTTATTGAATTATAATTATAGTGAAATTTAATTCCTGTTATTTACAAAGCTTAATCAACCATCACCACGTCTTAAATCATGAACGAAGATGATTGGAAAATAGATTCCAGGTAACTCGACACACAATTTAGAACTGAAAATACTTTATCACTCGTTCAAGCTTTCTTATTATTAATATTATCATTGGTATTATTAATATTATTATTATTTTTACGAAAGATTCGCATACAAATTAAAGGACGTAAAAGATAGTTACGCGGGACTTGATTTTATGTTTGTAAATTACAAGAAATTATCTTTAAAATTAACTATTTTATAGTGAGGAAAAAAGATTATTTTTCTCTGCAGTTGTATAATTAAGAGACATTTAATTGCGATTCTAATGAGATGCCAATAGGCCAAATAGAGGCCAAATAGGCCAATTAAGACTAAAATGGTCTCACACACACACACAGCATATTTAAGAATATAGATTGTCGTGACTAGTTTTCATTAATAAAAAACGATATATATATATATATATATATAATATAAAATTTATTATATTGGGTTTTATTTTTTTTATCTCTCATAATTTATTTACATAAATATGAACTTAAAATAATTCTTCCTAATCAAACAAGAGAGATGAAAGACAAAATTTGGCTTCTCTATATTGAGTATGTCACGAAGATAGCAATAAATTTAAACACAGCGTGTAATATATATATATATATATATATATATATATTATATATATATATATATATTCTTACGCTCAGTGTAATGAGTTAACAAAAACTCCATTTCTTTAATTACAGAATTGTCTCTAACATGACCACTTTAATGTTTACAAATTACTTTCATTTAACTTGGGTTTATTTATTTATTATTGTTAGTATTATTTGTTTTTTAATGAACTTTTACTTTTTTTGCAGGTAAGGAGACAAGTTTAATATATATATACACGTACGATTGACAAAAGTAAATAGACACTTCGGTTTTTCCATAGTTTTTGATTTGATAATAAAAGTCAATAAATAATAACAGATTTATTGAATCAATATAATATTTAGAAACGTGTTGCTTTCCCCTTTCCATTATGTAAAGGTGACACACGTTCTGCCATTCCATTGATGAGCTTTGCCATTTGTTCTTGAGGACAATCATCGTGGTGTCTGTTTACTTTTGTCAACCCTCTGTATATATATATATATAATATATATATTATATATGTATATATATATATATATATATGTGTGTGTGTGTGTGTGTGTGTACTTAGCATCGTGATCGAAAATATCTATACGAACACCTTAATTACAACCCCTCAATAATTTATTAAGGGAATTTGTTTTCATTTTCCAAGTTCGACAATAACGGCTATTACTGTTTCTGTAAGTTGTTTATAACGACTATTGCCAACAGTACATTTGTGACAGTAATGACTAAATTAACTTCTTCTAAAAAAAATAAAAAATAAAAAGTTCAACGCTAATTTTGAAGTCAGTTATCCACTTAACTTAAAATAACTGCTCTATAATGAGCAATTATGACGAGTGTAAATTTTGCCTTTTCGATCAACGAAATAGCGAAAACAACTAAAAGTTGTTATCCGTACGATTGAAATTTAAATCTTAATGAATTCAAAGCCAAACTGATTACTGTAAAAATCCTGTTTGTAATTAACAGGTATACACGTACTTATATATACCTTTTACCCGCATGCGGTGGTTCAATTTAAAACTTGCGGGGTCAAGGGAAAAAACAATGGTATTTATATACGATTATCGTGCATAAAAAGAACGATAAAATTGCCTAAAATTGTAATTGAACCTCTTGTATAGATTGGGTAAAGGAAAGTGCGTCTCGTCAAATTTTCTTTTATGCTTTTTGAAATGTACTTAATTAATGTTTTTGGTTTTTTAAATGAAATAAACTTCGTAAAAGAAATCTCGATGACGGTTCCTTTTTAATAATAATAATAATAATAATCATAATCATAATAATAAAGAACATAGTTTATGGAATTCGATAGTGTATATAATGTTTAATAATAGCGGAGTCGTATTTGTGTATAGTAAAAGTATTAAAAAGTTAATCACTTAAAAAAGTTCATTTGTTTTAACTTAATGTGAGTCGTTGGTCAGGTCTGCATTGTTAATCGAAGATAATGCATTTATCCAATTTGGTATTTTAGTTATTTTCGAAATAACATTTACCCACCTGTATTAAAGTTTAGATTTAAAAGGTGTAAAAAAAAACGCATTAAATCTTTCGATTAAAATAATAGCCATCTTCGAGTGGCTATATTTATAACACAAAATGAGCAAAGTGGAATCGGAATTGAGTAAAATGAATTCAAAGCGAATAGAGTAAATACATTGTCTTCTAGTAATATGTTCCGAGTGACAACTCCAATTAATCGCTTAATTCATTTATCACCTTATAACAAAAACCTTATTAACATCATTAAAGGGATGTGTCTAAACAAGTCGCAGACATGTGTGTATATATATAATTAAAAAAAAATTGGGGGGGGGGGGGGGTAAATATGAAGTATTTATTAATTTCCTAAAATTAATAACGAAGAATAAATATGTGTATATAATTAAATAAATAACATTCTCTTGCGGTTGAGTACGTTCCTCTTCATTTGTGGGTTCTATTTATTTATTATTTTTTAAGCAATTTTTCCAATATTTATCCAATGACATTTACTTTTTTATTTTCGTTTTCTTTAACTGGCACTCGAGGGGTTTCTCTAAAAATGTGACTCAATTATCAATAAATATTTTAACAACGTAGTTATATATATATATATATATATATAATAAAGACTGTGGATTACACTTATAATTTCGTTGCAAGATCGATTTGCCATTTTGCGTTTAGTTTTCGTGTTAAAACGTAGTTTGCCACTTAAGAACTCGCTTCCTCGTTAAGTACTATATATAAGTGTACACTTGCATCATTAACAAGTGCTTTTTGGTGTGTGTTTGAAACTTCCATTGAAAGAGAACATTTAAGGGAATTTACGATGTTGTTACAAATAAATTCATTCTTAGTTGCCACAATGCATTTAAATGCATGGTACGCGGATAAATATAATTCGCTAAGATGCCATATAGCGTTTATATGGCACTGACTTGTTTGTCGTTTGAGAGTAAACAACATATATATATATATAATATATATATATATATATTATATATAATATATATATATATATATATATATATATATAATACACTTTTAGCAAAATTGGACTATCGGGTTGTTGTTATATTCATTTTATAAAAATACAAGAAATTATAGACACGTAGAAATACATTAGTGATTCACGTACCTTTATTGCCTGTTGTAGAATTAAAATATATTTAATGTAATATAATAAAGTTTTATGTATGACATTAGTATATGAAAAGCGTCGTTGTATAGATTTGTTTATATACAAATATTAGCCGAGACTTTCTATTATATATACCGAGAAATGTATATATGAAAATAGAATCAATGTTTACTTATGTATTTAAAAAAATGTATGATTAAAACGTGAAATTTATTTCGTAGGATAAATAGAACGTAATTAACGAAAGCAGTATAGATCGACAGGCATTAGAGAGAGAGAGAGAGAGAGAGTGTGTGTGAGAGAGAGAGAGCAATATTCAAAAAGCTTTTTAATGAAAATATAGAAGTCTTTGCCAGTTAAATTGGGACAAGTCAATTAGCGAGGAAGGAAGAGGGAATAGAATGGACGCTTTTGATTCATTCTGAGGAAGAACAAATAAGCTGCTGTGCTCCTCTCGATCCTAACCGTGCATGGGTGCATGTGCGTATACATATAATACATACGGGCTGGCTGCTGGCCCGGCCGGCCTGGCCTGCCGGCTGGCTCCCCGCCCGCCTTCATCGTCTCGTCGGCGCTGCTGATTTTAAAAGGTTTCTACACAGTCGAAAATGGAGCTCTCTCGAGAGAGTGAAAGTAATCAAACGCAAATGGGCTTTTAGACTAGCAGATTATGTTATTATTATTCATAGTTGCCATTAGGCTAATTAGCCTCCGTTGAGATTACGAGCGTCTTACAAAAACAAAATTATTTATATGAATCTTTTTTTTCTTTTTAGGGGAGGTTTAGAGAAAGGGTACTACTAACATGTAGAGAAAGAGGAATGAAGACAGGAAAACTATATAAAAAACGCGTATAGAAGTTGAATGCTTGGATAGAGAAGGAATGACATACGAGTAAAGAAGCGCGTAAAACGTAAAATAAAACGTAAAAAAAATGAGTGAATCAAAAATATTAATGAAATAAAGATAATAATGTAAAATAAATATAAAAATGAGCTAGAGAGAGAATAACTAAATATAGAATTAAATACGAGATAAAGAAAAATAAAAGAATAGAGATATAATAATAAAAAAAATAAAAACAATGACAGCAGAGAGAGAGAGAGAGAGAGAGAGAGAGAGAGAGGAGAGAGAGAGAGAGAGAGAGAGAGGAGGAGAGAGAGAGAGAGGAGAGAGAGGAGAGAGAGGGAGAGAGAGAGAGAGAGAGAGAGAATTGACGAAAAATAATAATAATAATAAAAAATAAATGTTCAAAAGAAATTGATGAATGCCATTAACGAACGAGATAACAAGAAAGAACAACGAACAGTGAACCCAAAATAGACGCAAGATATTTCGCAATAACAACTAATGAAAGGTAATTAAAAAACAAAAAGAATAAAATGATGAATGTGTATATAAAAAAAAAGAATATTAAATCAAATCATAAGAAAGAGTAAATTTAAAAAAAAAAGAAGATAAATTCCAAAGTAAAATATTGAAGGCTTTGAACAGTTATAAATAAATTATAAATATGAAGTGAATTGAGGACCAGAAAAAAAACAAACATTAAAGAATGAATAAGATAAAAAAAAGTATTGATAAATAAGAAAAATAAGAGGTGAGTGAGAAAATAAAATATAGGGAGATAAATATCAGTAGTATATTAATGAGATACTGTGATGAGAGAGATATACATACATACGTACATAGAGGGATAGATATATATTTACAGATATAGATATATAGATAAAGAGATAGGCATATATATATATATATATATATATATATATATAATATATATTATGATGGGGTTCTTTAACTACTTTCGCAACATCTACGGTCATATGAGGGAGGGTACCTACCGCTTTACGTAGGATCAGAACCACGGGTCGCTACATAATCTGGACGCAGAGGATGGTCTCCCGTCCAACTGCTATCCAGACCCAATGTCGCTTAAATTTGCTGATCGACAGAAAGTGGTGTTACGACACATATGTAAGGTCGAACTATATATATATATATATATATATATATATATATAAAACGAGAGAGAAGATTAAACAATACGCGGATAAGAAGGCTAACTAAAAAAAAATTAGCGAGATGAATGAGAGATAAGAATAGAGATAACGATGAATTAAAACGAAGACGTAAAATAGCTTTAAAACAAGATAAAACACACACAAGTGGAAATGAAGGTTTTAATCACGAGGTTATTGCACAACAAGATCGTCTCGGGCTCTTCTTAAGCTTACATAAAGCAAATGTTTAAAAGGAGATCATTAAGACACGATCGTATCATCATATAGTTTTGTTTAAAAAGCTTTTAGTATATATATATATATATATATATATATATATATATATATATATATATAATGACGAAATATTTGAAATTAAATATTTTGTAACATTTATATGCAATAAAAAAATAATGCATGGATTAATTTTTAGTTTTTTTTAAATTTACACATCCATGGAATCAGTCATGCATACGAATTTGCATAAATTATATTACATCGGTGAAGGTGCGATATATATATATATATATATATATAATATATTATATATATATATATATATATATGAAGACGTGTCTGTAGTTTATAATTGTATAATGGTTAAAAAATGTAACTAAAAGATAATAAAAACTTTAAAATCTTCAGATAATTAATTTTTTAATATATATATATATATATTAGTGGTGGACTGCATATCCGCATCATTTTTAACATCCGCATCCGCACTTCTGACTGCGGATGTTATGCGGATATTTCCTCTAATAAATTATGCAATTTACAATTAAATTAGCTTATAAAGTAGCTTATAAGGCCCGATCATGCACATTTCATGTAAAGTATTAATTATATTAATGAACAAACAAATATATAAACCTCAAAATATAAATACGTGGTAACACAGAAAATTGAATGAAAATTGTTTCATTGAATTTTCTGTGGCTGAAACTCTTGAGAAAGTTATTATTTTTATCATAATGAAAACATTAATATTAATTTTAATTCTTATGCATTGCCTGCCATAATAGTAATATCACGAAATTTGAAAAATTATGTCGTATATTCATAATGCTATATTATATTGATAGATTAATTAAATATCCGCATCCGCGGATATTGAAATTAAAAATCCGCATCAGCAGATGTTGAAAAGCTGACATCCGGTCCAGCAGTAATATATATATATATATATATATGCAACAAATAACTGCAATGACCGCGCAGTATATAAATGAATAGAAACGACATAAGTATTAAGGAACGTTTCCGCACACGAGGAGGAGAGATAACGACCGGCAATTGGAAGGCCCTGGGTTCGATTCCCAGGCGGTTCGCCTCATTTTTCATTATTTCGTTATCTCTCCTCCTCGTGTGCGGAAACGTTCCTTAATACTTATGTCGTTTCTATTCATTTATATACTGCGCGGTCATTGCAGTTATTTGCGCATATTCACGATTTGCGAGGGTGCTCTCTGAGGGCATTGGTTTCTGCCCTATTTGGGAGAATTTCGATTTGTGATTGAGTGAGGTCCGTAGCATAATGGTAGAGCGTCCGACCGGCAATTGGAAGGCCCTGGGTTCGATTCCCAGGCGGTTCGCCTC
Source organism: Bathynomus jamesi (assembly GCA_023014485.1). Lineage (NCBI taxonomy): Eukaryota > Metazoa > Arthropoda > Malacostraca > Isopoda > Cirolanidae > Bathynomus > Bathynomus jamesi. The sequence continues at coordinate 46,250 of JAJOZX010002665.1, read as the reverse complement.
ATTTTTCATTATTTCGTTATCTCTCCTCCTCGTGTGCGGAAACGTTCCTTAATACTTATGTCGTTTCTATTCATATATATATATATATATATATATATACACAGGGTGTTTATAAAGTCCCTATCTATTTCAGTGAAAACGTAGCAAAAAGGGTAAAATTCAACAACAGTATAATAGAAGGCATACATTTAATGAATACTTAAACATATGATTCTACATGAGCATCATGAGTATCTCTACAGAGTTCGAATCTGTCAGCAGCATTGCGGAACACATTTTGGAGCATGACAGGGGTTATTTTTGTAACTGCTGTTACGATACGTAAATTTTGCTGATCTGTAACCCTCGTTTGATAGACGTTTGATTTGATAAAGCCCCATGCAAAGAAATCCAAGGGCGTTAGGTCAGGAGATCGAGCCGCTCAGGGCCTGTTACCTCCACATTCGATCCACCTATTTGGAAATCGTTCATTTAGGTACTCCCGAACAATGTTTGCGTAATGACAAGGTGCTCCATCTTGTTGAAAGACGACGGTGTTTAAAATGCCATCTAAATGAAGCTGGGACATTTACGTGCTCGTATCGTAACAGCAGTTACAAAAATAACCCCTGTCATGCTCCAAAATGTGTTCCGCAATGCTGCTGACAGATTCGAACTCTGTAGAGATACTGATGGTGCTCATGTAGAATTATATACTTAAGTATTCATTAAATGTATGCCTTCTATTATATTGTTGTTGAATTTTACCCTTTTTGCTACGTTTTCACTGAAATAGATAGGGACTTTATAAACACCTTGTGTGTATATATATATATATATAATATATATATATTATATATATATATATTATATATATATTATATAATAATAATAATAATAATAATGGTGGTTGTTGTTTAACCTCTTTCGCAACATGGAAGGCTATATGACGTAAAAAACGTATTGCTATATTATCCGGGGGTAGAAGCCGGTCCCTCATCCAATTATTACCCAGGCCTAATATAACTTAACTTCGCTGATTAACAGGAAGCGGTGTTACGACACTGGCCACGACGAAGGATATATATATATATATATATATATATATATATATATATATAATATATATATATATATATAAATATGGCTCCTCCGATCATAATCTTTTATGTCTGTTTCCTGTCCTATCGCTCCAGTTCGGCCTTTGGATCCTCCCAAGAGGAAACGCCTTTGGCACTTTCGCGCCGCTGATTGGGAGGCCCTTAGACATTACTTCTCCGATTCCTCATGAAATGATTACTGCTCCCGTGGCCTGAGACCCTCCGGGTGGCTGAGCGCGTAACGGAGGTAATTCTTTCGGGCACGGAGGCTTACATTTCATATTCGATTCCTACTATTAATGCAAGAAAATCTGTTTAACGGTGCTTGTTCTAATGCTATCCGCAACAGAGAGGAGGCTTTCATAAAGTACCGTTGCCATCCAACTCCTGACTCTTATTTAGTTTATATTTCTGCCTGGAATAGTGCAAAATCTGTTCTTCGACTCGCCGAAAATGTCATTAAAGAAAAATGTGAAAACTTATCCAATTCCAATTCTTCTCGCTTTTTCTGACACCTAACCAAGAATCTCTCCAACATCTTTACTTCTTCTTTCCCTCCTCTTTTCCATCCAGATGGCTTAGTTGCCGTCTCTTCTCCTGATAAAGCTGAACTCTTCGCTCAAACTTTCACCTCCAACTCGACCCTGGACGATTCCGGTGCTGTTCCTCTATCTCCTCCCTCTGACTTAATTATGTTTGAAATTAGAGTATCTTCCAAACATGTTTTTTCTGCCGTATCTGGGTTCAACTCAAGGAAGGCTTACGGTCCTGATGGTGTTCCTCCTCCTGTTCTCAAGAAAGTGCTGACACCCTGCTCCAAACTCTTTCGTCTTTGTCTTTCGCATAGTACTACTCCTTCCTGCTGGAAGTTCGCTTTCATTCAGCCTGTCCCAAAGAAGGGTGACCGCTCTCAACCCTCCAACTATGGTCAAATTGCTTTGATTTCTTGCCTCTCTGAAGTTTTTTAATCTACCCTTAATAGGAAGATTCTTAAACACCTCTATTCTCACAATCTTTCAGATCGCCAGTATGGAGTCCGCAAGGGACGCTCTACTGGCGATCTTGCGTATCTCTTTGACACTTGGTCATCCTTCTTTTGGAATTTCGGTGAAACTGCGATTGTGCTAAGCATATCAAAAGTTCTTGATAGAGTCTGGCACAAATTTTTAATTTCCAAACTGCTCTCCTTCGGTTTCTATCCTTGTATCTGTACCTTATTCTCTAATTTCCTTTCTTGCCGACCTATAGCTGCCGTTAAGATGGTCACTGTTCTTCTCCTGAAACTATTAATAGTGGTGTTTCCCAGGATTCTCTCCTGTCACCCACTCTTTTCCTTCTATTTATCAATGATCTGTTAAGTCGCACTTTCTCTCCTATCCACTCCTATGTCGATGATTCCACTCTTCACTTCTCCACCCGCTTCACAAAACGTCCCTCTCAACAGTAACTCCATGCTTCGCGTGGGACGGCTATGATGCACCTGACCTCTGATCTTTCTATTATCTCTGATTGGGGTAGAGAAAACCTTGTGGCTTTCAATGTCTCACAAATTCAGTTCCTTCATCTGCCTACTCGTCACAATCTTCCACACGACTATCCCTTTATCTTCAACAATACACATCTCAATCCTTCCTCTTCTCTTAACATTCTTGGTGTTTCCTTTTCTCGCGGTCTTTCCTGGAAAGATCAGATATACTCTCTAAAACAGCTTCTAAGAGGTTAGGTGTGCTGTACCGGCTCCGCAGTTTCTTCACTCCCTCTCAGTTGCTCTCTCTGTACAGGGCTCTTGTCCGCCCCTGTATGGAGTACGCTTTTCATGTGTCGGGTGGCTCAACCACACCGCTATACTTGACCGGATGGATTGAAAGACTTTTCGTCTCATCACTTCCCCTCCTCTTCCTGACTGTTTTCAATCCGTCTCTCTTCGCCGCAATGTTGTCTCACTCTCTCTTTACTATCAGTATTGTAACAGACACTGCTCTTCTGAACTCTCTAACTACATGCCTCCTCTTTTAAGGAGAGCACTCAATACCAGACTTTCGAAACATTTTCATTCCTTTTCCGTCCAACACTCAAATGCAAGGGTTAATCGGTATTTTCAATCTTTCATCTACTCAACCGATGAACTGTGAAACAATTTCTTCAATCCATCTTTCCCCGAGTTTATGACCTCCAGTCTTTGAAACGTAGAGTGTCCGGGCATCTCAAAAACGCTGGACCTTGATTTTGGCTCTCTTTTCTTCCTCTATGGGGTCACCGTTTTATCGGGCTTTCGCCCTTGGCCCCTTTTTCCTGCATAACACACACACCACACACACACACACACACACACACACACACACACACACACACAATTAAATACTTTCGGCAAATTTATTTCTGTAATTATACAGTACATGCATATTGATGTAGGTTATTACAATTGTAGACGAATGAAAATGTTGAAAATTTCAGATGCGAAAGATATGTTTACAATTTTTTAGTGATTGCTAATATGTTTGTTGAAATTGCCTATTTACACTAAATTTACGTTTATCGACAAAGAAACGAGTAGTTTTTCCATCTTACCCGATAAGAGTTCATACAGAACACACACACACACACACACATGAAAAATGCTGTATTTTAAGATTATCAAAACATTCATTAGAAAAATGAGAAATACGTAAGTATATTTTTCATTGTTTTTCCGCTTTTTAAAATTTTTTGGGATGGTGGGGCGTCAAAACGGGTGTAAATGGGGTGTTTGGGGGGAGGTTTGTACCGAAATGGGTCAAAGTTTACACTTGTTAATTAAGTTTATTGGCCATTAGAACTCATATTCATACGAGGATATAATGCCACACTAAGCTCCTTTTCAACCGTAATTGAATGTAAATTGCAAGGCCTATTTTTAAAGGAAAGCTAAACTCTGTTTTAATGAAATTGAATGGCATCTGCTTAAATTTATAAGTTATTCATTGCCTGATACCAAATTAATTTAATTATAAGCGTAACGTACATCTCATTTACTTGATAATACCTCTACCTAGATTAGATCTGTCTTCTGGCATAATTAGCTATTAACCTCGGCATAGAAAGTTTATATTAAGACCGGAATACTTAATTAAAAACCTAATTATTTCTGATTTTATGGACCGGGTCTTCAATATATCAGATTTAAGTTAATATAGGATCGTAGCATTTAAGCCCCTTTTGGTTCAAATAAACTATAAAACCACCTGAGCACTTTATATATATATATATATATACACACACAAAATCTGCACTGTGTATATAGTATATATTTTTTCTTTACTTTATTGTAGTATATTTTAGGTTTCTGATTTGGCTTTGAGATAATAAGTTTATGTTTCGAAATTTTGATTATAATACACTCGTAACATTTTGCTTTATGATAATCGTAAAAAGTGAGCATATATATATATATATATATATATAAAATGAGAGAGAGAGAGAGGAGAGAGAGAGAGACCCTTAATTTTCTTTATACAAACAAACAATTTAGTGGAACTATTAACATTTTACGATTATTTTTAAGTAAAGGTAAACGCTCCTGTATATATATATATATATATAATTTTTTTTTTCAGGGCAAAGAACCATAAGATAATATATATTCATATATTAATTAAAAGAACTTCCTTATATGTTTATAGAAATTATATAAAACTATTTTTATAATGGGTATAATAAAAAAGTTTGGTTTGCAATTTTAATTAAAAATGTTTATAAGAGTACCCGCTCGAAAGAAATTATTTGCAGAATAAAAATATTTAGAAAATATATATATATATTTTAAGAATAAGAATTAAAAGATATAATTTTTTGTTTAATTTATTTTTTAAATTAAAAATGTGAGAAATTTTATACTGTATATGTATTCGCTTCTGCTTACGCTATTTGAGACAAAAAGTTAAGTTGATTTCAGATACAGAAGGTTAAAGAAAGTAGTTTTGCGTTTTCTTTTCTCTTTTTTTTTTTTTTTTTGTGCGTTTTAAGATAGACTTTTATATACTTATTAAGTACTATTGAAAATACATAATTGCCTTAATGATCCCAGGTAAGATACAATATAAATGAAAGAATTATATATATATATATAGTGTCTCATAAGTCCGGTCTCATAGAAAATTTTATTTTAAATTAAATTTACAAAATTAATACATTAGAACTAAAATAAATATTGAAATTGATGTCTTCTTTTGAGATTATTTTTTTGGTTGTAGGTAGAATAACACGCGGTGGTTAATATGGAAGGGAGTTACACTCTTGAGGAAAAGGCGTCCGCCTTTTTCTCACGATTGTAACTCAGTTAATTTAACTTAAAATAAATTTCCCTATGAGACCGGACTTATGGGACACCCTGTATATATATATGTGTGTGTGTGCGTATATATATATATTATATATGTATGTATATATATGTGTGTGTGTGTGTGTGTGTGTGTAGTGGGTTACTTGCGTCTAAAAATCCTGTGAAATAAGTATTTCGGTTAATATTTTACATGATGCGGGAAAACTTTCCAGATTCATCATCGGCCATGACACTTTTGCAAATTACATTAAATAAGTTAATTCAAGATCCCGGCGAAGTTTACCTTACGAAAGGCTTGTTTCTAATATAGTAATTAATTAAAAGGGGACACCTTAAGTTACCCCTCGCACGTCTTCAGTGAGGGCTTCTTAGTCATGTCTCTCCTCCTCTTGTCTCTTTGTTTCTCTCGAGCAGAAAGAGGATTATGTCGAGACTAACTTCATATTCCACCAGATGACAACATGATCAATTGTTTTTCTCTTTATTCTTCTCATTTAAGTGACATACGTATTCTCTCTCTCTCTCTCTCTCTCTCTCTCTCTCTCTCTCTCTTAGATCAGAAGGTTAAACGACGTTGAGTCTGTTCGGCAGTTGGATGGGTGGTTGTCCTCTGCGTTCGGATGACATAGTGACCCGAAGTTAGGATCCCACGTAAAGCTCTATGACCTCTCTGTTACATAATCTTTACCGTTACGAAAACGGTTGAACAACCCCAAATCGTATATATGTACTTTCCAGTTAAGGTATGTATGGTATATGGGGCAATTGGGGCATATTGGCGGGGTATATATGGATGCTGGTGCAGAGGTCAAGATTTTTAACTGTTAATAACTTGTATTGTCTTCGTTAATTTGGTGCTACGTCATACAGTGCCTTTTTTTTTGTGTGTGTGGTGGTTTTGAAATAACGTTTCTGTCTATAATAATGATAGTAATTAATAATAAGTCAGGAACTGGCACAGCGCTCAGGTCAGACAAATACGACCCATTGCGCTAACTATATACTGGATTATTTAAGGAACCAGCATCATCGAAATTCGAACCCCCGACCTCAGTGTCTTCACTTTACTTTTAGGGAAATATATAAGTACCCACCATACACGCAACCCAGTCTTAAAGAACACTAATTGGTATAGCTTATAAATATCTTCAGTTTGATTTTAAAAGTTGTAATAATAATACATATCGTCAGAAACATCGTTAACTATATTATAACGAGTGTGTGTGTGTGTGCCAAGTAAGTTCATCCAAAGTCTGTTAATTGACGTCTTTTACGTGTCTGTTATTATCCTAAATGGTCTCTTAAAAGCTGTTTGCAATTACTTTTGTTCATGCATTACCGGTTTGTATACGATATATTATAATAATTACGTCATTATATTGTACGATCATGCGTAAAGACAAATGATTGTTTCCGTCATTGACAGCTTAGAATCTACTGTATTACCCTTTATACACACACACACACACACACACACACACACACACACACACTGTATATGTTAATCAATGTCTAAAATTAGGCCATTTGTAAATTGACTGAAAGAAAGCCTTACACAAACCTCACCCTTAAAGGGCATTCAGAATCGTTCGTGATGGAAAAAAATAATGAAAACAGAATGAATCTGTTATTAGCTAAACGCAAATATGTATATATATCGTATACTTAGAATAGAAGCGCTTTTATAATGGAAGGTGAATAGAATGAGCGGAGAGGGAGTTCTTTATATAAATGAGTTAATTACGTTCGCTTTCATGTTTTTTTTTTTCATTTCATTCTCCGTAAATTTCCTGTGAATTCGATGAGCAGGGATGTCAGTCCTTAATTTAAGTGGAGGGTACTTTAGATTTCATTGTAATTAGTAAAGTTAATGAACCTGTCTGTAAGGAAGGCTAGGCCTAGGTCAGGCTCGTCATGATAAGACCTCACGGTAATTATACGCGCAATGATTGGCCGTCCTCCTCCTCTTATAAGGGAACGAGTTAGAACCGGTTGCCTGGTTGGTAGGTTGGTTGGTTGGTGTGGTTTGGTTGATTCTCCGCGATGTTTGTCGCGATCCTTCCTATCACGACGTCATCCTAACTGCATCTCTTTATGTGCCAGCGCGTTCGGCCAATCGACCGCGGTTTGAGCGAGTGGTCACCGACTCTTCATTGTAAGCGGGTATACCCTCCCCCCCCCCCACACACACACACTCACTCACTTTCCCAGCCCCGCAAACACCTTCCCTCAACTCGTGATCGCGTGCGAGATATATATGAAGAGCCGAGCATATAGAGATGCATCCGCGACCTGTCTGTTGCATGCTGCCCTTGTGGTCAACTATAATGCGTACGATTGCGAGAAGATTCTACCCGATATTGATTCGCGCAATTATCTGAAGAACATCAATTGATTAGGTTATTATTTATGTGCGAAATGTCATTTAATGATTCCCAAGTTAAATTTTATAATTTTAATTAAATTTAAATGATTCAATTTAGGATTACAAGTTTTATATATATATATATATATATATATATATATATATATATATATATATATATATATATATAAAATCTTGGTTTTGCTTCGGCCCTAATTGTTCATTCTGACGAAGGTCAAGCTTGTCACTCCACCTCAGACCTACAGTTTAACGTGGAATCCGAACCATGCCCCACCAAAAGCCCAGCGTCTTAAAGACTAGGCTATCCAGGGTACCCATCTATCTCCCAACCAAATTTTTTTTATTGTGGAAAGATGAACAGCTGGGATTTACTGCGCGCCGTCTGCCGTCACCGGGTCTCGATCCCGGACTGATGGATTCGTAGTCAGTGACGCTAACCACTACACCACCGAGGCGCATAATATATATATATATGATACACACAGACCGTGTATGGAACAAGGAACTCTTCTGAGAAAATTAAATCCACTATAGTTTGAATGAGTAATGGTAAATGACAAACACTATAGTTTTTTCTTTTTAATTTACCGTTACTTATTCGGACTATAGTGGATTTAATTTTCCCAGAAGAGTTCCTTGTTCCATGCACGGTCTGTGTGTATCATAAAAAAACTCAGGGAACCATTCTGAGTTCATTCCCATCATGAAACGGACATGTTATGTGCCTTGAAAAGTGGACGCTTAATTCTGCCAGTTGAGGTTTAAGTTTTGGTTTTTGGCTAAAAATATAATAGTTACCCCTTTTTCTTTGATTTATTCAATCCGACGTGAATACAACGAGTCTTTTGCTTATATTGAGGTTCTAAATGTAGCGGGGCTAGGCTAGTTTAAACCTAGATCCTGTCCCAAAGCTGGATCCTATCTGCTTTGCAGATAGCTGGTCTGTGTGTATCATAAAAAAACTTCTGAGTTCATTCCCATATATATATACACACACACACACACACACACACACACACATATATATATATATATATATATACATACATACATATACATATACATATACTGTATATGATACACACAGACCGTGCATGGAACAAAGAACTCTTCTGGGAAAATTAAATCCACTATAGTCTGAATGAGTAATGGTAAATGACAAACACTATAGTTTTTTCTTTTTCATGATGATAGCCCGACGTGGGCAACGGGTCACTCGCAAAGAGGCCTCAAAAATATAGCTTCCCTCACCAGCTATCTGCAAAGCAGATAAGATCCTGTCCCAAAGCTGGCACTCAAAAGTCTGCGTCCACCTTATAATCACCCAATTTATTGTAAATTGTACAAATATATATGATAATTACAACAAAATGTGATTTTTTATTGTTACATTATTTGCTTCTAAATGTAATTATTATAAATTAGTAAAGAAATTAACAATTTAATGGCATAATCTTATTAATAATCGATATGACCTCCTTTTGCTTTAATGACAACTTCCACTCTGTGAGGCATAGATTCGACAAGTTTCTGGATAACATCTTGTGCTATGCGTTCCAGCATTCTTCTTCATTCTCCCAGAGAGAATCAAGAAAAGTTATATTCCTTTTAGCTTTCAGACTCTTCAAATGGTCCCAAAGATGCTCTATTGGATTGAGATCAGGACTTTGTGGAGGAAACTTCATAATTTGTAGAACACCTTCATCTTTTTTCTTGTTGAGATAGTTCATGCAAAGGTTAGAAGTGTGCTTTGGGTCGTTATCCTGCTGGAAAATAAATCCTTGACCACAAAGCCTCAATCCTGATGGTATTGCGTGTCTCACTAGTATGGAGTGGTACGTCTCTTGTGAGAGTGTAAGTGATTCTGTGAAGATCTCCAACTCCAGAATAACTGAAACAACCCCAAACTTGAATATTGTCTCCACCATGTTTACTGAATGTTTTATGCAGGGATCGATCAGTTTTTCGTTGGTTCTACGTCTAACATAAACTTTCTATGGACCCAAAATGTTCCACTTTTGATTCATCAATAAAAATAACTTTTTTCCAGTCGTCTACAGTAAAATTTCAATATTTTCTTGCCCATTCCAATCTTTTAGCCTTATTTTGTTCCTCAGTAGTGGTTTGGACACAGCAACTCTGCCATGGAGACCAGCTTTTATGAGTCTTCTTTTATAGTACTTGTACTTATTGGAGTGTCCCGTTGTTCATTCAACTGTGCCTGAATCTGTGTAGCTGTGGCTTTTCTGTCACGCAGTGATGTAACCTTGATGTAACCTTGCCAGATTGTCTTTGAAGAGCACGATCCAGATTTTATATCTGCTTATAGTTCTTTGGACGGCCCCTTTGAAACGTTAATTTTTGCCAAGATCTGACGTTGGGACATTCCTCACTTGAAAGGGCAATTATTTGTCCTCTCTGGGATAAACTTAGTTCCTTCGACATTTCAATTACGACTTGTAAAGAGAGAATAGAGAAAATTATTAATTATTTTTTAATCAAATTATTACAATGTCATTGACTAATTGGTTTTATCAGTTATAATAGACCAGTTGTTAAAATTACTGTGTGAATACACTATTTTGAGGATTAATAACATTTGGCTATGGTCTGTCACCAATACCTGGGTTAAAATCGGTGTTGTTATACTGCAAAGAAAAAAAACGTAACAGGACCAAAATGGACCATTTTCATTAAGGTGTCCTTTCTTATCAAATAAAAGCTACATTACTTACACTGTAGTAGAACATATGAAATACTATTTCTTGTAATAGAAAATACCTTAATAGAGCGGACATACTTTCTCAGAGTTGTATTATTTTCCAGAAATTTTCTAAAACTGAGGTGGACGCAGACTTTTGAACGTCACTATGAAATGAAAATGAAAAGGGTTATTGTCCATATGACAAATATTATTAATACAACGACAGTTCACATACTAAGGATAGAAATATATACAGTTGATTAGAAATAATACACTCATTTTAATACAGTAATGTCGAAGTTAAGTGGACCTACAGACAGACATTTTCGGACCAAGAATTCCATAGCTTAGAGGATAAACGGCAGGACTCATGGATAGCTTGGATAATCGGGTTGGTTGATTTTTTAATTCTTTGCATTAGACTGTAATGAGCACGTCTTGTTACCTCCGGGAAGCTCGGGACATTGCGGGTAGCAACCATTTGCGAAGCCGAACATTTCGGGGGTAATTTATGCAAGAGTCTGAAAGACCTGTTCTACAGCAAATTTAGGGTTCTGCCACAACCTTTTTAATAATTCACCCAGAATTGCTGTCCGTATATATTACTGCAGAAAGCACGAAAGAGTGTGTCTTTAGCTTTACTTGTAGAGAACCGAAAGTTCCTTATAGTCATATTCGCCTTAGCACAAAGGTTTTTAGATTGTTTTCTTATATCCGAGTGATCACTCAAGGAGCTGGTAATAGTTTGACCCAAATACTTAAACTCTTGTACTTCTTCAATTACTTCACCTTTCATTTTAAACGTAATGTCAGTTGGCTGATTACAGCTTTTAGGATGAAATTGCATAACCTTAGTTTTTGTAACATTAAAAAGAATATGTTTCTGCGAATACACTTCGCAGACTTTTAGTAGCCGAATCAGACCTTTAACAGAGGGACTTATTAACACCATATCATCGGCATAAACTAAGTTATTTATCCTTGTTTATCTATACAACATCCCACTGTTGCCTCATTAACTGAAGCAATTAAATCCGTCAATATACACATCAAACAGCATAGGGGAGAGCAAGGAGCCTTGTCTCACACCGCAAGAGGAGCCAAAACACTCGGATAGTACATTGCCCCACCTAACGGTAAAAGATTGGTGGGAATACCAAAATTTATATATATATATATATATATATATATAGAAAAATTTTAATTAGTTATACCTGTGGCGTCAAAGGTATAATGTGCCACTACATTATAATTATTTATTAGATTGGAAATTATAAATATACGAATAAAATTCTTAATTTTATAATGTTTTTAATTTGATATATATATATATATATATATTATATATATGGGATGAATTTAACAATTAAACACATGAAATGAATGATTGATGAAAACCCACAAGGAAAAAAGAAAAATTATTCCAAGGCCTTTCGTGTATTCAGAAGTACACCTCGACAGGGAATGAAGGGAGAAGGCGAGATGCCCAAAATATATACAGTGAGACGGAAAAACAAAAAGATTAGCATATAATTAACAAGAGTTAATGAGAGGTAAAAGGAATTTTAACAGGATATTGTCAATTTTATACATTCCCGCAGTTATTGAAATTATTTTTAAAATGGATAAATGCACATTCTAGAATATTCATATCAATTATATCTCTGTTCTTAACGAGCGCTTTAGAACTATCCCACTTGATACTATTATTACATCTATTCATATGGTTAAACAATGCATTAGAATTATTTGCTGTTCTACACGCATATTTATGCTGTTTTACCATAATATGTAACGTTTTACCGTTTGGCCTATATATACTGAGTTATATTGTGTACATCCGATCGAATACACACAACCAACCACATTATCCGGGCTATTCTTTATTAGGCGTGCTTTAACAGTGTTATTATATTGAAAGACTACATTGATACCATTTGCTTTAAGTAAAGTCGGAAGATATTGAAAATTAACATGGTAAGGTAGGCTAAGGATATTTTTACGCTCAAATTCCTTTACAGTTACACCTATTCTTGGCTTTCCTAATATAAGGCAGTTATCTAAAAATGAACTAGGATAACATAATTTAGTACCAATATTCATGATACTGCATAACTCGGAGTCTAAAAATTCAGGACTGACAACTCTCAATGCTCTAAGAAACATAGCAGAGAAAATAGAAGATTTAATGCTTAGTCTAGGATCTGGCCCAGAGTTCGTATAAATTTTTGGATGCAGAGGTTTTGACGTCTGATCTAGACTAATTTTGGGGCGGAGAATCCGAATTTTTCTATGCCATCGCACCAAATTGGTGCGAAAGTGGTCAAAATGGCAAAAAATTGGCAAAAATGGCAAAATTTTATCAGTTTTTCGTATTTTTGTCATATTCTTCAGTTGAAAAATTTTTTAAGGGTAATTTTTTGTTTGAGAATCTATTTTTGTAGCATACTGCTGCCTGAACCAAGAAAACTAACAAAAATGTCAAAAAGTAATAGCAAAAATAGTAAAAAATTAAGTAAATATTGTCAAAAAATCGCAAAAATTAAATTTTTGGCTATTTTGGTGCATAAACTAGCTCTAACCAATCATATCGAACTAAATAGTCAAGAAATTAGATATTAATAGCTCTGCAAGAATTTATTAAAACAAAGTATGCACAAATGTCTAAATTTCGGGTATAAATCGATAAAAATGGTTGTAAAATACTTGAAAAAATAGCTAAAATATAAAAAAATAGTACTAATTTTGTTATTCTTAGGCTTGCTTGTTGTAAAATGCTTGAACTTCTTATAGAATCGATCTATTTGATTTCTTTAGAGTAACTAAGTCATATTTATTGTGTTTCAGGTTTAGTATTGGTAGTAGCTACAAATTGAGGATCCCTGTATTCATTATGTGATTCAACAGATGATAGATCATGGTAAGTAATAATCGAATTGAATATTTAAAACATAAATATAAAGACCAATGTGTTACAAATGATTTTTTATATGTATAGAATAGAACCAGTTTATTATAACTGCAATTGCAAGAAGTCTTAGTATATTTTATTTTTTTAGGATGTATGTCAACTTGTGCCAGAAAAGAAGCATAGCTCAAACCTTGGTAAATGTATTTTGTGCCAGAAGAACAAAAGCCCAAGTGGAGAGAAATATTTGAGCAGCGGAGAACATGGAATAAAAAATTTGCTTCAGTTGGCTTCTGCGTACCCAAATGATGACATAAGCAAGCGTTTGAAAGCTCTTACTGAGAGTCAGACTCCTTATATCCAGTATCACAGCACTTCGTGCTATGCAACATATAAAAAGTTCGTTGAACGTAGCCAGAAGTCTAAAAATACTGAATCTGAACCCTCCGATTCCTCCTTAGGGGAAGCATTAACTCCTCCAAAAAATAGTTCAAGCAAAAGGATTAAAACACAGCATATCAAGGATATGAAAGTGTGTGTATTTTGTGGTTCAGCTCGAGTCAAATTGAAAGGTGGAAACATTGACCATGATTTGTTTCGGACATGTACTCCAGGTCGTGCCCAAAAATTATTGAGTTATGCTCACTTGTTCCAAGACGATGTTTTTACCAGAGTAGCGATGTTGAACGAATACAAAGATGTATTCGCTGCAGATGTATTCTATCATAATAATTGTATAAAGAAGCATTTTGCAGCCTATGATCGCAGAATAGAGACGATTTTGGAAAACAGACAGCAAGAAAATGAAGTTATGGGTTATGGGCTGAAGGAATTATGGTTTGTTAAAGGCTCTGGAACAAGTCGCAAAATCATTCCTCTACGTGGCTTGCATCAAAAGCTTGAAAACGATTTGATCCAAGTTTTACCTGCCTTGCATGCTTTAATTGGCTGTGACAGTGTCAGTAAAGTAGGCACAAAATCTAGTGCACTGAAGCAGTCAAACTACTTTGATGAAATTAAGGACTTTGGCAAGGAACCACTTACAGAGGTGCAAACTTTGGCTTGACTCTCCATATGGCTCCATATCTGAAAATTTAAATCCACTTGACTATGGTTACGTAAAGTCTGATGAGGGACTTGGAACCTCAACTAACCGATTACCCAGATAAACCTCAGGATTTAATTGAACCTTGCAGCTGCAAAACCTGTACCAAGAGGTCAAAATGCCCTTGCACTGCGTCATCCATACCATGCTGCTCATTCTGCAAGTGCAATCAAAGAACATGCCAAAATCCTAACGCCTGAATTTCAGCAGGTAACTGAATAAAATTACAGATGAACAAATCTGTACATTGTACTTCTGTTTCATTTCCATGGTGTCGGAAGATGATACCACAAAAGCCATAGTGCTTTTATTTGTAAATAATGTTTCAATAAAAGATTCAAATAAACAAAAAAAAGAACAAAAAAAAAATGGGGCCTCATCATTAAATGAGGTCGTTCCCACTAAGTTAGCTATAACTTAGCCCATTGCCGTGGTGCTGCACTGGGAAGATGCACCTGAGTGACGGTAACACTCTTTCTCAATCACATAAGCGGCCTTGACAGTTTTTGTCATTTTTGCCAAACTCTTTGCCACTTTTGCAAGATTTTCAGTCAACTTCATCATCAGAAATAATACATGATCTTATCTCAGTCTTTTACAACATGCAAACCTAAGAGTTTTATAAAATTAGCACTATTTTTTATATTTTGTCTATTTTTTCAAATATTCTACAACCATTTTTAATCATTGTAACCCAAAATTTAGACATTTGTACATGTTTTTGTGTTAGGAAGTTTTAGTAGAGCTATTAATATCTAATTTCTTGACTATTTAGTTCGATAAGATTGGTTAGAGCTAGTTTATGCACCAAAATAGCCAAAAATTTCATTTTTGCGATTTTTTGACAATATTTACTTAATTTTTTACTATTTCTGCTGTTATTTTTTGACATTTTTGTCAGTTTTCTTGGTTCAGGCAGCAGTATGTTACAAACACAGATTCTCAAACAAACAATTGCCCTTAAAAAATTTTCAACTGAAGAATATGACAAAAATATGAAAAACTTATAAAATTTTGCCATTTTTTGCCAATTTTTTGCCATTTTGACCACTTTCGCACCAATTTGGTGCGATGGCATAGAAAAATTCGGATTCTACGCCCCAAATTAGTCTAGATCAGTCGTCAAAACCTCTGCATCCAGAAATTTATACGAACTCTAGGCCAGATCCTGTACTAGTTATAATGTTATAATGTTCCAGACCAACAAAGACCCTAGGATCCACTCATGGCTGGTCTACCTAACTGTGTTCGTAATTGTGTATTGTGCATGTCCTCCGTGGTGGCGGAGGGGACCTACAATTTTACGTGGGTTCCGAACCACAAAGAACATAAGAACATATGAAATTTTTATAGTGGGCACACTAGGGGCCACTTCGGCCCATCGAGGTGGCTCCACTATGTAAAAACTGCGTGTATATTGGCAACAACCAATTTTTACAAAACTAAATAATTATCAATTTAAAACTAATTAATTATCAATTTAAAACTAAAGATAGAATCTCTGGATCCAGAGGATCAAGTCATAATAGACTACTATCCATAAATATCTTACACTCTGTATCTATTTATTAACCGACATGCAAATATATCAGATCCAAAGAATCCAGTCAATTTCATTACGGTATCCATCAATACCAGTACCTTGCCAACCAAAAATAAGTCACAGTCCATATCAATTGCGGACCAAGTCACAATTTACAACCATATACATTACAATATATATACTTAGGAGGAAAAGTGTAGGTGTGGCTGTAAAGACTGTACAGTAATGTAGAAATGTGTGTGCACCCATTATGAGTCAGAATAAAAATGCACATAAGAGTTGTTATTAGTAGGCATACGATAAACTTCAAATTTGAACTGATTCAAGCATCTCCGAATTTTTAGATCCAGAAAAGATAAGCTTTCATCATTTTCTTTTTCAACCGTGAACTTAATAGATGGGACTAAATTGTTGAGCCTACCAAGAAATAAGTCAACATCCAAATTATTAGGCCAAACGCATAAAATATCATCTATATACCTGTACCAAACAAGGTTAAAATTAACAATATTAGGCAAAATTCTGCTTTCAAAAAATTCCATATATAAATTAGCTAATACAGGTGAGAGGGGATTTCCCATCGCCAATCCAAATGACAAAGCATAAAACTTATTTTCAAACTGAGATTTACAATCTTTGACAAAGCTTAATTAACTCAATAAGAGTGTTGTGTTGAACAGGGAAAGAATATTCAGAGATCTTATCTTTTAAAAAATCAAGTAGGTCATCAACAGGGTAGTAAAGAGGCGGTAGGAAATTAGTTTAACATCATTGGTAGGAAAGATACTAGAATTATAAAGAATAGTGTTAAAGAGCATTTGGAAAGTTTTAAATTTTATTTCAAGTTCCCAACATGGGTTTAGATCAGGAAGGTCTTGTTCGTCTAATCTCTTAGACTTTTTAGAGTTTGTAACTGAACAGGTAGGTAATGGAAATGATGTAGATTAGTGATGTACTGATGTATCGGTATTGGCCTATTTTGCCGATGGATCGGTATCGGCCTTAAAGTATCGGCAAAATTGAAGTATCGGTATCGGCCAAATTTTGGTATCGGTACAGCACTAATTTAAACTGTTCTCGAATACATGATTTAGTTGAATAAACCTCGTATCCAACTCAGTTAATTATTATGTTTCTCAAAAATGCACATATTTACACATCGTACAAAAACAGTGAAGCCTTTCTTCCCATTTACACTTTAGCCATTGACATATCTCTTGACCATTGAAAATAAATATATATATATATATATATATGATTCTAACAATTTTAAATATCCTTTCTATATACACACACACACACACACACACACACACACACAAACCTTAGAAATTTACTTTATATCCTTGAATTGAGTACTGTATTATAGTATTTCATGTGGATGGTGACATTTGCGAGTGTTTTGTGTGTTGGCGCATTTTTACAGCTTGAGAGGGAGAAAGGGGGGAAGAGGGTCGCGTCTTTCTTTGAATAATACTAATGAGGAGAGTCTCCTAAAGCGGCTGATGAATCGAACAAGGGCGAGCTGATGTCTGCGGCTTCGACTTCAATGTCTTGTCCGATCGCCAATTAAGTTCATTAAAGCCAATAGCTGTTTACATAATGGGGGACTAACGAGTTGTGCGCCTCGCCTCCAGCGATCGAGAGAGAGAGAGAGAGAGAGAGAGAGAGAGAGAGAGAGAGAGAGAGAGAGAGAGAGAGAGAGAGAGAGAGAGAGAGAGAGAGATCTAAAAAGCATTAATAATACCGAATAATAATAATAATAATATGATTAATACGCAGAGTAAAGTCTCATGGAGTTCATTATACTGTATATATATATATTATATATATATATATATATATATATATGTGAAAACTGAATCGTCTGTACGTAAAATGAGGACGAAAAAATCTGACAATTTTTCTCTCAGCCTCCTTTGCTGTATCTTCCAATATCTCATTAAAATAACAAGGAACGCTAACAAGCTTAGTCACCAGTAGCGGTCGGGCGCATCAAAAACTTGACAATGATTTAAACTTATATTGTTTACTCTCTGTATACCTTTATACAGGCGCCAAAACTCTATTGTACAAACTCGAATTAAAAAACAGTGAAATAGCCGTTTTATATACTGTAATACGTCTTTATATATATATATATATATATATATATATAAAAGTCGTTAGATGGATTTAGAAGTGTACCGTGAAGCGTGGACTTACCCTGCGTATTTAGTTATTTTTTATGGAAATACACACTGTGGTTTCGAAATGGAATGCTTATATATATATATATATATATATATATATATATTACCGAAAGTATTGTGAGAGTGGGGAGGGCTTGATTGGGGTGTTTAACCTCTTTCGCAACAACTAAGGTGATATGACGGATGGAACCTACAGCTTTACTGGACGCACGGGACAGTCCCCCATCCAATTACCACCCACACCCAATGCCGCTTAACTTCGCTGATCGACAGAAGCGGCATTACGACATTAGCCACGACGAAGACAGGTGTGTGGTGTGTGTGTTTTGCTCTTATATTATCTTAATTTTAAAGGTGCTTTCGTTTGTTTACCTGGTTATTTTTAAAAAGGTAAAAATCCTGTTTTTGTTTAATAAATTGCTTAACTGGTTGACGATATATTGTTCGTTTTGAAGTGGTTAAATTACTTGACAAGTTCTTTCAGAATAATTTTTTTTTTTAAATCCTAATTTTCCTGGAAAGACGTTTGTACGTTGAAGTGACGTTTTAGTACGTTGTAAAAACGTTTGTTTTGTTTATCGTTTTATTTTTAAGTTGGTTTTAGAAACGCTTTTAACACTTAGTTTCAAAATTGGTGTAACGCGTTAACTAATCCACAGCGTGCATGCCATTTAACTAATTCGTTATGGTTAACGCCAGACGATTTTATTCAATCTTGGAGAAGCTCCTCGGACTTGAAAAAGGTAATTATGATGTATTGTTAGTGACTGAAGAGTATGTATGAAGTCTCTTATTTACCTATGAAAATTAGTAACGGGTAAGTTTGATAAAAAAATAAGGCAACCTTTTTTAAGAGTCTCAAAGACTTCGGCTCTATGCTTTTCCTTCTATGGGTGGCATTTTTGCGGGTATTCACCCTTGGCTCCTCCTTCCTGCATTAAAAAAGTTACGACAGATGCGATATTGTTTTAGGGGTAGATAAACGTATAGTCATGCCATGAGCATTTGTTTTATCTAGAGACTCGTTTCTTCGTACTATACTTTGCTTGAGCTAACCTACAGTGAATCTCGACTTATTTGCGAGTTTGTGCTAATGATGCAACAAGAGTTTCTGCAGCTAAAATATAAATTATTTTAAGCATCCATAATTTTTATGAGAGTTGCATAGGAAATTGTACCCGTCATCCTTGGATAACCAGATTTTTCACAGAGGAAAAATAATTTGTAACAACTTTCTGGCAACCAGTTTAAACTCGTTAATTCAACCATACGATAATTTCTCTAACCACTTTTATTTTTATAGTAACAAACGTACAAAATAGTTAGGGCCATCCTAGCGTGATTCTCAACCGGAGTGCCGCAAGTGCGTCTTATGGGTGACTGAAAGTATGAAAATTTCGGAAGAAACAAAATATTCCCCATTTATTACGTCTGTCCGGAAGCTATATAGGCTGGGTTAACGTGATGTTGGTGGGGGCGGGGAAATGCAAATGGACGTTCAACAGTGGAAGACGCACCCCTTTCAGGGTGTCGCGAAAGAAGAACAGCTGGCACTGAGGTGCCTTGAACCAAAAAAGATTTGGAAACCATTAGATTAACCTTTTAGATAAGTTGAAAGATAATTATATGACCACGAATATATTTGGTTATTACGTATTTTTATCTTATTATTATTATTATCATTATTATTATTAAAAAAAAAGAGAAAGTCTGGAAAATATTTAATATTTTTTATTTTTATAAAGAATATTTCTTATTCAAACTTGATGCGACAGAGACGATAAGTAAGAATAGGATCTTTCTTTTCAGTATTAATTTTTTATATAAATATTGTAAAAATTCAAAAAACGTATAAATATTTCGTTTAACTATTAAAAAAACATTGAAATATATATATATATATATATATTATTTTCTTGGCACCGGGAAATACTATTATGGAACGTTTTTTAATTATAAAAAATATAACGTGTGTAAACATGTTTTTTTTTATATTTTATTTTATATAAATAACTGAATTTTTGCACATAAACAATCTTTGCGAAGTGTTATTCAAATGTAGTAGAAAAGTTGCATCCAATATCCATTATTTATATATATATATATATATTGAAGAAACTTTTTCATTACCGTGAATATACAGGAACCATTGGATTACTTACATTTTTCTTTATTTTTTTAGGCTTTTCATACATTATTCACTAGTATTTAAATTTCATATATTTTCTTTGCAATCAAAATAAAGCGTAATTTATTATATAGATTTCTGTGTGAGGCTATTCAGCCGTTTTACCGAATTTTGCAGGACCGAAAGACGCATCATTCGAAAACGTCGATCAGTCGTGTAATTTAACTCAAGCAGGTTAACTTAAATTGAGCTTACCTTAACCAAACCACGTTTAAAAAAAGAAAGAAAAAAAAAGCGCGAAACCTTAATTACCTTAATATAACTTACAAAGCTATTTATTTTATTCGATTGAAAAAGTTTTGTGTTCTGGCAAATTCGATCAGATGCTTAATTGAGCTTTTCTACAACACGTTTCTCCTGTGTTTTATCAATCTCGAGTGGTCGTTTTATATACTTTGTTCTTTGAAAGTATAATGCAACTTAAATGCTAATATTTCTCAACGTAAATCATAGTTTAATATGTAGTTTATGGTCTATTCTCAATCTACCTCGTAATGGAAATCGACGGAGAATAAATATACAATACTGTAATATTCAATACTGCAATAATACTCTGTTGATTACAGTACTAATATAAGGTACAGTATACATAAACGTTGGATCACCTGAAGATCAGGGCCCCCAGCCTTCTTTAGTTAGCTTTCTAAGGCTAACTAACGAAAATATCACGACCTAACCTAACCAATCGTCAAGGGCGTACAGTTAACCTAACGATTGGTTAAGTTAGGTCGTGATATTTTCGTTAGCCTTATAAGACGAACTAGAGAAGGCTGGGGGCCCTGATCTTCAGGCGATCCGAAACGTTTAGTATCCCAATATAAAAAAAGTTTTTGGTAATTTTGTCACTTTCAATATATATACAGGGTGTCCGAGAATTATCTGTACAAGTTTTGGCTTATTAAAAGTCAACCATGAAGTGTAGAAATTTCAGTGTTGTCCCATTTACAGAGAATCTCATTAAGTTTTTTCTGATACCAAGTTTTGACAAGTTTTTTAGAAATTGCAGTTTGTCCGAAAATTATCTGTACAATTTCATCTTTTAATAAAATTCTTGATAACACACGTAAAATTCTTAAACAAGATTATTTAGAATCAGTATTTTCAAAAGTTTCTTTTATTAAAGTAACGTTGTTACAAACATTCGATATGTGCACCATCAGTGATTCGCAAAACATCCAATCGATAATCCAAATGTTGCCATGTACGCTGCAGCATATCCACATCAATTCACTCAATAGCAGCTGTGATTCTTGCTTTTAAATCATCATTGTCTGTCACCCGCGTACAAAAAAGAAAAAACTTGTCAAAACTTGTTATCAGAAAAAACTTAATGAGTTTCTCTGTAAAATGGGACAACACTGGAATTTCTACACTTCATGGTTGACTTTTAATAACAGCCAAAAATTGTACAGATAATTCTCGGACACCCGGTATATATATAGTATATATGGTGTTATCAAATTATGTTTCATAAATTAGTATACATATTCAGGACGTCATAGTGAACAAAAAAGTTCCTATGAACATAAATCCGCAATTGCTTCGTTTCCAAGATACATTGCTTTTTTGCCGAGGACGATCCAATTAAAATGAAAGTCATTAAAGTTTATCAAAGTTTATTTCCAGCAAGTGCTCAAAATGGTTTCCCAGCATCAGAGTACATGCTTCAACGCGTCGTTGAAAATTTTGCCGCATACGTTCGAAAACACCTACATGGTTGCGTATTGTTTCTGAACAATCCCAACACGAGATGCATATCAATCAGCAAGTTCTTCAAAAGAATACTGCTCTATAACGCTTGTAACATTACACAAGAGTGACACATGAAATGAAGGAAATAATTTTGGTTTCTAAAATGACAACTAACAAAATACTATTAAAACAAAAGAAAATAGCTATCTAAACAACCAGATAACTACGACTTTGATAACTTTAATGATTCACTTTAATTGGATTGTCGTCGGCAAAAAGCAATGTATCTCAGAAACATTTTTTGTTTACTTTGACGTCCTGAATATGTATACTAATTTATGAAACATAATTTGATAACACTGTGTATATACTATATGTAATATACATGAATATGAACAATTTTGCATCATGCAAAAAGACCCCCATCAGGATTCGAACCAGCACCTTTTAAGTAGGTGAAGTAGCTAACCGTTATTACATTACAAGATAAAAAGCGAGTACAACTTGGTATGTATTTCAACACTTACGGGAACGCACAGCTTTTACGCGTTTAGAGGTTTTTGCCGTACTAACCCCCTCTGCTCTCGAGGTAATAACATTTCTTTCAAGTCCATAGAGTAACAGTGGGGATCCATAGATACATGCCAGGTTGTATTAACTTTCACTTTGTCATAGGTAATGGCCAGCATCCTCCCTTCTATTCAAGAGATGCTGGGTTGGAATCTTGGTCGGGTTATTTTTGCATTATGAAAAGTAGTGCGTGTTCATGCATGATATTCCATTTGTGAGTCCCAATGTTACATAGTGATTCGATTGAAATGATGTCATTGCCTGAGTACAAGAACAACCGAGTTATTTACAAAGTTCGACTTAATTGGTAAAGAACGTGGATTATTATTGGCGCTACTTGGGGATTTAGGCATTGATATATATATATATATATATATATATATATATATATATATATATATATATATATATATATATATACAGGGCGTCCCAAAAAAATGTATACACACTTTAAATAATTATAAAGGCAGTGTTTATTAAAATACATTTCATTTTCAAAATGTAATAGAATCTACAGACATTATTTAATTGTTTTGTCAACGCCTGTTTTCAAACTGACGTCCATTCTGGTCCAGGCACTGCTGATAACGCGAAGCAATGGAATCGCAAACATCACGAAACATTTCGTTTGGTATTTGTGTGCATTCTCGTTCAATGGCTGCTCTCAATTCAGCGACTGTTGCAGGTTTTATAGCGTAGACTTTGTCTTTTAAGTATCCCCATAAAAAAAAGTCTAGTGGTGTGAGGTCTGGTGAACGCGGAGGGTATTCTACGAAACCCCTTCGTCCAATCCACATCCACATCGTGCCAAGTACCACTCGCAATACTCCACGCTTCGGTCCGGATCATCTTCATTAATAGCATGGACTAATCTTGGAATGTAACTTTTCCATTGACAGCGCTTCAAAATGCGTTGGACAGACGATTCTGAAATTCCTACCTCACGACTCGCTTGCCGCACAGATTTTCTTGGACTTTGGTGATACGTTTCCAGTACTCTTTCTTGCTTTGTGGGGCTTGTCGATGTCCGTGGTCTTCCGGAACGCTTTTTGTGGACATTCTGAACAGTTCCATCGGCTTCAAACTTATCTCTAATTCGAGTGATGGTAAGTCGCGTTGGTGGATCTGTTTGAAACTCCCTCCTAAACTGTCTTTGCACTTCAACTGCGTTTTCACACTTCCAGTAGCATTTTAGAATGAATTTCCTTTGTTCAAAGCTTAGTCTGACTGCCATTATTAATTCTAATGGGTTTAACTTGGAAAGAAAGGAACATCAATTGAGCTATCAGCTGTTAAAGTGTGTATACATTTTTTTGGGACGCCCTGTATATATAAAAGGGTGTTTTATCGATTTTGCTCAATTTTATATATATATATATTTTGTTCTATGGCTCTATGCAATAGCAACTTTTTTACATCGAAAATAAGTATATAATTTCAGTAATGAAACTGTAATATGCCAATAAAATACTTGCTAATTGTTAGAAAAACAAAGAAAAATATCCAGTATGCGTATAAGAATTATAAAAGACTATATATTAATTAATGTTAGGTCTTCGCCCTACAAAAAGAGTTACCAAGTATTATTTTTGCGGTCCGCTTTGGTGTTTCAGTCAAGTGTCAGCGTCTGCGCCAAAATTCAACTTATGAATCCAAAAATGTGTTCGTTTTTTATCATTTTTTTGGGCCAACTGAAAGACCTCTTTTTATTCGTATATTAGATTAGGTTAGGGTATGTTAAGTCGCGTCGGCGGTCCTGATTCGGACTGTGGTCCGCCTCGTGACCCCTTTCCTAAAGTATATCTAATATTTTTGATTCTCTTCACATTTTTAATAGTTAGGAGTAATGAGGGACGGGAAAGCATGACATTCAAAATCCCAATCATACCATGATAGGCTCTATTAAAATATTAATAAGTAATTAATGTTTTAAATTAAATCGATAAATTATTCTTGAACATCATCAACTCGAGTTAATATAGTTCTGGGGTTGGGCCAAACAAGGTTTTCTGCATTATTTAAGCCCTTTGAGGTTGGTATTTTATTATTATTATTATTATTATTGGATCACCTGAAGATCAGGGGTCCCCAGCCTTCTTTAGTTATCTTTATAAGGCTAACTAACGAAAATATCACGACCTAACCTAACCAATCGACAAGGGTGTACAGTTGACCTAACGATTGGTTAAGTTAGGTCGTGATATTTTCGTTAGTTAGCCTTATAAGGCTAACTAGAGAAGGCTGGGGGCCCTGATCTTCAGGTGATCCTTATTATTATTATTATTATCATCTTATTTACATATGTAGGAGGTGATGGTGGTGGAGGTGGTGGTGATGATGATGATTTACAGATCTACAGAAGCTAAGGCTAACAAAGACCCTAAGATCCACGCTAAGGTTAGCCCGAGAGAAAGAAGAGAGTAGGGGGTTAAAAGAAGAAAATAAGGGGTTAAGTAAGTAGCAAAACCTATCATTCGTGGGTTAACATTCATTCAGAAAAAGAGAGAGAAAGACTCACCATCATCATCCGCCGGCCACTGCCGACAAGTCGGAAAAATAGTCGAAGAGAGTAGGAAAGGGGTGAAAGATGATAAGAAGTAAAATAAGAAAGCTTACAAACTATGTAAACAGTCTTAACTCAAAGAAACGCTGTCATACGCTCTGTTACGCTCGTTTATGAACTCACCTATTTCCCTAGTCCACCACTTGGGCCTACCATGATTTCTAGGCTCCCAATGAAAATTTGCGTCATTACCAATAAATAAATTATCCCAGTCTACTACTCTCATCCTGTCCGCAAAACTATTAAAATTAGCCCTACGAAAATCAGGGACTTCTATTACGTTACTATCCTTATTGTTTTCTATCAATAGCTTAAAACTAATAATTTAGTGATCACTACATCCCAAACTCTCACCTACTTCCAAACCTTCGACTATATTTCGTCGTTCGTCATCACCACGTCTAAAATATTGTCACCGCGCGTTGATTCGGTAACCATCTGTCGTAAAAAATTAACTTCCATGAACTCAATCAGTCTCAAACCCTCATCATTACCAGTAAAAGTTTCGTGATTACCGTTAGGGCAGTTAAAGTCTCCGACAATTATACTATCCTGATTATCAATAAAGTTACCAAGAAGTGTGTAAAATCCAGTATCGGTATCGAGGGTTAAACGGGAGTTCTATAAACAACAACGAAATTAAAGTTAATACTATGATGATGATGATGTCTGTCCGTATTATGTTCGTTTATATACTCCTAAACGGCTAGGGTAATCTGTACCGAATTCAGTATACACCTTAAGGGGGAACAGGAAAGGTTTTAGTAACACACTCTCACATTCCAGTGTTTGGGTGGATTTTGCCGTGCAACGCGCAGCCGCCATTCTAGTATATATATATATATATATATATATATATATATATATATATAGTTCAAGTAGAAATATGAAGTTAAACATTTTTATACACAGCGCACCATTCCGCGTATGAGCAGCTCGCAGCACCATTGTCAAGCAAATAGGGGGGGGGGTCAAAGTACTGACGAGTCTTTCATACGTGGT